>CM041645.1:17877561-17898017 GCA_023333625.1 Bothriochloa decipiens
CGCGCCGCCTTCGTCGGAGCTGGACCGGACGAACGGGCCCACCGGGTAAGCCGGCGGAAACCTGCCTTCCTCCGCCGCCTTCTTGAAATCCTCCACGGTCGCCGGATCCATCTCGTAGAAAGTGTTCACCAAGAAGCCGGCGGCGGCGCGGTACCGGCGCCCCACGTCGATGAGTTGCGCGTAGGCCGGTTGCTTGCTGTCTCGGAACCCACTCGGCAAGTCCTCGCGGCGTAGCGACACGCCCCCGGGAAGATGGAGAGGGTCCGGGGGGTCGCGGTACTCGCCGACGCCGGCGCCGTCGTTGAGCTCGAGAGTGCTTCGCATGACGTAGAGCAAGCTGAGGTTGCTGGGGTAGAAGATGTACCCCGGGACGCCTAGCTCGGAGGCGAGGGGCAGCGCCGCTGCGGAGAAGAAGTCAGGCACCAGAGCGGCCAGCGGAGCGGTGGTGTTGAGCAGAGCGCGAAGGTGTGGGATGGAGCGGCCGATCAGCTCGAGGAGCACGGTCGTGAGGCTGGCGTCGGCGGGGAGGTCGTCGAGGGGGACTGCAGGGAGCGTGGCGGTGGAAACGTTTACCGCGCGGAGGGAGGAAAGGACGGCGGCGGAGTGCGCGTCAGGGTCCCCGGAGAGGTCGTCGGCGAAGCCGAAGGTGACGAGTGTGGCCGCGACGGCATGGTGCGCCACGAGGCGCCGCGCCAGCTCGGCCATCGGCATGAGGTGGCCTGCGCCGGGGCTGGCCACAAGCACGACGTGGGGCCGGACGGGGCGTGGCCCGGTGGCGGCTGTGCTGGTGGCAACGGACGCCATGGATCGATCGCCCGGGCCAGGCTTCGGCAGCAGGCTGCAGCACCGTGATGTGAAGCAAGCTGAAGCACGAGGCCCCCGTGGTCGCTGCTTGTATCTAGTCACTGCAGTTATTAGTGGGACCGAGGGAGTACGCAGATGATTGATTCGTGTCCTCTTCACTCTACAGTCACTTCGCTCGAATTTATGAACCCAACTTATTTGGTGTAATGATTTTCTGTTACAACAAAAAGTGTCATCCGGCTCGATTAGTGATTAATAAAATATCTATATTTTAGTATTTACATCATATATGCATACTCCCTCGGTCAAAAAAAAAGTTGAATATCGTCGACTGAGGAGTCACGTATTTTGGGACCATTTGCACCGCTGCTTCTGTTCTGAAGTCCAATTACTTCTTGCCCTTATTTTTTAAACTTTACTCATTTGCCCTGTTTCGAAGCCGATGGTTCGAGTTGTCCTTGTCCCGTGAAGTAGACTTAACACCGTTAAGATCAGGCCGAAAAGACAAAAAAATACCCTCTCTTACTGCCAAATGGACCCTACATGTCGTCCCGTTTGAACTCTCCCTCTCTCACTGCCGAGTGGACCTCGCTTGTCAACCTCTTCCTCAACTCTTCCCTTCTTCTTACATACGCAGAGCAAAAGACCGACAAAGGGTCTGGCCGATCTCCGGCAAGTCGGTAGCGTGCCGACGCGCAGCAGGAGCGGCGAAGGAGTAGGAGACCAGTGCGCACCCGCTGGTGCCTCAACTTTCCCTGCGGTGGCCTGTCGCGGCCTGGCCACGCCCGCCAGCAGCTCCGGCCAAGGGCGCCCTCGGGCGACGGTGCTGCTGTGACCGCTGGAGGCCGGCCGCACGACCGAGACCGGTGCGGCTAGTGCGCCACGCGCCCGCGAGCCCGCAAGGCCGTGCGCGCTCGCCTGCCACGCCGCGTCCGCGTGCGACCCCCGCCGCGCCGTGTCCGTACCGCGCCCGCCCACCGACGCCACGCCCGCCTGGCTGGCCGCGGGCCCTCAAGGCCGCGCGTGCCAGCCCGCCGCATCACAGCACGACCGCCCGCCGCACCACGTCCGCGTGCGACCGCCCCCCGTGTCGTGTCTGGACCCGCCCGCCCACCGCGCCGCGTCCGCGCCTGGCCGCCCGCCTGCCGACGTCGTGCCTGCTCGGCCGACCACGCTACTCGATCGCCCGCTGCCTGCCCGCCGACGCCCAGGAACCCGGAGTCGCGATTGAGACAGAGAAGGGAACGGTGGGGGCAAGAGATGGATAAGGGGCATTCTAGTCCTTTTTTCATTTTTCTATTTTGTCCAATTTTTTTGCCTCAACTAAATCACACTTGACGGTATATGAAAATAGGGGCAAACGGAGCCTTCAGTTTCAATAAATAGGGCAAACATGCAAAGTTTAAAAAAGGGGACAAACGAGCAATTGGACTCCAGAATAGGGGCAGGTACACAATTGCCCCTAGATTTTATTTTAGTTAAATTTACACAAAAATGTAATAATATTATGGCACGTAATAAGCAAAGGTTTGCTAGGCGCTAGGAGAAATCTAGACGACGACCCTTAGCCTAGCGACTAGTCGAGACTAGGCGAGCCTAGGCGACGCTAGGCATTTTGCTAGGCGATGGTTAATACATGTATATATACATTTTTTAACAGAATACATGTATATTTACTCAAGAGAAAAGAAAAAATAGAAGAGCAGTGGTCATGGAATGGGAGAAAGAGAAAAAAAGGCTCATTTAACGGCCCAACTGTGGGGGTATAGACCCCATATACCCTCGCGGCTAGACTTTGGGCTGCTCGGTACAAGACGGCCCAGACCAGAAGATGAAGGCTGGTCCATCATCATCTTGATCGATGGGCCGGACGACAAGACGGAGCCCGTGGTCTGCTACCGCCCAGGTTGGTGGGCCGCTCGGGAGCTGAAGGCTGCTTGGCATGCAAGGAGTTTTAGTTGGTTAGATCTTCGTGCCCTCCAAGGATGCGGCGCAATGTAACCGACCATAGGAAAACCCTAGATATGTAACCTTGTCCCCCAGCTATATAAGGCGGACAAGGACCCCCTAGAACGCATCTGTTCCCATCTCATTGTACTCCGATACTCATCAATACAGCAGCAGAGACGCAGGACGTGGGGTATTACGCTTCCGAGTGGCCTGAACCTGGATAAACCCTCGTTGTCCTAGTTGTTTGTCTCACGTCTCACATCTAGGTCGTAGATCTTAGCGCGTCCTCACCGTGAATTACTACCTTGGGGTATCCCGTGGTAGACTGCCGAGGAGGTTTCATCGACAGTGGCGCGCTAGGTAGGGGGTGCGCGATCTGATCAGCAGGCAATCGAGATGGTTTCGTTCCCGGCTTCTATGGACTTCGAGACGGGCGTCTCCCTCACCATCGACTCCTTCACTTGGACCACCAGCGTGACGACATCGCTCGGGTTCATGGGAGCAGCGCAGCTGGTCCCAGCTCCGGCTGCAACGCAGTCAGCTCCAGCACCGACCGTGCCAACCACTCCATTGACGACTCAGATCTCGGGGCCGCCCCAGGGTCTTCGCTTCCACGAGAGCTTCCTCGCTACCAGAGGAGGCACATCGACAACTCCGATCTGATCGATCTGATCGATCGGCACGGGAGGGTCTCGCCGAGCTCCTGGAGTATGTGGAGTCCACTCCCGCGTGGCTCCGCAAACAGTACCTGGACTTCACCCCCGTCCGTCCACGTCGGCGCGGACGTACGAACCGCCCCGACCAACCCAGTCGCGCAGATCCAAATCTGCCCATGGCTCGGGGTAGCCCCCCACTCGTCACCAGGGCGGGCCTTACCACCACCAGCCATGCCACGCAGATCTAAATCTGCCCATGGATCACCAGCAGCCACCTGTCCGCCAGGACGGCAACGCTCGGCACCGGCAAGGACGCCCCGGCCAGGCCGGCGGGTCACACCAACCAGGTGCGAATCTAGCCAAGGCCCGAGCACCGCCTGCGAATTATAGGGGTGGGCCCCCGGCGCCACATCGGGGTAGGCCCCATACGGTTGTGCGATGGCATCAGCAACAACCGACGCCCAACCAAGGGCACCGTCAGTAGCATTGTGCTGGTAATCAGGCTCGTCGCCAACACGGACTAGATCAGAATCTGGCCGCCATGCGTGCTCTGCCTCCGGTCAGGCTCGACGAGTTCATCCACGTGCACCAGCACGCACGTAGGCCAGACCTTGCTAGTCAGTAGGACTGGGTCGTGCAGCGGCGGCTGCACCGAGCACAGCAGATGCAACCCGCACCAGGGCTGGCAGATCCACTCGGCCCGAACACTGTACCCGTCTTTCCACATGGATTGAGCAACGCCGTAGAGTCCTAAGAGAGGAACCTGCCGACTGCTCTCCGGTGACGTGACGATCTTGTCTTAGACTTAGATCAGAGCCTCATTATGGTCTCAGAAGACCCAAGGCCCGTGATCGGCATGGTGGCCCTAGAGCAGATCCCATCCGGGTCAGCTACGATCCCCGAGGATGACAACTCGTCCGGTATGCTCTCAGGGCTTGATAGGACCCCCTCTAGCTCCTTCGATCTCACCGAGTTCCTCCTCTCCGATGAAGAGAGTCATGAGGTTCGGGGTCAGGAGTACGTCGAGGAGAGACGTCCGACCACGCCGGTTCACCAGGCGTAGTCCGACGACAGTGCACCAGACACCCCCAAGTTTCCACTAGGATTCCACGGCGTGGTGTTCATGGTTAGTGAGAATGAGCCCCCCGTCCCAAACCAAACGGATTAGGACAGGGTGGCAAGGAAGGCTCGTAACGCCGACCGTGAACGCCGACGCCTTCAACAATGGTGGCAACGGAGGCAATGGCGTGGGTCCTCGGCCTCGCCACCTTCAATGCGACCTCTATGGCGAGTTCAACATGGTAGAAGACCAACTCATCAAGGAAACCCCCATGGCCAACATCGTGGTAGCTATGGAGTGGCTCGATCAGCTTCCCCCGAACACACCCGGGGTCTAGGCAATTCGAGATTTTTTGATCGCCGCCGTAGCACAGGTGGTTCAGCTCTGCTCTGCCGGCTCGCTGTCCACATCTCATCGGTCATGACAGTCCAGGCGTAGTCATCACCACCAGCCTGCCGAGAGCGATGCTGACAACGAATCCAATGACGGCGGACCTCCTCCAGAGCCACGTCCTCCAGCCAACAATCCTCCACGTGAGGTGCGTCGCAACGAGCAGCACCAACACGGCAATCGCCAATGTGCTAACCGCCAACAGGCCAATCATCGCGCTAGGAGTGACCAGGAAGCCGAGCAGCCCTACGACCGCGATCTCTGCGAACACCTCAATTAATGGTTTCGTGCTCGCTGACATGTGAGTGACCAGCCACGTTCTCGGAAGATCTCAAGGCCATCGACTGGCCAAAGAACTTCCAGATTAGGGATGTTCAGATGTACGATGAGTAGGACGACCCCGAGCACTGGATCATGCTGTATGAGGTGGAGGTCCGAGCAGCTGGTGGCGACCCCTATGTCATGGCCAACTACCTCCCGATAGTCTTAAGCAATGTCGCTACATCCTGGCTGCTCCGCCAGCGCGCTGATAGCATCCATAGTTGGCCTCAGCTTAGGCAGATGTTCATTGACAATTTTAAGCCCACCTGTGTGCAGCCAAACACAAAATATACCTTGGCATAGGTGCAGCATCATCCAAGAGAATCGCTACGATAGTACATCTGGCGCTTCTCCAACGCATGGAACCACATGATCGACGTCACTCCAGCTGAAGGAATCGACCTCTTCATCGCTGGCCTAGTCTAGCCACGTGGCCTGGATCTTAAGAAGAAGTTTCTCCTCGAGCGACTGAGAACCATGGAAGGGCTCCTCGCCACTGCCCACAGGTTTGCTCGTCTCGATGACGGGCTGAACGAAGGTGACCTTGTCCCTTCGGGTCGCAACTACCACCGTGATGATGACCACGACCGTGACAGCAATCAGGATCACTGACCACCTCAACGAGATGATCGCCGTGGCAATCATCGCGGCAACCACGACCCCGACCACCGAGATGATGATCGCTCCTTCAAGCGTCATGGCCGCGAAGCCTACGAAGGTGGTCGGCGCAACCGCAATGACTCCTCTGTCAATGCGGTAAAGGGCCAAAAGCGGGCGAACAACGAAGAGCTCAACAAAGTCCTTAGCCAGTACTGCCCTCGCCATCCTGGCAAGGGCCACACGCTAGGCGAGTGCCGGGTCTTGAAGGAGGCACTCGAGAAGACGGCGAACAAGAAGCCACGCCCGGGCCTAAAATCTAAAGCCAAGAAAGCCGTCCAAGAAGAAGACACAGACAAGGAAGAAGCTCAAGACCAGGACCCACAGCATGCCTATCGAGATCCTATGAAGAATGTAACCGCCATTATCTTTGGCGGCAAGGTCGGATTGGGGAACGCCCCTGATAAGAAGCTGCTCACATGAGCCATCGTGGCGATCCAGGAGGCAGACGGTTTTGTCACGGACATCAAGGTACAGCCCTGATCTGAGCAACCCATATCATTCAGCCGCCGTGATATGTGGGCCAAGATCCTCGATGGCGGTCAGTTCCCACTGGTCCTTGACCCGGTGATAGACGGCGTCTGGTTCGAGAATGTGCTCATCGACAGTGGCAGCACCCTGAACATCCTATTCTACCCGGCCTTCAAGGAGATAGGGCTAACAAAGGAGCGCCTCAAGCCATATGAGTCTCTGTTTTGGGGCATCATGCCGGGCAAGCCCTCATACCCCCTCAGGCAGATCACCTTGCCCGTCCAGTTCGGTATGAAGTAGCACTTCCGTATCGACCACATCAACTTTATCGTGGCTGACTTTGAGGGCATCTACCATGCCATCCTTGGCTGCCCAGGCATCGCCAAGTTCATGGCAGTTCCTCATTACGGTACCTTGTGCTCAAGCTACCCACTAAGCAGGGCATCATGTCCCTGCATGGCAATGTCTACATGGCTTGAGTGTGCGAAACCGATGCCTATGCAGCTGCCGAGTTCGAGGATCTGAAGCACGCCCTGAAGCATACCAGCCTAGGGGTCAAGAAGACACCCCCCGTGGACCTCGAGGTCCCAGTTGGGTCTACTCAGTGACCCACCAACAAGGTCAAGCAGTACAAAGTGGTCCAGCTCGACCCGACCGACCCCTCAAAGACAACGAAGATCGAGGCAAACCTTCCCCCAAAATAGGAAGACACGCTCGTCCGTTTCCTTCAGGAGCACATCAGCGTGTTTGCGTGGAAACCCGCCGACATGCCCGGTGTTCCCAGGAAAAAGGCCGAGCACTACCTTGATGTCTCGCAGACCGCTAAGCCTATCAAGCAGAAAATGCGATGGTTCACTCATGACCGCAAGGAAGTCATTAGGGTAGAGATAGCCAAGCTTCTAGCAACTGGCTTTATCAAAGAGGTGTATCACCCAGAGTGGTTAGCCAACCCAGTTTTTGTACTTAAAAAGAATAAGGAATGGAGAATGTGCGTTGATTACACTGATCTCAACAAACACTGCCCTAAACAGGCTTTCAATCTCCCTCGAATTGATGAGGTCGTAGACTCTACTGCAGGCTGTGAGCTGCTTTCCTTTTTAGATTGCTACTCGGGCTATTATCAAATAGCTCCCAAAAAGGAGGACCAGGAGAAGACTGCCTTCATCACCCCCTTTGATGCTTTCTGCTACACGACCATGTCGTTTAGCCTCAAGAACACCAGAGCTACCTTCAGTGGGCCATCCAGGCCTGCCTCAAGCACGAGATCACCGATGACCTTGTCGATGCATAAGTAGATGATGTGGTGGTGAATACTTAGGAATCTAGCACACTGGTGGCAAACCTCGGACAGACCTTTAGGGCCCTCAGTGAGTTCTAGTGGAAGTTAAACCCCAACAAATGCATCTTTGGTGTCCAACAATGTGGCCGAGTATGAAGCCACCCTGCATGGCCTCCGCATTGCAGTCGAGCTTGGTATTAAAAGGCTCTTGGTGTATGGAGATTCGGCTCTGGTCATTCAGCAAGTCAGCAAGGACTGGGATGTCGTCAATGAGAAGATGGATGCCTATGTGGCAGAAATCCACAAGCTGGAGAACAAGTTCTATGGATTAGAATTCCATCATGTGCCCCGTTCCGAGAACACAGGTGCTGACGAGTTATCTAAGCTCGGGTCTTCACGGGCTGAGGTACCGCCTGGTGTTTTCATTGAAGATCTGATTAGGCCTTCAATCCCTGATTAGGCTTACAAAGCACCCGTGCCTAGTCCCACTACCGACCAGCTCGTAGCAGCGCTCAGCAGCAAATATCAAGTGATAGAAGATGACCATATTGGCCAGCAGGGATCTGACGAAGGTAGTGAGCAGCCATCGGCTGACGAGCCAGCCAGGTTGGAAGCACCTCCCCAGCCAGACTGGAGAGAGCCCTTTGTCAAATACCTGAATGACCACCTTGTTCCGAAGGACAAAATTGAACAACAACAGCTTGTCCGCAGAGCCCGTGCCTACCTCATGGTTAACGGCGAGCTGATGCGCAAAGGTCCAAGGTCCATGATTTACTAGAAGTGCATTACCCCAGAAAAGGGAAAGGAACTTCTGAAGAATATTCACACAGGCACTTGTGGCAACCATGCAGCATCCCGGACGCTGGTCGGCAAAGCCTGCCGAGCAGGGTTCTACTAGCCTACAACCATCTCTGATGCAGAAGATTATGTGCGCCGGTGCAAAAACTGCCAAATGTTCGCAAAGCAGATTCATGTCCCTACACATGAACTCCAGACCATCCCACTCGCTTGGCCGTTCTCATGCTGGGGACTTGACATGACCAGTCCCTTCAAGAAGGCTCCTGGCGGACACACGTGTGTTTTTGTGCTCATCGATAAATTCTCCAAGTGGATCGAGTACAAAGCTGTCAAGAAAGCCTCGTCCAAAAAAGCGATGCAGTTCCTTGATGATGTCATCCACCATTTCGGTATACCTAATACCATCATCACCGATTTGGGCTCCCAGTTCACCAGTGATGACTTCTTCGACTTTTGCGATGATAATGGCATCAAGGTCAAATATGTGTCCATCGCTCATCCTTGAGCAAACAGACAGGTGGAGCGAGCCAATGGTATGATCGTTGATGCCCTGCGCAAAAGGGTATACCGAGACAACAAGGACCTCAAACCTGGTCGGTGGCTCAAAGAATTGCCCGCTGTGGTCTGGGGACTCCGCACCCAGCCCAGTCGCAACACTGGAGTTTCCCCATACTTCATGGTGTTTGGTTCCGAAGTTGTCCTACCAGCTGAGGTTGCTCACCTTTCACCACGTATCCTGCACTATGACGAAGAAGCCTCTAACGATGCCCGAGAAGTAGATGTCATCGCCAAAGAGGAGATGGCACTCGAATCCTATGCTCGGACGGCTAAGTACCTAGCTTCCGTACACCGATACTATGACCACAACATCAAGGGAAGGATATTCGCTGTTGCGGACAAGGTGTTATGATGAATACAGAAAGAAGATGGTCTGCACAAGTTGTCATGTAGATGGGAAGGCCCGCTTAGGATTAAGGCTATCACACGCCCAACATCCTACCGGTTGGAGATGATGAAGGGTGTCGAGGAAGGCAATTCCTGGCACATCGACCACCTCATTTGCTTCTATCCATAGAATAAGATATGTACCCAATTTTTTGTTACTAAGATACCTAATAAAGTTTCCTTTTCTGTTCACTTACTGTCGCATGCTTTACTTTCATGCATATACCTGCCATACATGCGCCCTGCATAAGTCATAATTAAACTTTGTTTTCTGCCCAACGAGAACGGCTCAACAAGGCACTATCCAGAAAACTCTTACGATGTGTTACAACTCCACGCTACATGGCACTAGGAGATTTCAGCAGTCGCTCTCTAACGGTGCTAGGTACCTAGTGATCCTAGCAGTCCTACGCTATTCACTAGCGCATTCCTAGTTGCTTCGCTATTCACGAGAGTTAGCTTGCTTCGAGGGTGGGGTCAAAACTTAATTATCGACATAATTTAAAAAAGTAACTTCGCTAAATTAAAGCATATAAAAACGGCAAGATGTTTATCACCCGCTTAAACATGCCTTCCTTGTCTGCATCAAATGCTAAAAAGTTTATGAGCACCCCGTGCTCGGCACAACTCACAAACAGTGTTTCCATCATACACATTATTTATGGCCTACTAACCACCATCATTATCCTCTGTAGGGTCTTCAATTAAGTGTCATGTTAGCAACAAGGGTCGTAGCAGTAGGCGTAGACGTGGTCTAGAGGTCCTCGGCTTCGCACTCTTCAAGCTCTGGCGCAATCCCCTGCGCCACTTCATTGGGCTGCACCTCCGGTTACCTGGAGCGGACCACGACAAGCGCGGTGGCAACCGCGTAGCGCCCGACATCCATGACGAACCCTCGAAGTGCTGGCCATAGCCTCTGGCACTGGTCCTAAACAACCACTGCCTCCCCCACCGGGTCGGCAGGATGCTCCTCTCCTTGGAAGATAGCCCTCAAGGCTGGCTTGATATGCTCGCGCATAGCTCATATCTTCTCTTGGAGGACGAAGATGGTCTCCTCCAGCACTTGGAACTAGGCCATGTGGGGATCCCTCACATATGCAGAAACAATACATGGTGGTTAGCATATCTTGGTCTATCTAGTATGCAGCAGACTACAACTCTATGTTGTTAACCTTACCAGTGAGCTCAGCAATCTGCTTCTGGTGCTCCACTGCCTGTTCCTCGGTGGCCTCCCTCTAGCCCAGCAGGTTGGCAATTTCCTCGGCCATGGCCTTGTTTTGGCCGATAAGCTCTACAAGAATTGCGCATAAGTATGGAGTAAAGCACAACACATACCGAGTAGGAGTCAGGACTTACTCTTGTTCTCCACCTTCAGGGCATCCACCTCTTGGTGCAGGGAAGCAACCTCTCCCTCCTGCTCCAGCTCGCGCTCCTGGTAGACTTTGGCCTGCGCTTCTAGCTCGGCCTTAGCTATCCTGAGGGTCTTGCACTCCTCTCAGGTAGCAGTGAAGCAATCAATGGCTTTGCCCCGCTGAGTGTTGGTCTCCTACAGCAACTGCACACGACACGTGTTTCTAACATGTTCAGCTTCACAAACATGACATACATACCAAAAAGCCTTGGTAATCAAGATTACCTTGATCCTGTCCAGCAGCACCTCCACCACATCCGTGATGTCTGCATTGATGATGTCGTCAGGAATTTCCTCATAAGACACGAATTTATCCTGCCCTAGCTTGCGTGTTGTGTGGACACGCAGTTTGGGCAGGTCCGTGCGTGGCATCCTGGGCAACCTCGGCACCTCCTCCACCTCTGGTGGCGCCGGCCTGCTCGGGCCTGCCTAGTTTGACGCGCGCCGAGGCACCCGGCTTGTCGTAGCCCTGATGGCCCTGAACGGGACCACCCGCCTCTCCAGCTGACGGGTCGGGGTTGGGGCTGGCCTGGGGAGCGTCACGGTGCTGCCGGTTGCCTCCCCTTGCCCGGCGGACTGCGCCGCATCACTGGTTGTCGCCTGCTCGGTTGCCGACTGCGGGGTGGTCTGGCTGGGAGGTGGGGTCGGTGTTGGTGTCAGAGGAACACGACTGCAAATCATACCAAAAAGGCAACGTGTCTACAAGCAACCCAATAGTTAAGGAGATGCAAGATACCCGAATCAGACAACACTTACCTAGCCGACCGTCAGAACCCTCCCTTGATGGATCGGCCTGCTCCCCCGCCTGGAGTGCCTAGGGCCCCGCCTGTTGTCACGCTGCCATGGCCAGGGACTCGGTTCAACGCCTCGCCTGTCCCATTCGTCCCAATTGGGCGCATCAGAGAAGTTGGCCCTTTGCCTTTCTCCTAAGGCGTCGACGACGCAGCAGCAACGGCTGGAGGTGTTGCCTCCCTGAGCGACGCGGGTGGCGGTGGTGTTGAGCCCCTGTCCTGCTCTAGCTGAGTGGTTGATGCAATATCCCCCTGAGGAGGAGGAGGTGACGGCGGTGCGTGCCGTGCAGATCTTTTGGGTGTTGTAGTGGGCGGGGCCTCGGTGTTCCCCCTGCCGGAGCCGCCTGGGCCTGACGCTTCTGCTGACGCTCCTTCAGCATCACGGTGTCGTTAGAGTCCGACGACCCCGGGGTACTCGGGGCACCCCTCTTCTTGGTCCCTCCTGCTCCGTCGTCCAGGTTCAGCTTACCCCCGGACAGCAGAGAGGAGGGCTTCCTCTTCTTGGCCGCAGCTGACATGGGCCGTTCTCCCGTAGCCTGGCATCTTCCCTGGGCAGCAGGGACTTCTCCGTCATCAGAGTCAGAGACAACCAGCGTCTCCTGCCCTGCTCTGGCCGGGCTGTGGTAGTAGGTCTCCGTAGTCCTTTGCTAGTTGGACAGCGCCTCACCCTGAGGCCACGGCTCCACCGGCACTGTAGAGAAGAACGTCTTCCGGTCCTGTCCAAGCAATGTCTGATAGTCAGACCACCAAAATCATTATCATTCACATATCATGGCATAATATTTCAAATCGAAATATGGGACTAGTCAGATTACCTCTGGTGGTGGACGAGTAAGGTTGTAAGGCTATGCACGTGTTTCTGGGTAGCTGGTGGTCAGGTCGAACTTCTCAAACAAGGACAACATCCACCGGCTCATCGCGTCAAGGTCTGACCTCTCTTGGGTCTCCTGTGAAGGGTCCACGCGGCCGGTGAAGTCATACAGCCGATTCACCCGCTCCTTGCACGGTTGGATCCAACGAGTCAACCAATTCCCCGCTACTAGTGCTCCATTGACAACCTTGTTGTTGATCAGTGTCAACAACTCGTTGACCTGGTGCATTTCGTCTGGGAACGGATGATCCGACCACCGGGGGTTGAACTCCGGCACCTGCGTCACATCTCACGGCACCCTCCGGCCCTCCACATTTTGGCTCATGTAGAACTAGTGAGTGTTCCAGCCCTTCGGGGCTGATGGTGCTTGCTTCCCAGCCAATGTGACATCATGCCGTCCCGTAGGCGTACGTGACAACCTCCGGCAACCTAGGATCCCCCGGTCTCAACCCCCTTCTTCCTCAGCAGAAAGAAGTGGCGAAACAGATTGAAATGGGGGTCGATCCCCAAGAACATCTCACAAAACCCAATAAAAATGGCAATAGATAAAATGGAGTTGGGGTCCAGATTGCAGATGGACACCATCCAGTAGATACAGAGGTATCGGAGGAACCCATTCACTATGGCCCCCAACCCCCGCGTCACCATGTCCTCAAACACTATGATTTCCCCCTCATGGGGAAGAGGGAATCCTCACCTCGTGGCTCGCGCCAAGCCCCCATCTCGAACGGCGGCAGCAGCCCCTCGTCGGCGAGCGCCTGCAGTGACTCCTTGTGTGGATGTTGACTGCTGCTAGTGTGGCCCCGGCACTCTAGATCCGGATGCCTTCCCCGCCTTCTTCGCCATCTCCTGCATGGACAGCGGGTCGCGCGGCGAGCGGAGTGTGGAGGTGGTGCGGATGCGCTAGATCCGCTCGATTGTGGAGCGGCGGCAGACGAATTTGGTGTGATGAACCGACGGCGGCGGTGGATTGCTCGGCAGTGACGGTTGCGCGGAGGAATGTGGGCGCGGAGCGCTCGAGGAGTGCGCGAGTGGGTTGGTGGTAATGATGGTGAGTGCAGGAACCGTCTCCCGTCTGGCGGCACCCGCTATTTATACTATTCGGATGACGCCCCTTTGACTTCTAGGGTTGGACACGCTTGACTCGTGTGGACGCGACTTGTGGGCGGTCCTGGTCTTGAGTGTGGGTGTGGGCTGGGATACTTTATTTCCCCCTCATGCATCTTATAGCGTATCTAATTCGAAAGTTGTGCACTTGTCTGGCAGTTTCGAGATTTAATCCCAGGTTTGCTTTTAATTATATACTTTTTTCCAAATCTGTCCTAGATTTTTTCCTTAAATCTGGGGAATGCTGCTGTGGGTCAAATATTTTATTTCCCACACCCAGGGACTACTGACAGTTTTCCACCCAGATCTGCTTGCGAACCGTGGGTTCTCGGTGTCTTCGACCCGGTCGAACCCATGAGCTGTTCCGAGCACACCTGGGGACTGTAGGGTAGTTTTTGCCTTGGTAGTGCTTGCGAACCATAGGTTCCCAGTGTTTACGACCTGGTCGAGCCATATGTTGCTCCGAGCACACCTCGGGACTACTACTCCATTTGCACACACTTAGTCCTTTGATGATAGCTTCGGTCAATTGGTGCTGTTTTTGAGTTTTTTCTTAAAAGCTCAATACAACATATCCTATCTTCTATCGAGCTTGGGGACTACGTGGGCCCACATCACCTCGTGGTGACTTGGGCTTATTTTCTGTTCCTGGTTCTAGAAAAGGGTATTCAGCATTACTCATGATTGGCTGACATGTTACTTGACTTGTTTCTTAAAAAGCTCAATACAACATATACTATCTTCTATCGAGCTTGGGGACTATGTGGGCCCACGTCACCTCGTGGTGACTTGGGCTAATTTTATGTTCTTGGTTCGATACCCCTACCCCTGCAGATGGTTCATGTGAGCATTTCAGTGATACTCTGTGTCATGTGTTAACATGGTCCCACGTCTCAGGACGTGAAAAGAATTTTTCTTTATCTTGGAACACCATGCATCTTTCGACAAATCACCTTCCTTGACGAGAGCTGTGGTCAGGGGCAGACTTACGAACTGCTCGGGAGAGGCCTGACAATGCTAGAGGTCAGTATCAGTGCTGGTCGGGACCGTGTGTTCTGCATCTTCACTGCTCGGTGTCACGTGGTCTGCACCTTCATTGCTCGGCGTTACGTGGTCTGCATCTTCACTACTCGGCGTTACGTGGTCTGCATCTTCACTGCTCGGTACAGGTCAAGATGGTGACTCCCTCGAGACACATGATGCTCGAGGACTAGTTGTGGGGGTATAGACCCTATATACCCTCGTGGCTAGACTTTGGGCTGCTCGTTACAAGATGGTCCAGACTAGAAGACGAAGGCTGGTCCATCATCATCTTGATCGATGGGCCGGATGACAAGACAGAGCCCGTGGTCTGCTGCCGCTCGGGAGCTGAAGGCTGCTTGGCATGCAAGGAGTCTTAGTTGGTTAGATCTTTGTATCCTCCAAGGATGCGGCGCAATGTAACCGACCATAGGAAAACCCTAGATATATAACCTTGTCCTCCAGCTATATAAGGTGGACAAGGACCCCCTAGAACACATCTATCCCCATCTCATTGTACTCCGGTACTCATTGATACAGTAGCAGAGACGCAGGACGTAGGGTATTACGCTTCTGAGCGGCCTGAACCTGGATAAACCCTAGTTGTCCTGATTGTTTGTCTCACGTCTCACATCTAGGTCATAGATCTTAGCGCGCCCTCACTGCGAATTACTACCTCGGGGTATCACATGGTAGACTGCCGACGAGGTTTCATCGACACCAACTCACCCACCACAACTCGCCCACCACGGCCTAACTCCTCTTATCCTCTCCCCTGCTCCTCTTTCTCCCTCCCGAACGCCGCTCTATGCCTGCTCGCCCGCGTCACCGCTCCTCTTCGCCGCGCGCACACTCTTCCTCCCCCACCAGCGACCTCCGCCAGACGCTCCTCCCCAACCGGCTGGAACTCTAGGAAGGAGCTGCGGACCCCGCGCCCCCCAGCCCGTTTCCGCGCCGCCGATGTGCCGTCTTCCGCCACGGAGGCACTGCGCCCACCTAGGGGTCCACCTACCCCCACAGGCGAGGCGGACATCCTCTGACTAGCGCCTAGTCGCGCCTAGACGGAGCTGAATCATCGATTTTCGAAACCTTGCTAATAAGTATTATTAGATTATTTATCATGTATCATTATAAGCTTAGTTGAGGATCTAAATGCTACGAACTCAACCAAGTCATGCTCATAGGGGATGTCAAAAAAATCAGTGGTGGGGTGACGGAGTCAGACATTTTGACGTTTTGGGTTTGTTGCCACCGTACCGTACCGATGTTCCATTTGTTATTCTTCGATGAAAACGTTAGCAGACGGTATTGGATTTAGCACAATGAACAAAGGCTAGACTCGTTCGGCGGCCGCCGCTGTATTCCTTGTGAGAATATTGTAGTCTACGGGAGTACGACGTACGCACTTGGTTCATCATTAATGAAACGAAAGGGGTTGGGCGCTGTCCATGGAGTGCGATGGGCTTTAACACTTACACCTAGCCGCATGGGTAGGTTTAGATGGGTTTGGATGGATTTTTGACCCACTCATGAATACATGAGTTAGTTTTTTTTAAACGAACCAGCAGGAGAGGTGCCCGCTATATTAAAAAGAGGAGATGTGGCAGAACCTCCTAAATCATATGGCCCACACGTATGATTATTGTCTAAACAGACTCCAAATAACCATGACTGTGTTCCATACGACTTAAAAAGTCTGTCGGGTAAATCCCGAATCATCCACGATTCTCCGAGCAGGATCAATCATTGTAGAGAGACATTGCAGTATTACAACAGTTTCATATAAATGAACTACCATGGAGTAAAACAGCGGAAGACTTACAATAACATACATTTACAAACTCTGAGTTTCAAAATATTTACAATGATAGGTTTAAGTTATACAAACCATAATAGTAGTGGAGTAGCAGTAAATTGTAATATTACACAAAAGCTCTGCCCAAGAGCTTAACATCTTTATTCGTCGTCGCTTTCCTCGACGACTGTCATGCAGCAGGATGCATAACACTCCTGCCCATGCAGCTCACCTGCAACAGGGGTTCAACAAACCCTGAGTACAACAGTACTCAACAAGACTGACCCGACGAAAGAGAAGGGTAGAGACTCAAGAGATGCAGGCTAGAGGGACAAGGTAAGGCTTGTAAGAGATAAGCAATTTTTGCAGAAAAGCTTTACATAAAGAGAAGTTGCTGGGACTATCTCCCGTTATCAACCAACTTCATTATTGAACCTTAATTTTTGTTCGAGTTGTTACTACGATGATGATCAGTGATCGAGTCTTCTTATCAGAGAAGCAACGGCGATTCGAATCCATTTTCATACCCAGCTGGGACCTAGGCGACTGAGCATACCGGAGACTTTAACTCCGAAGCACCCCAGATACACCGATATACCGGGATAACAACCTCAGCCGTATATCACCACATGATACACGTGAGCTCTGCGGCCCAGCGTACCGAGATACATGGGAACTTAAACCCCACAGTAAAACACACTATGATAGCAGATGGGATTCTCTGACCCCACGCTAGGTCACTCCATGGCATACACGGCTCCAACCATCCGTATACCACTTCATGCATGTGGATTTCTAAATTTCTCGATTATCGACAGGTCACCATCGGACGGGACCTAGGGCATCAACAGACGAGAACACTACAGAGGGACTCCATTCCCAGTGCAAGTTCGCCGTCCGGACTCGATTTATTACTATTATCAAGATTACAACAATAAAGCCAATCTCATCTTTTTCATTCTTTTTCCTTTGGACAATTAAATAAATAAGCAGAGCTAAGCATTACTACTCATCTTTCAAGTAGGTAACAAGGATTAAGGAAATAAGACAGGTAATGCAAATTTGTGGGTTTTCACTCAACTCCTATCACTTAATGCATCATATCAGAGCTGAAGCGGTAAAACTTTTATAAATAGAATAGGGTTTAAATGTATCTGGGGCTTGCCTTGATGTTCGGGGTAGAAGTTTTCAAACTCTGGATCCACTCCCGATTCTTGAATCTGCTCGTCCTTTGGATCTGAATGATAACGTTAATTCTCCGTTAACGGAAACTATTCGATAATTAATACGCTTTACATGATGGAATAGTAAACATGATGCTCGATGAGTGTATGATTAGGTTAAGGGGTTGATAAATTATTTAACAGCATTAAATAAAGACATAAAAATTATAGTTATCAAATTAATCTCAAAATTTTATTTTAGAAAGCTCTTAGACTAAATAGATGGCAAAACAATTTTCAGAATTAAAAGCCAATTATTTTAATTATTAAAAAATCATTGAAGGTCCATTTTTCAATTAAAAAGGCTAATTTTGACATATGCAAAAAGTACTCAATTTTGGTATTTCATATTTTTCCTATGCAGATAACATCATAAGGAACATTCACAAAAATTTTTAGAATTTTTGGAGCTATAAATGAATTACTATGAATTTTCAAAGAAAATAGCATATAAATCATTTTCTGAAAATAGAAAAAGAAAATCGGCACAGTAACCCCGCGCTGACCGACGGCCGCGCGGCGGTTGACCGCCGATTCCTCGCCGTCGGTGAGGTCTCCGACGACCTGGTCTGGTCCATCAGTCTCAGCACAACACGTGGAGTCCAACGAGCTAGCTAACGACGCTCGAGGGTTCGCAGGCTAAAGCATGCCGGGCTAACTCACGGACGGGCTATGACAGCTCGAAGCCAAGGCCTGCTCGAGGGTCTATCGATCGGTTAGGTACTGTACACTCGAGGTTACAATTCGGGCATCCTCTCGAAGACTGAACTTCGCTCGAGCGAATGGACCAGCCTCGAAGACGAGACTTCCCCCAGCGAACGAGCCTCCCCTCGAGGACGGAACTCTGCCCGACGAACGAGCCTCCCCTCGAGACCAGTGCACCCCTCGACTTGAACCCTTCGAGAACAGTACAACCCTCGACTACCCTTCGAGAACAGCGCACCCCTCGACTCGACACCCTCGAGAACAGTGCACCCCTCGACTCGACACCTTCGAGAACAGTGCACCCCTCGACTCGACACCTTCGAGAACAGTGCACCCCTCGACTCGACACCTTCGAGAACAGTGCACCCCTCGACTCGACACCTTCGAGAACAGTGCACCCCTCGACTTGATCCCTCGACTCGATCCCTCGATTCGAGCCCTCGATTCGAGCCCGCACCTCGACCGTCACCCCCTCGACTTCGTCGACCGAGCCCTCGAGCAGGACTCCGACGACTTCGAACTGCACTACAACAACTCCCGATACGAGATGGATGAAATTGATAATACGAATAGACGCAGGAGCTCACCACGGCGCTGATGCGCATGTTAGTAGAGGTCCGGAGTGGCTGGGTTGAGCGGCGGTCGATGGCGGTGATGGCGGCGGCGGCGCTCCGATGGCACAACGGCACGGTGACCTCCGGTAATGCGCTGCTCGAACCAAGGCGCACATCAGACGCAGGATAACACGAAGAGCACGATTAAGGGGTCGAAAGTAAAATATTTTCACCTCCGGCGACAGCAAACGGCGGAGATGGCGGCGGCGGCGCAACTGACTGGCCGCGAGGAAGAAGACTGCGTGCAGGCAGCTCGGGCGATGAAAGAAAACACGGACTGGCCCAAAAGGACCGTGAGGAAGTTGCGGAACTTTGGGCGAGAGCAATTGGACAGAGGTTGAGCGTCGACGGCGAATTTCGGCGGCGGAGGGAGATCGTCGGCGACGGTGGTGGGAGGAAGAAAGGAAAAGAACGGCGTCGTCCGATCGGTATTTATAGCTCGGGGCCGATAAAGGAGCAGGTGACACGACGACGGTGAACCTTCGCGCGTCTGTGAGCGCGCGGGAGGCCGAGAAGGCGCGGCGGTGGACGGCGGCGCGCGGTGTGAAGCCGGCCATGGCGGGCGCCGATAGGGTTGGGTGCTGTTCAAGTTATTTACAGAATTGCCACTGGGTTTAAAATACAAATTACTCCAAAATTTGTATAAGAACTTGAAAATCTCCAAAAATATCATTTGCATAACTTTTCAAGAGCTACACTTTTCCTTTAATGGGCATCTTCAAATTCTATTTAGATTTTAAAATTTGAATTCAGATTTGAAAAGTGGATTAACCCTAGAAATAAACTTTTGAAATTACTTTTGATTTTTAAATAAAACTTGAAAATCTTCAAAACTATGAAATGTTGAGTTTGTCAAACCAAATATTTTTCATGTACAAAGTTTCCTCAAATTATGCATAATTTTTAAATTATGGTTTTAAATTCAAAAGGAGATAAATGCTAGAAACTGTATTTTCAAATTAATTTGAAATTCCTTTTGGAAACTTGAAAAACTTTGTATACCAACTTTGTAGCTCCTGTCAAGATCTACAAACTGTCTTTTTAGAGTATCTCCAAATTCCTTATAGAATTTGAATTAGAGAAAAGGGGATAAAACTAGGGTTGGAAATAAAGGGTTTTTGAAATGGGGTTTAAACTCAATTTGGTTTCTAATTTAATTGGTTGGTTATTAATGATCACAAACATCATCCAAGGACATTTTTAGGTCATTGACCCAATGACACCCTTGGTTGACTAAATTGACTTTTGAAAAACCTTTTATAGTATTTCCTATTTGAATTTAAACTTGGATAGCCAGGTTTAGAAATAAGTTTGGAAATCCAAATTTAATTTCAAATATGGAAATCATTTTTAGGGTTAGACTTAGACTTATACACTATGCTTGATACTAGTGTAAACACAGTTTACACCTCAAGTACATAGAGTATAAATTAAGCATTTGCGATGACATTCGAAAATAGGGTTTTATTATTTCACGTGACAAACATTACAGAAACTCAATCAACCTGTGAAATATAAACTTGTTTTAGTTAATGCACATTAAGGTTGACCTAAACATGGATGCTTTGCAGTGCATATGATGACATGG
>CM041645.1:17908017-17919888 GCA_023333625.1 Bothriochloa decipiens
TAGGCCCTAGTTTTCTTTCAATTTTTATCTAGTACTTTGTACTCGTGTTTTTCTTCTAATCTACTCCCTCTGTCCCAATATATTTGTCGTTGTAGTCCTGAACTTAGTACATCGATGCAGGTCTGAATATAACCAAGCTGTATGACTGGATACATGGACTCCTCTCTGAACCTGGACTCTTAAATACTGGGCCAAAACCTCAATAATTATGGGACAGAAGGAGTAGGTCAAGTCTTAGAATTTTGGAACGAAGAAACATTAGCAGGGGCTGCGAAAAGAAAGCGCAAAAGACAAGAAGAACATTTGTTCAGTCACAGCAAGGTGCGTTAGATATGTTTGTTGTACATGATGCACCTGTTAATCAACAAGATGCACTTCTTAATTAAGAAGAAGAGCAACAGCAAATTAACGATATTTCCGGTGAACAAGTTGATGTTACAGAAAGAAAAACAAAAACTTGCACCCTTGAAATTCAATATATATTACTAGATTATTTTTGTTTTCTAAGAAAAAAATAGCGATTATATATATTATAAAATTTAGATATAATTATATATAATCTAGAGGGTCCGTCACGATGAGTTTGTCAGAGGCCCTTCAAATCCTTGGGCCGGCGCTGGGATTTGGAAGAGAGATGTTTCTTTCTCTGTTCTAGTGCTCCAGGAATAGAACGTGAGGAGAGAGAGTGTGTGGTGAGACCGTGAGACAGGGAGCGGGGGTGCGGAAGTGAGGTCTGTGGTGCGGTACTACAGCCAGGAAAAGAATGTGAGGAGGTGAGTTGTAGACTGTCCATTTGTCAGTTATTGGAGCGGGTCTGCCGGGTTTACGGGTGCGGGTAGATCATTTTCTTACCTGTCATCAGTTATCCATCGGGTTGACAGTTGTGCCCGCACCCGTGCCCGCGGGCATAGTTTGCCGCCCGTATCCGCGCCCGTCGGGTTTTCTGCCTGCGGGTTTGCGGATATTCTCTACCCGTTGACATTTTTAGATAGAAGAGGTCCAACGGTCCAGCCAGACTGCCAGAGCGCAGCGGCGTGAGCGACAGATGGAGTAAGGGTCTATTTTTAAGAGGAAAATAAAAGTGAGGGTTGAAAGGGAAAACATATATGCCATGTTAGCACGCCACGTTAGAAAATAAATGCCTACGTGGCTAGTATGGACCCACGGTGCACTACTTCATAAGTTTAGTGACTCGAAAATACATTTTCTAAGTTAATGGATCTATATAACATGTGGGGACAAGTTTAAGGACTATTGGTGCATTTAACTCTATATTAAAATAAGTGTGAGTGTGGTCAAAATACTTTATTTGAGTTAGATCTGATCTGAGTACTTGGTTAAACTAGATTTAGTCACCTAGACTCTAGCTAAGTATCATTGATCATTCCACCTAAGTACTTTGTTCTTTGTGGTTGCTACTGTAGCAGGAATCCACTATTCATCGTTCCGGTATCTCTATAAACGATTTCTGCACCACAAGCGGGCTAACGGATAGGCCACGTCGCCCGACAAGACGATAGCCGTTGGATCGAGCGTTCAAGCGATCTTGTCCGTCCAATACGGGTAGGTTCGGGTCTTCGAACCCGATTAGACATCGCCGATCCATCGCGACCCTTCGCGGGCCGAACAATTTCTCTGCCCGATCCCTCGCCCTAGCCTGCACATCGCCGCCGGTTGCATCCGGCACCGGAGCTGGCTGCTCTTGAGCGACGGTGCGACCGAAGCTCCTGGTGGAGGCCAGGCTACTCCCCATCTTCCTCCAGCCTCTTCCCCAGGGCGTTGCTACGCGGCCGCCCCTGCTCCAACCCGCGGCTCGATTGTTTGCTTGGCCTGGCTGCGCCGCTGGAGATCTGAGGAGAGGGCCCAGACGGAGGCCGACCCAGCCACGACCTAGCATCGGATCTGCAGCCTCCATGCCCCCTGCTGCTCCCGTGTCCTCCCCATTGCCGGCGGCCATCGAACTCATGCCAGCCTTGATGCTTCCATCGACGATGCAATCAAATGTCCGATAAAACGGGCACAAGGTATATATTTGTTTGTTTCTCTTTGTTTCTTTTTTTTGGTTCCTAATTTTCTTTAGTTCCACAGTACCATTCCTAGAAGAATATGTACGCACCAAAGCTTCCCTACGGCTACGCACGCCGGCAGGGCTTAAGGACTGCTACAGCCGGCGACCACCGTCGACCTAGAAGGCTGGCCCTGAGCTCTGTTCATGTCCCAAAATGGAGTAGCCCGGCCTCCTCCTACGGGCATTGCGCTGCGGCCGGCGGCTGCCCCTACTCACGGAGATGACAGGCAGGTTCCTGCGCTCAATTGGAAAGGGCCTCCACAGGCTAGGAAGCTCATGGCAAGGACATCTCCAGACTCCCCTGTGCTCAATTGGAAAGGGCCTCCGTGCACCTCCTCCTCCCCTGTGATTGATGGAGTATGAAATGTTAGTAGCATTCCTTTTGTATGTCTACCCGGTAGAGGAAGGTTATTGCATCAAAATAATTGTCATTTAAAGGAGCAGGATGCTCAGTTACAAGTAAGCTTATATTAGCACATGAACTTATGCAAATAACCTAGCCAACTTTATAGAAAAGCTACTCGAATTTCAGAAAGTAGTAATTGTAAGTAATTTCCCTTGTTTAATCAGCAAAACATAGACTAACACAGAAAGAGTAGTATGGACACCGAGATGCAGATGTTGCAGGTCTGAACTTGATGACCAAGAATTTCATGGACGCATAGTTGTTGATTTTGCAGAAGGGGTAAGCTCTTGCCGCAACTGTTCTCTACTACATACGTGTCATGTGACACTTTTATAAATTCTGTTCACTTCTTTTGCTTTATATTATGGACCTACACCAGAGCTTTACTGATTGTTGTCCAGGACAATAGAGTAAATTGGTTAATTCTTTTCAGTTGCTCCATCCATTTATACTGTTCCTTCCCTTTGTTGATCATTTCCCTATCTCTAGAAACATCAGTGCTACTGGTGTGGAGAAAAGAATTATCTCAAAGGAAACAACCTGAACAGTTCTATATATGGATTTTAGGTATTTCTTTGAATTCTTTTTTTTATAGGAATAAGCTGTTCGCCCAACCTGTACATGTGATCTGCTATTGAGCGAAGATGGGGGTCGGAGCAAGGTTGCAAGCGGTGTCTGGCATCGAAGCTGCGACCACCAGAAAAAGAGTGTGGCACCTTGCAAAGGGGCATTGGATCTCACCTAAATGGTGTCCAAGGAACAGCAGGAAACAACATGGCCTATCATGTCCGCCTTGCAAGCACCAAAGAGGATACAGCAGCAGGGAGTGGACAATAATCTTTTCGTTCTCATCGAGATTTAGAATTTGAGTTCATTTAGTGCTCTGTCAATCAATCTGTTGTTCATGTGGTTATGGGAAATAGTATTATTCAATGCAAGACACAAATTTGGTTTTCTATATATATAATCTATAAGATTCAGGTCTGGTGGAATATTCTGTATTCTTCTCAAGATATTTTGGAGTCTTTGAACTATGAGCAGTACATAAATCAGAAAATTCCAGAGAATCCGATCACTGGTTGTTTGTAATTTAATTTGTAATGATTTATTGGCATTGGCATCTCAATGAAAAAAAATCAAGAGAACTCTGTATTTAAATGTGCTAATATTACTTCTATCATAAACTTAAATTATCCAGGAGCAATCGTAATGTTCACCAAATAGTTTATAACTCTTGGTTTGTTTCTTCCTCATTGTAACTGCTATGTGTATCATCTGCGCACCTAAAAGTCCACGAAGGTGTGTAGAGGATGCACCAAGCCAAAAACCCATCATGGTCCGCTGTGGCCATTTGAGTAAATTTTTTGATATGGACCAGCACCCTTCATAGAAAATTTTTGACAGATTTTTTCGATAAACAGTGTAGGTGTCTTCTTACAAAAACCTTGTTACATAGACACATTGAAAATTTGAGAATTCATCAATGTTTGATTACTACCCGAATCTCAGCTCAGGTTCAATGATCTTTATATGCAACTATATACCGTTACAGAGCTCATGCTCACTGAAAACATATTGTACATGCATTTACAGCAAAATCATCAGCTATTTTTTGCAAGATAACTGCAACTACCAATGTTACTATAGAAGCTATAATTTGATTAAGAGTTATATTGGATCTAAGCACCATGCTATTTTTGGTATACAGAGTGGAACTGCAGTTCTCAGCTGAGCATCTTATTTTTCCTGTTGCTTGAAAAAATGTTCACAAGAGTACTGAAGCACTTCTGTCAAGGACCTCGGTTCCCAGAGAGGCCGGTCCTTGGCTACGAAGCTCGTAGCTGGGTAATGGCGGCGCCAGGGTCTCTGGCGCCGGAAGCAGGGGGATGAGATTGAAGATAGAACAAGGTGAGAGTAGGGATAACTTAATACTTCTTGCTTAAACCATAATGAGTGCCAAAGGATTACATATATAGGAGTGAGGCTCCTTGATCTACGGCCTGGCATTAACGCCGGCTGCTAAACCCCTTGCTCTTCTTCTTGATCCCCGCAGGGCCTTAAACCCTCCAGTTAATCTGGCCTCTTCGCGCTGTGCGCCGGCCTTAAACTCCAGCCGCCCTGGCCCCTTCGCGCTGCGCGCCATTGCGAGCTGTGTCTCGAGCTCTGGACCGGCGGCTGTAGTGTCGGCCCCACATCACAACTTCACCCGCTGAACTAAGTTAGTAACCCTAAATCATTGAAATGAGGTAAAAGGGAACCCATGCCAGCAAATGTGAATCCCTGAAAAGTTTCCTGCTTTTCTAAATGCTGCCCCCTTTTTTTTAATACGCAATATAGAACATGGAGAGTACCGCTATTGCATATAAAAGCATTGCCTGCTTTTTTAAAAGTTTTAGAGGCGTATCCAGCTTGAGGCTGTATGGTAGTTTTGCTTACTTCATTTTTTTCTGCGGTTACTGCCATTTCTTATTGACTGCAAGCCTATTTTAATCGTCATGAGAATGCTAAAGATGCAAGAATAGAATGGATATGTAGTGATAAAATAGAGGAAAGGAAGAACACACGAAATGAATAAGAAGAGGTGTTTGAAACACCGGAATTCGCAACAAAGAACTGTAAAAACATGTAGTAAAAGATAAAAAGTCATTATCAGTGGTTAATAATAGCATGTTAGTTGCATACTTTGCATGTGACTCTCTTGCATGTAATAAAGGATAAAAAGTCATTATCAGTCGTTTGTTTCAGTGGGACCAAATAGCTTGTCTGCTCCTCATTCTCTCGTGCACCTCTCTCCCGTGTCTTGTCGAAACCGCCGGGTAGCGGGGACGCAGTGGCTGCACAAGGCCCAGCCGCATCCGCGCAAGGACGGAAGCGGGCAGCGCGACTGGGCACAAGCGCGGAGTGGCCCGGCATGGGGACGGCTCCCTTCTGCTCACACACGTTGCCTCGGGCTTCTGTCAAGGAAACCGAAACCATGGATCGGAGTGGATGGTTTCTTTCCCGTTGCTGACGAGTGACGAGGAAAGTGTTGGAGACTTGGAGTGATTCCTGCGTTTCAAACGCTCAAATCAGTTTCTATAAATTTCCTGTGATATTTCTTTCTTCAATCCAGACATGTTGCTCTTCGATTCTTTTTTTTTCCCCTTTTGTCTCAGACCTCGGCTCTATGGCCTTGTATTAAGCAACGATAACTCAGCTGAATCGTGAATTTACAGCAACATTTACATAACTGTACATGATTGAAACTTGAAAGACTAAATCGCGGAAGAGTCCTTTTTTAAACAGAGAATAAAGCAGCAGCAAGCTGTCAAAATAAAAAAGCAGCAGGACAGCAGCGCATTGCGGAGATTTACAAGAGGATTTCACTGTATGACGTCATCCAGATCCGGGTTTCGGTGGTACTGTGTCAGGCTGCCACTCTGCCAGCCCGCCAGGACCAGGACTGAACGCACCGCAGAGGCGCAACCATTATCATCGCTAAAAAAAAAAGGAAAAATAAAATTAAAGTCCAAGTCTTACCCGAGTCCCCTTCCCGATCCGGCGGCCGATCCACCCACCGCCCCGCCGCCACGCCATGCCGGCGTTCAAGGCCCCGGCGCCGGGCTTCGCCGTGCGCTTCAGCCCGTTCCACGAGAACCGCCTCCTCGCCGCCACGTCCCAGCACTTCGGCCTCGTGGGCAACGGCCACCTCATCGTCCTCGACCTCTCCGCCGCCGGGCCCGGGCCCGGGGCCGCCCCGGCGCCGGTGCCGGTCTTCTCCTTCCCGACCTCCGACGCGCTCTTCGACTGCGCTTGGTCCGAGTCCCACGACTCCCTCTGCGCCGCGGCGTCCGGGGACGGCTCCGTGCGCCTCTTCGACGCCGCGCTCCCGCCCGCGCAGAACCCGGTACGCCTCCTCCGCGAGCACGCGCGGGAGGTGCACGGCCTCGACTGGAACCCCGTCCGCCGGGACGCCTTCGTGTCCGCGTCCTGGGACGACACGCTCAAGCTCTGGTCGCCCGACCGCCCGGCCTCCGTCCGCACCTTCCGGGGCCACGAGTACTGCGTCTACGCCGCCGCCTGGTCCGCGCGCCACCCGGACGTCTTCGCCTCCGCGTCCGGGGACCGCACCGCGCGCGTCTGGGACGTCCGGGACCCCGCGCCCACGCTCGTCCTCCCCGCGCACGACCACGAGGTGCTCTCGCTCGACTGGGACAAGTACGACCCGTCCATCCTCGCCACCGCCTCCGTCGACAAGTCCATCCGCGTCTGGGACGTGCGCGCGCCGCGGGCGCCCGTCGCGCAGCTCGCCGGACACGGATACGCCGTCAAGCGGGTCCGGTTCTCGCCGCACCGCCAGGGCATGCTCATGTCCTGCTCCTACGACATGACCGTGTGCATGTGGGACTACCGCGCCGAGGATGCTTTGCTCGCCAGGTACAACCACCACACGGAGTTCGTCGCCGGCATCGACATGAGCGTCCTCGTCGACGGCTTGCTGGCTAGCACCGGATGGGACGAGATGGTCTACATCTGGCCGTTTGGGACCGATCCAAGAGCCATGTAGCACGCAGAGGCGGATGCAATAGACCAGGTGATTTGTACTACAGTATCTGTTTTCAGCTTTGCATTGGGCGTTGGTGATACAAATGCATACTCCTACATGTTCAGTTACTGTCTCTTCCTGAAATTAGTTGAAGAAGTTGGAATAATGTAAAAAAACTGTTGCCAAATTGACCTCAAATTGTTGCAATTGATCAAGTTTCTTACTGCCTTTCTCGTTATGTGTGTGTGTGTGTGGAAGTTAACCTGGCAGGAGCTCCGAGCTCTGGCCTCACTTGTAATTGCAAGGAAATGGTTCACAAGCAACACCTGATGGTAACCATAGGCCACGATAAACTTGCTCTTTTGGTCCAGTAACAAATTTACAAATGCAGAGAACCTACTAATAACAAGAATGTTTCTAGCTGATCTTGTAAAAGCTGGTGGAATGCTTCCATTGGCCATAGGCCATACACCTCTTTTGAAGGATGCCACCTGTTAAGATTTTGTTACAAAACAACACCAGAGCAACAAGGTTGCATTTCTCTTCACTGTTGGTCATCCACATCTATTTTTTCCTTCAACTATTATCAGTTCCAGTGATTTGGATACCTTGGAGGTTTGTTCACCATTGACAAATGTTCGCAGGTGTGTTTTGGTACAGTTGGACATTCTGTAATGGGGTACATAGAGGAATGAAGTTACCTTACATGTCTACTATGCTGATCTTGGTTGGCATCATGAATGAAGTTACCTTACCTGTCTACTTTGTTGAACAAATAGCTTTTGCTATGCATTTAGTGTATATCTAAGTGCATAGCAAAATCTATGTATCTAGAAAAGCAAAAACGTCTTATAATTTGGACATAGGGGGTTAACTTGATGAGCTATCTTTTCTCTCAGAAAAACAATCTTGGTTCCATGGTGTAGCATAATATATGTAGGCACATTAAAAGTATAGCATTTATTTTGCCACTGGAGCAGCCACACCCAACTCATTATTGCTTAGTGATTTGACCAAACAATTGTAGTGTAACTAATTACTGTGCTGCTGTTATAATTGGGGGTGAACATTCCTGGAGTTAAGGAAGCATTCTCTGTGGTACCAACTCATTACAAGTTTGAGCTTTACTGGTTTACCAAAATATAGATAGCTGAAGTTGCCATGAATTCCAGGCCATGACATATTGAATACATTAGAATTAGAAAGAGCTAGTAAACTTTGAAAGGCATGAGAGAGGGAAACTGGAGAAGTGATTTGGGGGGAACATAATATCATCGACATATAGATGAAGACCTTTTGGCGAGTGAAGATGACACGGCGCCTAACAGTTTCTGCACAACAATATGAAATCCTAGCAGTTATACTTAAGCTTCTTACTGAAGAAGTCAGTCCAATCTGAGGGAACTACGGCTGTGTTTCAAATGCGAAACTTCTCTGTATCTGGAGGAATCATGTTTCCTGTGAAATTCTGTAGAGATTAGTGTTGTCAAATTCCTGTGTTTTTCAATTCTAATCCAAAACTGATCTGATCCATCACCTATTGAACATACCATGGGGACAGCAAGTGCACGGCTGCAGTGTTTCTACACCTGACAGAGAATTGGCTTTTGTCAAAAGTGGCATATGATGTTTACTGCTCCAGACATAAGAACTAGCATGTGTCGTGTATTGTATTAGCCCTTTTTGACGAAGATCAGGCCTTCTCTTAATCTTTTTTTATTTATCAGTTCTGCATTGACAGTTTGGCTTGCACTGGAATGCTATTATTCTTGTGCTGGTATCCGTCAATCCATGCGTTGGTGCATGCAAAATAGTACTCACAGGCATGGCTTTGAAGAGACACCTTTTCTGCTCCAGTCAGGTGAATTTTGGATGAACCTGGAGTGTTCCTATTGCTCTTCTGCTGCTTCTGCGGCGGCGGTGGCGGCCAAGATGAATCAGGCCGACAGATGAACCTTTTTTTTCAGACAGATCAAAGGGGATTGTTGCATAGGAGTACTCTGCAAATGTCCCAGGTTTGCAAATGTCCCAGGAGTTTGGTGTTTATATTGGAGGTGCTGCCCGGAGTACTGATCTAGTTAGAGATGCTGGCGTTTTGTGGAGCATCTATCTACCTTTGCTATGTCGTTTAGTTTCTTTTCAGCAGCGCTCTTTATTTCTCCTGTTCGTTAATGACGGTTCTCTTTTATGTTTCGTCTAAATGAACTGAGGTTGTGCTTGAAATGTAGAAGTCCTCTATATCTGGAGGAATCATGTTTCCTGTGAAATTCCGTAGAGATTAGTATTGTCGAGTTCCTGTGTTTTTCAATTCTAATCCAAAACTGATGGATCACCTATTGAACATACCACGGGGACAGCAAGTGCACAGCAGCAGTGTTTCTACACCTGACAGAGAGTTGGCTTCTGTCAAAAGTGGAATATGAATGTTTTATGGTCCAATCATAAGAACTTTGTGTCGTGTATTGTACTGCATTATCCCTTTTTGACGAAGTAAAATGTGTTGAGCATTAGCGGCATTTCTTCTTGGCCTGAATCATACTAAAGGAGATCAGTCCTCTCTTGTTTTATTTTATTTTTTTATAGTTCTGCATTGACAGTTTGGCTCGCACTGGAATGCTATTGTTCTTGTGCTGGTATCCGGCAATCCGTGCATTGGTGCTGCAAAGTATCGCAGGCAATATTTGAAGAGATACCTTTTCTGCGCTAGCCAGGTGAATTTTGGATGAACCTGGGAATGTTCCTATTGCTCTGCTGCTGCCTCGCAGATGAAACACATTAGATCAGGCATCAGGCCGACAGCGTTAGGCGGTTAGCTGGAATACTGGTACCTTCTGCGACGCAACATAGGAACTCTTTTTTTTTCAGACAGAAGCAGCAGGGGATTGTTGCATACTCTTTTCGTCCAAAAAAGAATGCAATATTGTTGCATGCTCTGTTTTCGTCTTAAAAAAAACTACTGTAGGTATAAATCTGGACAAATGCGAAGGTATTTGCATGTGTTGCTTACCTGAATCTGTCCAAGCACTTGTCGTCCTGCACTTCTGCTTCAGTGCTACATTTGCCCCTGCCATGCCGACGACTTTCCCTTCTCCGCTCAGTCAGGTTCCCAATCGGCTTCAGCACTGAAGACGCAAAACATTACAGAAGAATTTTACGATTTTGTGTTGAGATGGACGCCGTCCGGGCCGTCTGGTTGCTCATGCACAATGCGCCCAGAGGTACAATTACATATGGGCTCCTTGTCTAGGGATCTTGTCATGTCGGCTCAGCAAGGTCCAATACTCCCAACTGTAGGGCCTTGTGTAGTGATCCCAGGAGTGCTGGTACCTAGTAATTGTTACATTACATTTTCTTATCGTCTCACTCATGGTCATGAGATCTTGAACTGATTGTATACAAGGTTCCTGCATTTCTGGCTATTCACACTGCTCATGTAAAGAACCTCATTTGTACCTAGTGTTTACATGGTACTTCATTTCTTTAACACCTTCCACTATCACCACTGCATAGAAACTTAGTACTACATGTCACACGAGTTCCTTGTAACAAAGAAACCGGAACAGGTATATTAAAGTATAGCTGTCCTTTTTTCCTTGATTCAGAATCAGATACAGCTAGTGTCAGATGTGTTGCGTATTGATACACACATTAACTTCAAAAATATTCAGATTTTCAAATATGGTACGAACTCCGTATATTAAATGTCCAGAATATATTATATTATTATTCATATGTAAAAATGGGAAGTAGTAGCTGTCTTGATTTACGTCTACTGCTCGACCTGTATATCTTCAGGCCAACGGGCTTTCCCTTTACTGCTCATCCTTGTCAGCTGCGGCAACCTCCTTGTTAGGCGTTGGCTCATAGTCACAGTCACAGCTCACTGCGCGCCCGCCTGCTTGTGGTGAGCCTCGTCACCCCTGCCCTGCCTCTCTACCGCCGGCCACCGGTCGGTTAATTAGCAGATTGTTGTTATTACAAGAAGACAGAGAGAAAGATGTTGCAGTATTAACTGCCAGTATGGAAACGGAACCTATGAAGCTTGTACTCTTTAGCTCCTTTTTGCATGCTTTTGGCCTCGAAAGTCGAAAGGGCATTGTGATGGCTGCAGAAAATGCAAAAAAGGCTGTGTGTGTGGCATGGCCCAATCAACCTTTCCAGGAGTGGCGCCCTGGCTGAATCTGATCCCCATCAAGCATTCAAGCGTACCACACGCGCTGTGTTTTGTTCGGTACGGTGCGCTTTCATTCATGACGGCATGCGCATGCAGCAGATCGATGCAGGCCAGCTTCTTTGTATATGGATTAATTATATGGAGGCCGGCCTGTACAACAGCCATCACTTTGTTTTCTGAGGAATCCTTGAACCATCAAACCGGAAAGGAAATTCGGTAATCACAGCTCACCACATGGCCTGCTGTCCATTCCTTTTCTGCATCTTTCATGGACACCGCTTACTAGTAATCTGCAGAGATTTATTTGTTGCATGTGCAGTGCAGTATCAGTGTTGTTTTGTAAATGCATTCCATCGCACTATTCAGAACCTTTGCTAACAAGTGATGATTGAGAGAGAGGAAGAGGATGATTCTGGGACTATTTAAGTCTAAGGAGCTAGTTATTATTATTAGCTGCCAAAACAAGTGCTAGTAGATCTGAACAGCCCAGATTAGTAGCTCAAAATAGATTATTTAGCTAACAAAAAGTTATTAGTTAGTTTTTGCTAGGTAGCAGCCGCTTACATTTACCTGCAATGGACATAAATATGCTTGTATATGTGAAAATACCAGCAAGCCAAGATCATGTTTGGATTCATTAGCTGCTAATATATAGTTAGCTACCTATCTCATAGCTACCTAATATTAGTTAGCTAACT
>CM041645.1:17934411-17966934 GCA_023333625.1 Bothriochloa decipiens
TGGGCTTGGAGCCTTGGAGGCTTGGACCATATACAGATATGCGCACGCATACAAAACTAAAGAAAAGAAGACTTGCTATTTTTTTCAGCGCACATTGGGTGGGGCCATGGCCCCAGCTGGCCCCCCCCCTGCCTCCGCCACTGCAGGCGACACCCGTGATTGGTCCCGCTTGCCGGAGGACCTGCTGGTCAGCGTCCTGCGGGCGGCGCACGTCGCCGATGCCGTCCGCGCCGGCGCCGTCTGCACCTCCTGGAAAGCGGCGTACGCCGCCTTCCGCCAGTTCCGCGTCCCGTCGCCGAGGCAGCCCCCCTGCCTGTTCTACGCTTCCGTCAGCATCGGCCCTGGCGCGGCCGCGCTCCACTGCCCGGCCACCGGCGCCACGCTGCGGATCCCCTACCCGCTCGCCCGCCGGCCCCTGCTGCGCTCCGGCCACGGCTGGCTGGTCACCGCCGACGAGGCCTCCAGCCTGCACCTCCTCAACCCCGTCACCGGCGCCCAGGTCGCGCTCCCGCCCATCACCGCGCTCCACCGCGTCGAGCGCGGCGTGGACGAGCAGGGCGCCCCCGCGTACCTCGTCTACGAGAACATGTCTTGTTACAGCAAGATTCTGGGCGAGGTGAACACCGAGCCGACCATCCTGGACATGGACGACGCGTACGAGTGCATGTACTTCCGCGTCGTGCTCTCGGCCGGCCCATCCGCCGGGCGCGCCTGCGTCGTGCTGCTCCTGCACATGCCCATGGTCGAGGTCTCCTTCTCCAGGGTCGGCGACGACCGCTGGACTTGGGTCGCACGGGGAGACGGTCTCCTGTCGAGGTATGCCTACCGTGACGCCATGTACAGTGCCGCCGATGGCTTGTTCTACCTGCTCGATTTAGACGCTTCCATGTGCAGCTTGGACCTTAACGGGCCTTCTCCGGTGGCTCGTAAGATCCTCGACAGGGTGCCGAAATCTGTCGATGTGAGCAAATACCTCGTTCAGACACCGGCCGGTGACCTCTTGCAAGTTTGGAGGTCCAAGGACCTCGTCGACACGGAAATACCGGCGGAGTATCCACCGGACTATATTGGGGGCGACAAGGACCCATGCTTGGAGCTCAACACGTTTGAGATGCACCTGTACAAGGTTGACCTCCACGGACATAGGGTGGAGCGGATCAAGAGCTTGCCGGAGTATGCATTGTTTCTTGGCAACAATGGTTCTATGTGTCTACCGGTAAAGGATTTTCCTGGGTTAAAGCCAAATTGTGCCTACATAACTGACGACTCCTTGGAGTATATTTATTTCTGAAAGCATAACCACAGAGAAGTTGGTATTTGGAGTATGGCAGAGCAAAGCATGTCCAAGCTTGTCAATGTCTCACCAACTATTTATCTTTGGCTAAACTGGCCATCTCCTGTCTGGATCAAACCATCCTTTTTCTAGCTAGTGGAGGATGCTTGCAAAAACTTTTGTACTTTTGCTTTTTTGTATCTGGTTCCTATGCGATGTATGCAAGTTCTATGTACTTGGACTAACTTGTCAAGTCTTATTGTTCTCCTAGTAAGCTGCAACAGTAGCTTTGTGTTGTACATACATAGAAAGAAGATGGCTTTTGCCAGTACCAGAAGTTGAGATAATCCTTGGTGTTTTTAGTAACGTGATTTGAGTGGACAATATAGGTTTCAAGTAAGAAATTCATGCCCTGAATTTGTGTCCTTGTGACAATAAAAATGGTTTATCTATTATCTTAATCCTTGTGACAATAAGGGCGGAAACAGCGTGCACGTTTAAAGCGATCAGCTGTTGCTCTTGGTCAGGCAACGCCCATGATCTCGCCTTCGTTTAGACGTGCGAATTTTTTCAACTCGAATGCTGTAGCACTTTTGTTTGTATTTAATAATTATTATTTAATTATAAACTAATTAGGTTTAAAAGATTTATCTTATAATTTATAATAAAATTATATAATTAATACGATGAAGAAAGATAAAAAAAAAGTTAGAACCCCGTATCTAATGAAGGCCCTCGTCGCGCTGCACTCTGCACTGCAGTGTGCAGTCTGCTCAGTCGTGAGTCCTTCACCACTGAGCGACAGGCCGGCAGGGGCGCAGCGCTCAGGAACAGACGCCGCAATGCCGCTCAGGAACACAGCCAGACGTGTGACGTAGGACCGATGGTAGGAAGAGCCCAGGCCAAGCGAAGACCAGCATTGCCGCTGTGTGTATTCCGTCGTAGCCCTGGCTAGAAATTTTGATTTAAACTTTCGTAGTATTTTCGTTTGTATTTAATAATTATTATTCAATCATAGATTAAGTGGATTTAAAAGATTCGTCTCATGATTTATAATAAAACTATATAATTAGTTATTTTTTACCTATATTTAATACTTTATGCAAACGGCTAAAGATTGATATGATGGAGAGAGTGAAAAAACTAGCAATTCTAAGAGCAACTAAACAAGGACCTAGTGATGCATTCGCAGCCGATTGTTTGTTACTGTTTAAATTCTATAGTAGTAGAGCATTTTCAATAATTTTGTATTCTTGTTTGGCATTCTTATTTTTTTTCAAAATTCTAGAAATCACATATCCAATAAATTTATAAATTGAATTAGCATTTTAGGCAACTTTACAATTCAAGGACTTTCATTTATGGCAAACGCATGGCAATGTGGTTGCTGCTGTGTGGCCGGCAAATCTCCGTGATGGGACTTGATGCTGCTCATCGAATTTAGGACCTTGAGTGGCCACAAATCTCCGTTTCAGGTACGTACAGGTGCTGTGCTTCCTGGCGATGGCTTCCTCGCCGGCAGCAACCTGATCACGACCATGGCTTCCTGGCCGGCAGCAACCTGATCACGACCATGGCTTCCTGGCCGGCAGCAACCTGGTCGCGGCGGCTTTCAGTGCATCATGGATACGACTGGGCGACGGCGCAAAGAAAGTCGCGGGAGAAAGAATCGCGCGCGGTCAGAAACGCGTGAAAAGGGAAAAGCATGCGACAGGTTTACAATTTTTGTTTTCGCTAAGTAAAAAATAGAGAACTATTGAAGATTGACTATTTTTATCTTTACTATTTTTATTTAGGAGTTGGTAAACTTTATGTTTTGTAAAACAAAAAATACAAAACTGTTGGAGATACTATTACATATATGCTACTAGTCTACCTATTCTATTTATTAGTCCTATATATATAAGCACTAAGAGCAACTCCAACGGTTTTGCCTTTTTAGTTGGCAAAACATAAAGTTTGCCAAATCTCAAATCAATATGGGAAAGATAAAAAAAGGTTATCTTCAACGGTTTGGCAAAATTAACTTGTCAAACACAAAAAGTGGACCCAAAAAGGAAACCCGACGGCGCGGGAGGGAATTACGCGCGCAGGAGTAGCGCGCGAGAAAGAATACAAAGCCGATCACGAGCTTGCATATATGCCAATCCATTTTAGAATTTTGCCAAGTTAATAAAAATACAAAGTCCATTTGCCAAACCATTGGATAGGAGTTTGTAGATTTTTTTGCAAAAACAAGAATGCAAAGCCCATTTATAAAACCGTTGGAGTTGCTCTAAGCAGCTTAGATTAACCCATGCGAAACGTACTTATTAAAACAATAAGTTTGTGGAGGGCTCCTAAAGTGGGGAGGTAAGCCGCGTCACCTGAATTCTTGTCCACCACAGGATCTCCAGCGTACGACCGAGATCTTTAGAATTTGTTTTTACCAGTAGCAGCTTCTGCCTGCTCCTCCTCACTTTTACTCGGCTTCTACCTCCCGGCTCCGGCTTCTCCTAGAATCTAACCAAACCAATAAATATGGGGCTTCAGCTTCTAATTCCAGCACCTTCTCTTCTCTTCCCCTCCTCCCGACTCTCTCCCATAAAAAAAACAGCGAGCGAGCAGGGGTGGGGGCGGCGGCGCCGGCGCGGCCAGGCCGCACGGTGCCGGCGCCGACGCCGGCGAGGGGGCGCGGCGGCACGGGCCAGGCGGCGCAGGCGCGGCCGAGCGGCGAGCCAGGTGCCCTCCCCCTCCCTTCTCCTCTCTCTCCGTCTCCACGTGTTCTCACCACGCAGAACCTCGCAGGTGTCCTAGGGTTAGGATTAGGTTTAGGGTTAGGGTACGGCAGCGACAGCGGCGGCTGCGGCACCTGCCCTTAGCGTGGCGGCACGGCGGCATGGCACCAAGTTGAGCCCGGATCGTGGCGCGGTAGCCCCTCGGTGCATCCTTCTGGCTAGTTGCTTTCAAAAAATTTAGACTCATACATTCTTAAACTTGATCATCATATTGTGACATGATTTCTGAGGATACTAAACATTTTGTTTTCTCAGGTTAGTGACCATTGGCTAACTGAAAATCTTGAAACTTTTCTCACGCTGGAAAAGGATTTCCAAGAAGTAGCATCATATATGTTGAGGTGAGAACACATCTTAAGCTTTTGAAAGTTTTTTTTTTGTTACACAAGGGAAAACTAGTAGCTATAGTCCCTTCCTCCTTTTCCTTCTGATTTTTATTTTGCTTCATGTGTATGATGTGGCAAATCAATTAGTAAATACAACTATTTGATTAGGAAAATAGCATAACGACGAGGAAAAGCATGGCTGTTTACATATTACAGAAGTTGAAAGTTGTGGAGCTTAGTTGCTTTGCGAACCTCCGAACGTGACAAAACCTCTATAGACAGTTTTCCCTTGTGTGTGACTGCATTCCACTTTAATCCTATCTAACCCAATGCATTGCAATTTAGAGGTCTGAGTTCCCAAATGGACAGCTATTTCTGACATGTTATCTGACAAAGATGCTAAAATATGTAAATTGGCCTATTTAGTAATATAAGTAAAGGGCATTTTTTCTTCTTGCTAAGTTTGTGATTCAGCTTTGAGTTTGTTGCAGATTTGTGTCGTTGATTCATTACATAAAGGATGAGATGTGAGGCAAGAATTCCAGGTAAGAATTAAATAGTCATACTAACCACATCAGCATATGACTTCCTGGCCCCTTACATTATGTCTATTGATGATACAATGCCATCTATCCTTTTTCTGGTTGCAGAACATTATCAAGGACCCTTTGATGGCAAACAACATAATCTTGGTAGTCGCAAGCAAACATGATTGGGTAAGTTAAACCAAGAGTTTGGAGTGCAAAGAGCTACCTGTGTAATTTTGTAATGACCTTATTCACACGTGACTGTATTTATTTATTTATTTATCCTTTCTTATAGTAACTATCACATGTCCTTGCTTTAAAATTTCAGTTTGTATATATGGTTTCTCCAGTTTAATTGTTTTGCAAGGTTATGAAGTATCACTTACTGTGTAGGAACCTTTGACAACTTTTCGTTCTCTCATGGATGACGAAGTTCAGTACAGGCACATGACTTGGAGCAGCTGTATACTGATGTGATCATTTTATTTTTGGTTCAAATCAAATTAATGCGGTTTCATTGATTTGGTTTATTTCTCATTTTTCCAAGGTCATTTCAGGATCGATTTTATACCCTGGCCAAGCACTGCAGCTAAACTAAGTGCCTCTAACCACAGTTACGTTCTTGTCGTGTGCATCTAGATGCTGCATGATTAACAACATGAGATTCAGAATTGTATCATATCATATTGTTGGTAAGAGTTTGTTTTGCTAAGCTTTCAAACTACTCTCCTTTAGACCCCACTCTCTCTTGGTTTTTCTAGGACAAACTAAAGAAGCTAACTTTCAATTTATTTCCTACTTAGAGTGCTAACTTGGCAGCTTGAATTATGAGTTATCCTTCCTTTGATTCTAGGGAGATTAGGCAACTGCTAATGTCACATATTTGATTTTGGAAGGTCTAAACTAAAACAAACAACTTTCTGGCAAGGGTGATTCCTCTGAAATTGAAATATCAGGCAATTACTATGCCATCTTGAGCTAGACATAGGATTGCTAATTTTTTATAATCAATGGTTTCGTGGTGCAATTCATTTTTACAATCAGATAGTGAGGTAGATATCACATCACTCTTCAATGTACAGTATGTCACTCCTCTCAGTAAGCTCATCTTGGCAAGTAATAAAGCCTACTAGATCAGTAGGTACCTATCTCATGTTTTGTATATATAAATGCTCTTTCCTGAAGGCAATTAATACTGAATTCTTCAGACAACCTCATGCTCCAACAGAATTGTTCCAGGCCCTGACAAAATGATTTAGTTTGTTCATGATAATCTTATTTTCTTACCTAAACTGAAGTAAAATAATATACCGAAACAATGGAATTCAAATTTGGATCTGTGCTCCAGTACTGCAATTAGTTCAGACATAGATGAAACATTTTGGTATATGTATGATGCTTCTCAGTGTTGCTTTTCCAAGTTATAATATTATTGCCGCATGCAAAGATGATGCCTGATGAAGTTATTGTTTTTGTAATATAGTGACCATCACCTACCTCGGTGATGGCCTACTACAGATTCTCCTACATTTCAACAGATTACCAAATGCTACATGGTAAGCATGTCATGGTCGTATATTTGTGTTAGTAGTCATGATCATTATTTATCATCCGATGGCTATACAAAAGTTTATTATTCTCTAGCGAGGCCCAACATTTCTATTTTTGTGATGCAGCTACGACCCTCCAACATGCTTCTGAAATCAAATTTGGCTTTTGTAGTACTGTGTCTGTATATCAGCTTGAAGGTAATATCAGGTAGGGCGGTACTCTCCCATCTAGGATGAAATACCATGCTTATTGCCTCTTTTTCGAAATACCAAATCTTAGGGCACCACTGCATTTGTTCGAAAAAAATTCTTTGAACACGCTCTTCAATTCCATATTCTAAGATTTTGAAAAAATATTTAAATCTTTGGGTTTTGGATACAAGAATTGTTGGGTGAAGAAATCACACACAAATAAGTAAGATGAAGACAATGTGCTGGTCGCGGTTGTATTTCATTCTGTCCAAAAATTTACACCCCAAGAGGTATTTAAACTTTTCCTCCCAAAGATTGCGTTGTATTGGCTGTGCATTTCAACAACATCAAATGCTATTTGCTCTGTTCTTACATTGTTCACTGTTTTGAATGAGACTGGTAAGACAATTCTGCCGACAAAGTTTATTTTCTTTCCGCCGAAGCCAACCAATGTGAAACGACCTCGATTTCCGTAAAGGAAAATCCACAGAGTCGAAGTGTAATATGACCATTTAAATCACATTACCCGATAACAGTTGAATACCATATTCCATACATCTAACAAAAGAGTGCAATAGAGAGGTTTACATTAACTTATTACATCACCACTTGGCGGAATCAGAGTTCATGCAGTATAAAATAAAAGCTTGAGGCGCGAAAGCTATCATCTTCGATCCAACTTGAGCGTAGACACGAAACCCTCAATCGCTGTACTCCCCAGAAGAGTACTCACTCCATGAACCTGAAACCAAATTTTTAGTACGATATGTACTGGCCACACTCCCACCCTATGCATTGCTTTGTGGTAATTGGATGCAAATCATGGATATGTCAAAAGGAACCTATAAAGGCTGGGGTTTTTCCTAAGCAAGTAATCAAATATATAAATATAGTAATCAAGTTTTATACACGTTCCCAAGCCCACAACACCCATTACCATCCATCTCTGAAACACCATCCCAACACCTCCTACACCATCTCAGACTCAAGTCGACAAGCCAACTCCCTCTCAGCTTATCTCAGCGGCCCGCAACCCTCAACCTGGCTCACGGCCGGAAAATCACATTCAGGGGAAGGTAGAACACTCCACTCACTAGTCCAGTGCATGCGGAACATAGGAAAGGTCCATAGCCGATCAAGTCGGCATATGTATCGATCGATCAACCATACACTCTGCCGAGTGGGCCGGATCTGGGCTGGGCCGGGCCCGCCACGTGGCACGCTCTGGTGCTGCCACGTCACTGCTCTGGATTCAAACCGGGCTCAGTCCACGGCTCTCGGTCCACGGAGCTCCGGTGCCTGCTGGGCCCACTGTCAGCGTCTCTAGTCCACGTGAACCGTGTGCACGGACATGTCCTCGGGGCCACATGGTCCACAGCTTGGTTCCACGTGGCACTGACTTCGCCTGGTCCCACGCGTAGCGACTCCGGTCCACATAGACCACGTCCACCCTCCTCGTCACTAGGCCATCCCCTTCCTCTGTCTCCTTCGCCCGATGGCGGGGCTCAACGGTGGTGAGGAAATCCTCGATTCCCGACGCTATGGTGGTCCTCCGGTGTCATCTTCTTGTCCATCACCTCCAGGACGCCATGGCGAACACGAAGGTGGGCTTCAAGGCGGCAGCTTGGCTCCCGGCAGCATGCTCCATGGCAGACAGCAGCTCGACGGCGACGGCGCTCGACTGCAACCTCACGGCGTCCCAAATCCATGGCCAAACGGGGCACGAAAATGTGATTAGGGTCACCCAATTCACTCCCGCAGTGCCAACGGCGACCTCAACTCACGGCGGAGTCCGCGCGGGCAGCAACACCCACGGTGGATCTCCGGCGTGACCGCGGTGCATGGCACGACACCTTGGGAGGCTCCCCGGCCTCCATCTTCTCCATAACCCAAAACAGCACGTCACGGCGGAGACGCTCGTCGTCCTCTTTTTCCCGGCGGCGGTCGGACACGGCGGAGATGAAGCAGCAAAGTGGCCTCGCCGTGGCGGCGTGCAGCGTGACGATAGTCATGGAGGCATTCCAGTCTGGCATCCTCCCGATGCCGTGGTCCTTGGGCTTGGCCAGTCCATGTGTGTGTGTGCGTGTGTCTGAGTAGGCCGGGTGAGGCCTTGGCCTATGCGCTCGGTATGAGCGCCATGGCCGGGAAGCAAAGGGCAAGGTTGGGAGAGAGGCGATGGCGGCGGTGCTCACCGGTGTTGTCGAGGATGGAGGTGCGGTACAGGTCCAACTCCGGCTTCGGCTCGCGGTTCGGCTCCGGTCCCTTGTCCCCGACGGCTCCGCAGCAGCAGCAGCTCTGCAGCGGCGCTGTTCCTTCTTCTCTGGCGGCGGCGGAACTCCTTCTTCCTCTTCCCCGCCCCCTTCTTCTCCTTCCTCCCCTTCTTCCCTAAATTGGACTGGTTGATGGCGCAATTGACTGGCCACCGAGGTGGCGGCAGGCGATGAAACCATAGGGAGTGCCGGGGCTTGCTCTTATAGGGGCAGAGGTGGTAGGTAGCGTGGCCGTGGCACGGCGGTCATGAGCTTGAGCGGCGGGGGCATTCCCATCCGAGGGAAGCTTCCAGGCTGCTCGCGCGGCTGCGGTGGGCTCCAGCGGGCAGGGAGTCAAGCCAATTTGGCTTTGTGGCGAAGGATGGGAGAGGGGGACAGGCAGGGGATAGGAGGCGTGCGGGCGGTTGCGAGCGCGCGGGAGAGCGAGATGCTCACGGTCGTGGGTGCCTTGTGGCAGAGCCTGTCGGCCGAGGTGGTAGGCGGGATGGCCGTCGATGCGGGGCTGGGACGGATCAGGCGGCTGGCGGCTTTGCCTTCTCGCGAGCGGGCGCGTCGCGGAAAGGTAGGGGAGGTCGGGGTGACCTTAGCCAAAAAGATGATAGGTGGGTCCCACGGTGGGACCCACTCCTCAGCGACTGTGGCCGGCTGCTGAAGCGGTGCGGACGCGGGCGACGGGTCCATGTTGGGCCGTCGGCCTTGCTGGGCTGGCTTGCGCGGGAGAGGGAAAAGGGAGAGAGCGAGCGCGCGGCTGGGCTAGCTAGCTGGGCCGATCGGGCACGAAGGGAAGAGAGAGGGCAGGGCGTGTAGCTGAGCCGGCGGTGCTGGCTGGGCCAATCGGGCCAGATTGGCTTTTCTTTTTATCTTTTCTTTCCTTTCTCTTTTCCATTTTTCAAATACATGTATATATACTTGTATAGCATGTTGTAAAATACTTCATGATATAATTATGGGTCATAGGCCATGTTGGATATATTCCCATAGATTATATTTATTTATTACATAAATAAATATTGTAGGTCCATTTTATTTAACATCACATAAATCAAATAAAATCCAAATCACATATTAATGCAACATGACATGTTAACTAATGAAACATTGAAGATAAGCTATTGCAATATATGTAAACAACATGCGAAACATTGATCAAAAACTACTTTGAGACATTGATCATGCTTTGGTCACTTGGATGCTATGTCATGACATGATAAGGTTGATGCATGGTTAGGGTTGATGATGTCATGTCACACTCATCACTCATAGGTTTTTTGAAAAAAATTTGTAGCTCGGATTTTTGGGTTGTTACAGTCCTTCCCCCTCATTGGAATCTCGACCTTGAGATTTAAGAAGTGACATACCCTTCAAAGAGGTAAGGATACTGTAGCAGCAGTTGGTTCTCATCTTCCCACGTTGCTTCACGTTCAGTGTGGTTGCTCCATTGAACCTTGCACATAGGAATAGACTTGCTTCAGGTCTCTTTGGTGTCATAACCCAAAATCTTGATGGGGTGCTCTTTGTACTCTAGAGTATCTTGGATATCAAGAACATTAGTAGTGACTGTTTCTTCCTTGGGTACCCTCAAGCACTTGCATAGTTATGAGACATGGAATATGGGGTGTACTCCAGCCAACTGTGGGGTATGCCAGCTTTCCAACTCTCCGACGGATGCGGTAAGGGCCAACATATCTTGGGGCTAACTTTCCTTTCACATGGAATCTGACGGTACCACAAAGTGGAGACACTTTGAGATAGACATAGTCCCCAACTTTGAATTCAAGGTCTCGACGCCTTTTATCTGTGTAGCTCTTCTTTCGGCTTTGAGCGATCCTCAAGTTCTCTCTAACTTTTGCTACTCTTTCCTTGGCTTCCTTGATTTTGGCGGGGGCAAAGACTGCCCTCTCACCTGGGTGGTCCCACATCAACGGGGTTCTGCATGGTTTGCCATAAAGAGCTTGAAAGGGTGACATCTTGATACTTGCCTGGTAGCTGTTGTTGTAAGAGAACTCAGCAAATGACAAACACTTCTCCCAATCTGAGCCATATTTGAGAACACTGGCGCGAAGCATATCCTCAAGAATCTGATTCAACCTCTCTGTCTGACCATCTGTTTGAGGGTGGTAAGCAGTGCTGTAGTCAAGGATAGTCCCAATGGACTCGTGAAGAGCTTGCCAGAATTAGGACATGTATTGAGGTCCACGATCTAACACGATACTTTTTGGGGCTCCATGAAGCCTCAATATCTCCTTGATGTACAAGTCCGCCAACTGTTCATCATGTATCAAAGTCTTGATTGGTATAAAGTGTGCTACCTTTGTCAGACGATCAACTATTACCCATATGGAGTCATGACCTTTTGGGGATCGAGGAAATTCCACGATAAAGTCCATCGATATGCTCTCCCACTTCCATTCAGGAACATCGAGTGGTTTGAGTAATCTAGCGGGTCTTCTGTGCTCGGCCTTGACTTTGTTGCAGATGTCACATTCGGCCACATGTCTAGCAATGTATGTCTTCATGCCTTTCCACCAGAAGTGCTTCTTCACATCTTGATACATTTTTGCACCTCCAAGATGGATGCAATACTTAGAGTCATGTGCTTCTGACAGAATTTCCTTACGCAAAGCAGAATTGTTGGGTATACAGATTCTGTCCTTGAACCAGATGGTTCCATGCTCATCTTCTCTGAATTCTGGGCTGTAGCCTAGCTTCATCAATCCCTGAATGTATTCCCTTTCCTCGCATCTCTTTTGAGCTTAACGAATTCGCTCAGTGAGATTATATTCGATGCGAAGTTCATGCAACAGACCATGGGGTACTATCTCGAGTTGGAGATCTTCAATTTCTTTCTTCAATTCAGGTGGCAGGGTTGAGGTGAATAGAGCATGAAAGTAGGTCTTGCGACTAAGAGCGTCTGCAACTACATTCACTTTTCCTAGATGATAGTGAATCTCCATGTCATAGTCCTTGATTAGCTCTAGCCATCTGCGCTGTCTCATATTCAAATCTTCCTAAGTGAAGAAGTACTTCATGCTCTTATGATCGGTGTATATATCACACTTATTGCCAATGAGATAATGCCTCCAGATCTTCAGGGCGTGCACAATAGCTGCTAACTCAAGATCATGAGTGGGGTATCGTTGCTCGTGCTCCTTCAGCTATCGGGAAGCATAAGCAATAACTTTCCCATTCTGCATCAACACACAACCTAGTCCTTGGCGAGAGGCATCACAATAGATGACAAGTCATTAGTGATATCAGGTAAGGCTAGGACGGGCGTGGTAGTGAGCTTCTCTTTTAGAGTTTGGAAGCTTTGTTCACACTCAGGTGTCCATTCAAACTTGTTGGTCTTCTTCAAGAGATTTGTCATAGGACGAGCTATCTTTGAGAAGTTCTCAATGAATCGGTGATAGTAACCCGCCAATCCCAAGAAACTCCTGATCTCGGACACATTGTGAGGCTGCTCCCATTCTTTCACGACCTTAATCTTTGCATGATCTATAGCAACACCATCAGCTGAGAGTACATGACCAAGGAAGGCAACTTCTTCAAGCCAGAACTCACATTTGCTGAACTTGGCATAGAGTTGGCGTTGGGATAGCTTCTCGAGCACTACTCTCAAATGTGCTTCATGTTCTTCGATAGTGGATGAATAAACCAGGATGTCATCAATGAAAACCACCATAAACTTATCAAGATCATCCATAAACACTTTGTTTATCATATTCATGAAGTAGGCAGGGGCATTCGTGAGACCGAAAGATACAATGGTGAACTCATACTGCCCATAACGAGTGATAAAAGCTGTCTTGGGAATGTATTCTTCCTGAATCTTCATTTGATGATAACCAGATCTGAGATCAATCTTTGAGAAGTACTTAGCACCATAAAGCTGATCAAGCAAGTCATCAATCCTTGGCAGAGGATACTTGTTCTTGATGGTAACAGCGTTGAGATTGTAGTAGTCAACACACATCCTCATTGTGCCATCCTTCTTTTTCACAAATAGAACAGGTGATTCCCAGGGTGAGGCACTAGGCCTGGTAAAGCCCTTATCGGAAAGCTCTTTCAGCTGCTTCTTGAGTTCTTCTAGTTCATCAACTGACATGCGATACGGTCACTTAGCAATGGGACCGGTTCCCGGCACGAGGTCAATGATGAACTCAACATCACAACCAGGTGGCATGCCTGACAACTCTTCTGGAAATAGAACTCTTCTGGAAACACACTCGCGTATTCTCTGACAATGGGAACATCAGTGAGAGTCTTCTCCTCTTTCTAAGATTCTGCCTGGGACTTGAGTGCATTCAGGGCACATAACATAGATACAGACTTATCCTTTTGAGGTGCACACCTAACTGCTTGGCCAGATGGGTGGATTATCTAAACATATCTGGGTGAACAAGAGATCAAACCCTTGTGCTTAGTAAGACAATCCATGCCTAGGATGACATCCAGACCATTTGAAGGTAGAAGGGTAAGGTTAGCTCGGAAGGTTAGACCCTTGATAGAAAGCTTCACTCTCTTACAGATATGGGTGCTTCTCATCTCACCTAGGGGAGAACTGGTGACTATAGGCTCCAGATATGGAGTGGTAGGTATTTTATTCTCTCGTACAAACTTGGATGAGATGTATGAACATGTAGCTCCAGAATCAAACAGAACAGATGCTTTAATGCCATTAACTAAAAACATACCGTACACAACATCTGGGGAAGCTTGAGCTTCTTCAGCGTTCATGTGCGTGAGGCGACCACGGCTTGGGTGCAGTAGGAGCGGGCGTCTTCGCAGGACAGTCAATGACCTTGAGGAGCACCATCTCCAGCTGGCGGGGTCTGCTCATGATCGTTTTTGCCCCAGTTGAGGTCGATGGGTGGAACATGACCACCCCTATGTCCATGGCACTGTCCTCGCCCAAGCTCAGGCTCAAGTGGAGGCGGATGGTTTCCCAGATGTGCGGAGTGACGTGCAGACATCTGTGACACGGGTCAACAACGGTTTAGTACTTTATTGATTCAATATAATTAGATGATTTCAATGATTTAAGGAAAAACATTTAATCTATCCAATACTCATACAAAGAAGCAATAAGAGCCATAAAATGCGATAAGATCGATCATTCATCACATGGTTTGCATTACATGGCATCATCTCTAGCAGCTACACTAGATGACGTGCGAGACTCGCACTACGAGAAGGTAACTTATGGAGGGTACATCAGGGATGATACATCATAACTCATGAATAACAACTAGCTCATATCTAACTCATGACGTGGCCACGTAGGGTCCACACTTCTCTGACTCGTACATCAGCGTGTTGTACACTGCTAGGCGAAAACGGCTACCAAGAACCATCAGCTCCTCCTGTGACATGTGAAGGCGCTTCCATAAGCCTGGGCCTCTCTGAACTCCTTGGTAAGCGGCAGGATGGTGGGGCTGGACAGTGGTCATGCCTCAAGAGAGTGACCAATCTGGAAAGTTTTCTTGAAGGGGTCCTTGCATCCGGCTGACAAAGAAAGTCGGTCCCGCAACTCAGTGTACTCCTGGCAGCGTCTCTCGTCGGTATTCTTCCAAGCTGTCTTGAGCCTCTTGTACCTATCCACCAAGGTCTCGTTCTGAATCATTAGGGCAATCATATGGCCTTGGTTGCACTGTGCTTTTGCCTCTGCTTTCTTCAAGGCTTTGATGAGCATTATCTTCTCACACTGCACGGTGAAGTTGCTTTTGCCATCTTCCCATCTCCTCTTCTGAAGCTCTCTGATCTCCTTGTCCTTGTCAATCTTCTCTCTTTCCAACTGGAGAACTCTTGCGTTGAGGTAGTAGTTTCAAAGCCTAATGTCCTCCGCCTTGTCTCGCAGGTCAGCGACTTCGGCTTTGTGGGCTCTTACCTGATGTGCGAGCTTGTCCTTTAGCTGGGCGATAGTTGCCTTGAGACTTTCCTTCTCCTCGGCTTCCTTCTTGCAAAACTCTTGGTACTCCATCAGAGTGTTGTGGTCAAGTCGCCTCTTCTTCTCCAAGTGCTCTATATAGTGGTTCTGCTCGAAGAGGTGAGCGGCGGAGGCACAGTTGCAAAGGCTTGTCTTAGCTAGGATGACTGGCCTGACCTGGTCGTCCTGCTGCTCTGGTGTGAGGAGAGAGTTCAGGGCCTGAGGAAGAAGATGAAACACTGTGTTGTGCAGGTGCTCAAAAGCAATCTTCATCACTTCACGTAGGGCCTTGAGGGATACAGACTGGATTCCTTCCTTGATTGAGTCCTCGACTGTCATCTCCAAGAGAGCTGGTACTGAAGATAGAGTCTGACTTGCAGGGATGTCCAAGTGAGTGACCACGTAACCCTTGATTCCTCCTTCTAGGTCAGGTGCTCCAGTGCAGGTGTACTTGATCTCCTCAACAAGCACTCCGAACACTCCCAAAACACGACGCAGGGTGTACGGGAAGCCTGAAAACTCCTATCCCTGGTAGGTGAACTCGACCTTGGGCATGCTGCTCAACGATCCAAGCGGGGGTCCAAAGCTTGTCATCTGCACATTCAAAGGGAAAGAGGTCAGCAAGTCAGTAATAATAGAGAAGCCTTGCATAAGAAGTAATGCAGGGTCGGTATATAACCAAAAGAAAAGCTGTTTTATCCTGTACTAACGTCCATTTCTAGGGTTTTGTCCTAGGGTCAAGTATGGCTCTGATACCAACTGAAACGACCTTGATTTCCGCGAAGGGAAATCCACAGAGTCGAAATGTAATATAACCATTTAAATCACATTACCCAATAACAGTTGAATACCATATTCCATACATCAAACAAAAGAGTGCAATAGAGAGGTTTACATTAACTTATTACATCACCACTTAGCGAAATCAGAGTTCATGCAGCATAAAATAAAAGCTTGAGTTGCGGAAGCTATCATTTTCGATCCAACTTGAGCGTAGACACGAAACCCTCAATCGCTATACTCACTAGAAGAGTACTCACTCCTTGAACCTGAAACCAAATTTTTAGTACGATTTGTACTGGCCACTCCCACCCTATGCATTGCTTTGTGGAAATTGGATGTAAATCATGGATATGTCAAAAGGAACCTATAAAGGCTGGGGTTTTCCTAAGCAAGTAATCAAATATATAAATAATATAGTCAAGTTTTATACACATTACCAAACCCACACCATCCATCACCATCCATCACTGAATCACCATCCCATATCCTCCAACACCATCTTAGACTCAAGTCGACAAGCCAACTCCCTCTCGGCTTGTCTCAGTGGCCCGCAGCCCTCAACCTGGCTCACGGCCGGAATCACACTCAGGGGAAGGTAGAACACTCCACTCACTAGTCCGATGCATGCGGAACACAGAAAAGGTCCATAGCCGATCAAGTCGGCATATGTATCGATCGATCAACCATACACTCTACAGAGGTTTCACTAATCCACTAGATAACCATCATCAGCGTTGATCACAACGTAGGCAGATTTCGGGCGCCTACTGCCATAGAACGATGCCACTCTACCATCTAGCTCTGGATCACTGAAATTGTGAAGAGAGCATGTATCCGCTCCCATAGAGGATACTATGCCACGTACCTGCTCCCGAAGAGGGTGCCATGATCGTCTCAGTAGGGTGTTAGCTCCATCCCATGCATATACCTTCCTATCACTACTCGCCTAGCAGTAGTGGCATCGATCTATCCAGCGGTTCGGTCATCTCCCCCCCATGGGAAGCGAGTGGAAAGCAAAAGATTCCTAAGGTCTGGATACCAGTGCAGCAGTTCCTAAGTGTGACCAAGCCGGGATGTCTTCATCAGGGTTCCCATTTAACGTGCTACCACGGCACACTCCTCCTGGCTTGCACCCCTCAGAGGCTTCCACCCAGGACCCTCACCCTACTCCCTGCCGTAAGTTCCGCCCCAAACCCAGATACAGCATCATTAGCTCACAAGCCCATCTGTTCCATCAACTCACACATCTCCAGCCTGGCACCCTCCACGCCTTCCCAGGGTTCATCATGTCACATCAAAATGTAAGCGAGTGAGGTATTTATATATAAATTTAGCAGATAAGCAAGTGGATAATATAACAGCGGGTAAGCAGGAGTTAGGTTACAACAAGGTAGGGTTCATCAAGTATTATCTACCATGCAATCCTACCACAGGCGATCCATTATATAGCAACAGAAATTAAAGCACTAGCCATACTACATTTGCCATGCGTAATGGGATCTACGAGATTGGGTGAGATGTGGCACCTTCACTGACGTAGCTATCGGACTTCTCCTGGTAGTCACTATGGTCAGACCTGTCCTCGCTCGAGCCTATAACCGAGAATTAATGGTCACGGGAGCGACCCCTATAGATTAGCACAAAGAACGAATGCCAAATAGAAGATCCAAATGCACTCAAACATAGCAAAAATAGGTAGAGCTTGATTTATAGAAAATTTAGATATGTGGATCATAATTTTCGGAGCTCGTATGAATTAGTTATGATTTTTCGAAGATTTAACCATTTTCTGAAAAAGAAAAAGACTGAATTATCCTGGTGCTGACACTTGGCAGCCTGTGATTGGTCCACGTGCCACGAGGCTTTTAAACAGTGACAGATCGGATGCTGACGTGGCAGGTGACGTCATGCTGATGTCAGCATTGACTGGGTCAACGGTCGTCTGACATGTGGGTTTGGGGTGACGTCATTGCTGACGTCAGCAGTCAACGGTCAACGGTCAATTATCAACTGACAGATGGGCCCTACTAGGCCGTTAACGAGCCATTATTGGGCCGTTAATGGGCCGAGTGGGCCGGATCTGGGCGGGGCCGGGCCCACCATGTGGCACGCTCTGGTGCTGCCACGTCACTGCTCTGGATTCAAAACGGGCTCAGTTCACGGCTCTCGGTCCATGGTGCACTGGCTCCCTTGGGGTCCACTGGTAGCGGCTCCAGTTCATATGAGTCGGGTGCACGAACATGTCCTCAAGTCCACACGGTCCACAGCTCGGTGCCACGGTGCACCGTCCCCGCTTAGTCCCACGCGCAGCGACTCCGGTCCAGGTAGACCACGTCCATCCTCCTCTTCACCAAGCCATCCCCTTCCTCTGTCTCCTTCGCCTGACGGCGGGGTCCAACGGCGGCGAGGAATCCTCGATTCCCGGTGCCATCGGCTCCAGGACGCCATGGCGAATACGGAGGTAGTCTTCAAGTTGACAGCTTGGCTCCCGACGGCGCGCTCTATGACGGACGGCGGCTTGACAGTGACGGCACACGGCTGCAGCTCGCGGGTGACTTGGTCCAGGTGCAAGCGGTGCGTAGGGGTGCGATTGAGGTCACGCAGCACCTCCCCAATGCGCCGGCGGCGACCTAAATCCACGGCGGAGTCCGCGTGGGTAGCAACTCCCACGGCGGAGCTCCGACGAGGCCTTGGTGCACAGCACGGCACTCAGAGAGGCTCCCCGACCTCCATCTTCTTGTCCAGCTGATGCAGCTCATCACGGCGGTCCTCGGCGTCGGCTTTTTGTCCTTCACGGCGGCAAGTGGCGACGGGAAATGGCGGTGCAAAGCGGCGCTCTTGAGCGGCGGTGCGCTGGCATGGCCTCGCGCCCGTGGCTTCCTGGTGTGGCTTCCAAGGGGCTAGTAGGCGCAACGGGTGCGCCTCACCGAGGCGGTCACCGATCCGACGTCGAAGCGGCTCGGGGCTCAACGAGGAGGCAGCAAGGTGGCTTCGCCGCGATGGTGTGTAGCACGGTGACAGGCATGGCGGCATTCCGGTCCAGCATCCTCCCGATGCCGTGGTCCTTGGCCGGTCCGTGTGTCCGTGTGCATGTGTCCAAGTAGGCCGGGTGAGGCCTTGGCCTATGCGCTTGGTACGAGCGCCATGGCCGAGAAGCAAAGGGCAAGGTTGGAAGAGCGGCTATGGCGGTGGTGCTCACCGGTGTTGGCGATGAGAGGAAGTGCGATACAAGTCCAACTCCGGCTTCGGCTCGTGGTGTAGCTCCAGTCCCTCGTCCCCGATGGCTCCGCAGCAGCAGCAGCTCCGCAGCGGCGCTCCTCCTTCTTCTCCGGCGGCGGCGGAGCTCCTTCTTCCTCTTTCCCGCCCCCTTTCCCTCCTTCCTCCCCTTCTTCCCCAAATTGAGCGGGCTAATGGCAAAATTGGACACCACCAGAGTGGTGGCGGAGGCTAGGAAGCCCTAGGGCGCCGGGGCCTTGCTCTTATAGGGAAGCGACAGAGGTAGGTGGCCGACGGACGGTGATCGGGCGAGGGAGCTCGATCAGGCGGACAGGGAGCGGTCCAAGTCACCCGGTGGGGAGCTTTGCTGGGTCCAGGGGTCAGTGAGAGGGGCTAGCAGTGGTTAGGTGCCGAATTGCTTTACAGCGGCATAGTTCACCGCGGCAGCAGCGCATGTGCGCGCCCGCGTGGAGAATTTCGCCCGCGCCGTGGGCATCTTGGTGTCGGGTGGTCGGGCCAGGTGGCGAGTGGGCGCTGTCGATGAGGCGGAGTGCTGGATCGAGCGGCCGGGATGGATTGCTTAGGGACGACGCGGGGAGCAGCGCCTGACACCGGTGACGTCGAGCGCGAGCGGCCGGTAGGGGACCGTGTCAGCGGCTCAGTGGCGATGGCGTGGCGCGGGGCAGCGGTCCCTTGCTGGGTCGTCGGCCTTGCTGGGCCAGCCTGCGCAGGAGAGGGAGAGAGAGGGCGAGCGAGCGGCCGGGCCGTCTTGCTAGGCCGGTCGAGCGCGAAGAGAAAAGGGAGAGAGAGGGAAAGGAAAGGGGCCGGTGCTGGGCTGGCTGGGCCGATCAGGCCAGATTGGCCTTTCCTTTTTCCTTTTTATTTTTTTCTCTTTTCTATTTTTTAAATATATGTATATATACTTGTATAGCATGTTGTAAAATACTTCATGGCATACTTAGAGATTATAGGCCATGTTGGGTATATTTATCACAGAATATATCTATTTATCACATAAATAAATATTGTGGTTCATTTTTATTTATCATCACATAAATCCAATAAAAATCAAATCACATATTAATGCAACATGACATGACAACTATTGAAACATAGAAGGTATAGCTATTACAACATTGGAAAACTACATGTGAAACATTGATCAAGATATTACTTGAAACATTGATCATGCTATGATTGCATGGATGCTATGGCATGACATGTTAAGTTGTAAGCATGGTTAGGGGTAGATGATGACAGGTCACACTCATCACTCATAGGTTTTTGAAGAAAAATTTTGTAGCTCGGATTTTTGGGTTGTTACACTTATGCCATACGAAGGACTACGTTCAGTCAGGAACACTATACAATTCCAAGATTTTTTATTGTTCCATTGCCATATGGTTGTTTCTAAAAAAAATTTATTCATGAACTGCTTATTCAGTTAAAAACTTGCTTGGGTGCTAATAGGTTTGCTTGCTTCTTACCAAATATGGTGCAGGAGAATGACCTACTTTTGTGTCGAAGATCACTGACCAGTTAGAAATGTTGGTAACCTTTATGCTCATTATTTTGGTCATTATGCTCGCCGTTCACTTTTCTAGGATGATGAATTAAAGTAGGTGCCAACATGTACTGATTGAATTAGTTGCTTACATGTTCACAACCATACCAAGAATGCAACCTCAAATAGTTTTTGATTCCTAGGAATATCAAATGTCGCAGTGTGCTGGTATTGTTCTTTTTTCCATAGATACTCATGCCCACCAGAACTTCTGCTTTGCTGTATACAGTTTTTTAAAAGTACAGTTACAGTGCTGTTGGGGTTTGAAATACAGCGTTGTGGTTGGGGTTTCAAAACTCTCTTTTTCCAGTGAATCTACTACTTGGTTCTATTCAAGGTTCACTTGGTGCTCAGTACAATGCTATGGATTTCAGCTTTAATATAGTAGTGCTCTGACGATGTTGCAAAAAACAACTATTTCAATTTGGCACCTGGTTTTGCGACAATGACATAAATACTTCAAACTTTACTAATTGTTGCATAATAAGAATCGTCATGTAATGCTTCTAGAGAGCCTCTAATAGAAATAGCTAATATTTATTGATAGGGAGTAGCAGGTTAGCACTATGCATGAGTTTTTTTTCCCAGAGCCTCTGAAAAAGTGTCTAATATACTCACTTGGACCAACGGCTAATAGATAGGTCACCACAATTGCATCCAAGTACTGATAGGTGTTTCGTGGCCTTTTCTTTGTCTGCACAGATGGTCTCTGCTCAAAGTACAGCTATGGGGGCTGTCCATCGTGCAGCCAAGCAACCAAATTCAACATAAAAAGTGTCAGGTTCTCGAACTTTCTTCAGAATGAGATGTCTAAAATACTTCAAGTGTGCCATGTCAGCACGATTAGTTTTCCTATGTCAGATATCTTCATGTCTTGGCTCTACGGTTGCTAATTCATAGACCATGCTATATTAGAGTAGCTTAAAGTGGTCTTACACAGCTTATTCCATTCCTTCTGCTCCATTAGGTATCAGCTTTCTTACATACTTTTGGCTTGGCCTAAACATGGTGTAGTGGTGCATTCTTTACTCAGATTTGCTAATGCTTTGACATTGTGTTCTCATAAGGTCCCTCAACCTATTATCATCTAGGTAGGCGTGCACATTGACTATGTTCTATTTCCTGCACTTGCGCTACAGATTGGGTAAGTGCTGCTTCTCTTTGAACCGAGAATGTCAATATCCATAATCTGAGTTCTGCCTCACTGTTATTTGTCATGTAAATATTTCTTTTTTATCCTCTATAAATCATTTTCCATGGCAAATGTATCTTTTCCTTATTTTTGGCAAATGAACATATCAAAGCTTTAAAGTTCCTTAGAGGTGTTTTATTTATTGTTTTATTTCAGCGCTTTGCAACAAAAAAAGGAAACACTCATACTGCTACTATTTGCAGATGGTACTTCTCTCCAACAGTTGGAGGAAACAACAATACTTGCATCCCATTCGATGAGGGAGGAAGCACATTTTAGTTGGATTGCTACAGCTACTGGATGAATATTTTGGCTACAGTTTTCCCCAAGTATTCTACTTTAGTTTTTCACCATGCAAAATTTTAGGAAGCATTGGAATGAGTTATTTCTTATGCGGACTGTATCAACATTTACTGGGATGGGTTATTTTTTATGCTGGAATGATTGGTGTCCAGGTAACAAGAGTTCGGATCTGAGAGTGAAGCGAAGGAGAAGCTGATGTAAAGTACAAGTATTGTATTAGAAAAATGTTTAATCTAGAGAGATTGATTCAGTTATAGAGTTCTGTATTAGTTTTAGAGCAGTTCTTTGCCAATGTACCTACTTATGTTGCGGTATGCAACAAGAACTCCTCTGGTTTTATGCATATATGTCTGAGGTTAAAACAGTCATGTATATTGATTATAGGAACACAATTTTCTTATATGACATTACGTATAGTTCAGCATCTCCTTGTTACTTCCACTGTTGGTTTTATGTGCAATTAGACTTGACCTATCACCTCCCTATACTCGATTCAACCAACAAATTACCCATATAATATATCAGCCTCTCGTTCCCTTATTTTGGCAAACGCACGCCCGTGTCGACACTGCGTGACCATTGACGGGCGCGCGCTTCGATACTAGTAGGAGTACATTGGTGTGGTGTTGTCTGCACTCTGCGGACCGCAGTGGCTCTTATTACCGGCCATCATCGGCGTGTTCGTGTTGCTGGAGGAGGAAGACGACGCGGAAGGCAAGCAGCAGCTCGGCCATCGACCGGCAGGGTCGGTGAGTGCCAGAGCCAAGAACCACCACGGACACGGCGCCCGTCCGTATCTTCGTGCCTGCTGGATGGTGATCAAGTTGTAGAGGAGGTAGATCAAGGAAGCGATGGCGAGGACTTGTGCACTAACTCCTTAATTTGGATGGCCAAAGTGCGAGCGAGCGTGAGGGCGAAGAAGGATGGGCCTAGGTCGCCGGCCGGGCCACGGACACGCCCGCACGTACCATCTGCAACGGCATCGCTGGATGAGCTGGCATGCAAATCTTTATCTTTACTCCTAAAAAGAACCACGGTAAATCGTTCATCTGGCGGTTTTCGCTCGCTCGCGTTTCACCCGGCGCTCCCGCACGCGCGCTCGCTCCCTCGTTTAACCCGGCGCCCGCATGCTCGACATCCATGCCCACGACGCCGCCGCGACGAAGCCTGCACCCCCGCTGCCGGCCTTCCCCGGCGGGCTCCCCCTCTCAACCCGGCGCTCATGGCTGCCGCCGCGACGCAGCCTCCACCTCCGCTGCCGTCTCACCCCCTCTCCCGCTCTTCGCCGGCGGGCGTTCTCCGGCTACGGCGCGGCGAACGCCTTCTCCACCCCCGCGCACGACTCCGGCTCCCGCCCACGCGGCGTGCCTCCCCGCCCCTTCACCACAACCGCCGCACCTCGCCGCCGCCGCTACGACTCCCCTGGATCCGGCGCACCTCGACGCCCCGTGGAAAGCGCCTCGACACCCCTGCTCCCGGCCTCCCACAACGGCCGACCTCGAGTAGTGGGAGCGCCTGGTGATGCTCGAGGGCTTCTTCACCTGGGCCGCCGCAACAACGCTGACCCCTCCATCCGGCAGCAACATGGTTATAATACATTTGTTATCTGAATAAAACTTTCAGGATACATCCCTGGAGAGTCTTTCTGATTGCTTTCGACTTTAAGTGTCGCAAAGGCCATGGCTTCTGCAATAGCCCAATCAATTCCTTCCACTCTTAAGTTAAATGTTTTTGTAGTTTATTGTTAAAAGATTTTTACAATTTATTATAACCATGTTGCTGAAAATTGGAAAAGTGAAATGTAAGCTGATACTACAATTTTTGCTGACATGCTCTGCCCTGAGTTATCCAATGCCTTATCGTATTAGCTAAAGTTCATAAGATAGTTTCTGTTACAGCATATTTGTTATTCCAAGAATGTTCTTATTCTGGTTGTGGCTTCCAGCTTGTGTATGCACTGGGTTTCGGCAATCAGTTTGATGAGGACTGCCATACTATGCTATTAGGCTCGTTTACATTTCAGATTTCACCCTAAATTTCACTATGTAAAAAGAAGATTTCTCGTCACATCAAAATATCGGCACATATATGAAATACTAAATATAGATAAAATAAAAAACTAATTACACAGTTTTATTGTACTTTGCGAGACGAACATTTTAAGCCTAATTAATCAATGTTTGACAATTATTATCAAATAAAAACAAAAATACTACAGTGTTTAACAGAATTTACTATACAAAGTTGGTGCATCAAACTTTGGTATCTAAACAAGGCCTTAGCTAAATCAAGAAAAGTCTTACCTGGGGTCCATCAGCATATATATAACTCAGAGAGACTGTTTAGAAGCATGGATATGGGCAAAATAAATTTAGTGTCCCTACAGTTCCTAAACTTGTGGACGATGTAATTGGGAAAAGACATATCTCCTGTATCAGTGTTACCGTGGCTTTATAAAAGTAGAGTTCGCTTTAAAAAAATATCTCCTATCTCAGTTGTAGCCATGATTAAATCAATGGTCCAAGAATTTTTACCTTTTTAGTACTAATGCAATACCAACATGAGTGGGTGAGGGAGGGCCGGGGTTGGGTTCTTCCGATGCAAACTATTTCTTGATGGTAGTAAAGGGATGGCTAGTAGGAAAGGAAGCAAGAGCTCATTCTGGTGCCTCACAGACAGGCACCTGCATTTTTAGGAGGCACTGGCAAAGATGTAGTTCTTCCGATGCAAACTATTTCTTGATGGTAGTAAAGGGATGGCCAGTAGGAAAGGAAGCAAGAGCTCATTCTGGTGCCTCACAGACAGGCACCTGCATTTTTAGGAGGCACTGGCAAAGATGTAACTTTTCATTTGTATTCCAAAAAAAAATGCAGCAGCATGCAGCCCCTTAGCCATCATAATTTCATTTCCAAATTTAAATATTCCTGTTTATCCTGGTTTCTCTTGTTTTAACTCATGCAGCTCTTTTGCAATGTAGATGATTGTTTCTAAATTTACCCGTGATTTTTTTTAAACTCATGCAGCATGCAGCCCCTAAGCCATCATACCTTTAGAATTTGGTGTCAATCGGAGTAAAAGCTAGAGAGGGTACCAAAGCTATTTTTCATTGCTCATTTTTGTCAAACAAAGTAAATATGAGCATTTTCTGCTTGTGTTCATCTATGCAGCAAGAGCAGACGATGTGTACTGCCTCAGTGCCTAAGGAAATGGGAATCATAAGCAAGCAACCATGCTTCTGTGTGGGACTAACGATGAGTGTCTCCCCACTCACTGGTTGTATTTTGGGGTGGTGTTCCTTTGTCAAGCTCCATGGATTCTTAGTTTTGCTATTGCCGTTAGTATAGTGTGCTTTCTAGGATTTTTTACACAGCAGCCTCGAGCATTGAAGCATATTGCACAGATACGCATGATGTGGAGTGGAAGTTCAGTTGCCTTCCCCTCTTTCTGATGTCAATGGATAACTGTATTTTTGGTAAGTTCGGTCCGTTTGAGACATATAATAAGTATAATAGAGCTCATTTGACTGGCTCTAGTGAATGTTGCAAACGTCAAGGTGCACAATTTTTTTATATAATAACAGTATAACACATGTTTAAATTTAAGTTTATCATGTTTTTTACTCCCATAGCAATGCACAGGTATTTAAATAAAAAAACTAACCACAAAGAGCAAACGAGGGTGGGCCAGCGAAAGCAGAGGCTGCGGACGTCTTCGTAGCATGTGCGAGACTGGCGACGAAGTAGTCGCTAGCAACTGGATTTTTGTAAGCCTCTTTCCTGGACAACGTCGGACAGAACATGCCGCAAGCTGGCGACGTCGCTAGTGCGTTGGGGACGCCCTAATGCTGTGCTGAGCCTGTGACCGCTAGCTCCTGCTGCGGTGCCGCGGGGCAGCAATGCAGCAGCAGCGCAGTGTGTGCTGTGGGACCGACGCCTCGAGTTCACTGGCCAAGCGAAAACCAAACGTACTGTAACGGTACTTGCACTGCCGCATTGAACGCAGCTGTACTTGCACTGCGGCATTGAACGTCGCTTGCCCTGCCGCATTGTTGCACTGCCGCATTGAACGCAGCTTGCACTGCCGCATTAAGAGCAAGTTTAATGATTTAGCATGCTGCTGGCTGAATGCAAGTGCCATGTCACATACAGTAAGCAATATAGCCTGCTTGTATAATAGAATGGCTAGAAGGTGAGCTGTATCACGTACTCGTATACAAATATTATCCAAAGGGAGCAGAACACGAGGTTGCAGAGCTAATGAGGGAATGAAACGGCTGCTCCTCGCCTGCATCCGGCTGAGACTAACCGCAGCGGCACCCTGGATACCGTCCTCCAGAACGCATATCTAGGAAAAACGCCCGCAGCGGTGTCCTGGACGGGGTCATGGGACGAGCAGGAGGGGCTCCGATCTTGGCCCTGTCCAGGATAGACGACGCCTCCTGGGAAGGCGTGGGGCCCGCGCCAAGAGCAGGAAGGGGAGAGAGAGAAGGGGATGGCGGGAAGAGCCCGCGCCGCGCCGGTGGTGCCTCGGGCCACTGCCGCGCGCGCGGAGAGGTAGACCGGCCGCCGCGCGCCTGAGCTGCACCGGCCTCATCGGAGCAAAGAGAAGAGGGAGGGGATGGCGGGAGGAGCCCGCCTGTAGCCTCGCCTCGCTCCTCGCTCCTCGCCGGCGCAGCGCGGCCACCTCCGCTCCTCGCCGGCGCTGTGGAGCTGCTGCCGGAACCCGACTGCCGCGGTGGAGCCGTTGCCTGAGCCGGAGCAGGAGCGCGCTCCTCCACCATCTGCGCCTGTCGCTGGGCGTAAGGGACGCCCGCCGCCGGAGCTCCATGGCTAGAGCAGGGGAGGAGGGCCGTGGCCGAGTTCGATGCATGGCGGAGGAAACGAGGACGAGGCTCCCTGCGCCGGTTCCTCGCCCGCGCTGCCGTCGCACGCCGGTTCACCGGCCGCCCGCCACACCGGAGCCGCGCGCTGGTCCGCCGGCCGCCCGTCGCACCGGAACCGTGCGTTGGTTCGTCGGGCCCCCCGCCGCACCGGAGCCGCCCGCGCACGCTGGCCCGCCGCCCCCCTCCCCGCCGCACCGGAGCCGGAGCGAGCAGAGGCCCCGTCCCCGCGCGAGGAGACCGAGCTCCATGGCCGGAGGGAGCAGAGGGCCTCCGCGCCGGTGGCTCTGCTCCATGGCCGAGGCGGAAAGGAGGAAGGGGAGGGGGCGGGGGAAGGAGGAAGGGAAGGTGCCGCTCGCTGGGGAAGAGGAGGCCCGCCGGGGCCACCGCGCGCGCTCGCCGGGCCGTCGGGGGTGCTCGCCGAGGCCACCGTGCGCCCGCACCGGAGACTGAAGGCGGAGGTGCAGGGCGACCATGCCGGTCGAGTGGATAAGGAAAAGGGAAGGGAAGAGAAAAAGGAAAGGAAAGGAAAAAAGGGAAAAAAGAAAAAAAAACTTGACATGCGGGCCCCATAGTGGATAATGGAGGGTATAAAGGATGGATGGGTGCGGGAGAAATTGGTATAAAGGAGAGGATGACTGCGGATAGTCTGAGAGAGGACGTTTTTGTCTTGGGCCGTGTGTTTCAGTCGGCGAGAAGCCAAGCGCCGGCTCAATGCTCTTCTCTCCTAACGTGGCTTAGTTCTGATGACATAGATGTTTATTTCGCCGGCTTAAAATCCTTATTATACCTGCTCTGAACGCAGCTTGCACCTTGCTTTCCGATCCAGATTCTAGATCTGTGAGTACTCTTTTTTATTAAAGAAGTGTGGGTAAGGCTATCTCCAACAGACTGGATTCGGTGATATACTCCCTCTGTCCCATTTAGAATGACGTTCTAGCACCTCATTTTCATGTCCAGATTCATTCAATGTTTCATGCATCTGGTCACAACCCATGTCCTGATTCAGAGAATAAATGCTGCACTTGGTTGCTATCTAAAACGTCATTTAAAGTGGGACAGAGGGAGTATAGTAGAAGTCCGTGGGATGCAAAATTACTCGTCTCCAACAGACCATGCAACACCGAACCCAAGACTCCACCATCGACAGCCCCGACTTCTCTCTCACTGCCCCATCCCAATCTTTGGTGAGTCCGCCGCCGTTGGCACCCGGCCTCTTGGGCGCTGCCCTAGGCACCCCGGACTCCCCGCCGCCGCATCCCCTCCCAAAGCGCTGGCTCAGACGCGGACCTGATCGGGAGAGGGGAAGGCCCCATCAACGTTTTGATCTGGAGCCATGGTCCAAGTGCCGAGGTAAGCCCTTCAGGAAGCGCCATGGCAGCGACAACCGCCAACTCTGATCCCGCAACTGGCTGTGGCCGCCATGTCCACCTACGCCAACTTGTCCGCCGTCGAGCCGCTCCCGTTCCCTACCCCACTCTTGAGGCAGCGCGAGCTGCGGGACGGCGGCGGCGAATGCCCCACCCGAACGCCGGCGAGCTGATGTAGCCTCTGGTGGAGCAAGCTTGCAGGACGCTGCCCCTCCGGTGGAGCGCCTCTCCAGTGACTGGGTGGCCCGTGGTGGCCGACGATGAGGTTTTGGACGTCTCTGACAGTTTTGACGAGGAGAGAGCCGAGTAGGTCACCACCAGAGGTTCGGTCACGAGGACAGAGGCGATGCATTATTGCCTCTCGGTTGGGCTGGCACCGAAAATGGATCAGGTGTATCGGTCGTCTGTTGGAGGGTGTTTTATGTAGGCAAAAGCATTGTGTGGGATGCAATTTGGGTTTAGGTGTTGTCGTTGGAGACAGTCTAATAGGTTTCTCATAAGAGACTGCTGCCCTGGATTTGTGGCCATAAGAATGGTTTGTCGGCTGTCGCCTCCTTTAACTGACAATGATAGGAATTTTTGTGCCATGCTGCTGCTGCCACGGTAGCACTGCCTCAAAGTGCAGCCGGACAAGGGAATAAGAGCGAGTCTTTTACCCGTGTGCCATTACGAAAGTTCAACTGGACCTGGGTGTCACTAGAAAGTTGAAACGGACCTGTGTGCCATCACACATCTTTTTTTATACCTGTGTGCCATTCTGTTAACTTGAGCAGCTAACGGTGTGAAACAACGTGAAAAAAGACATGAATGCCCTCAAGCCTGACATGTGCCGTGAACTTTTACCTTTTCTCCTGCCCAGCCAAGCATTAGCGCCCACGTGCATAATGCAGGAAAAATATATTTGCCCAGCACTTCATCATTAAAAAAAAGAACTGATGCCCCGGCTCCCCTATATATATATATATATTGATGCATGAATAAAACATTCTCCCAACAATTATTACTAAAAAAAGCCAATAATTCATCAAACACATGACCAATGTCGAAACATCCTCAATTTTTCACGAAGGAAAAATACACAGAATGACGAATAATACAATAGTTCGAAGCTCAAACCATCACATTATCCAGCAATAGTTGATACAGAAATTCATACTTCGAACAAAAGAGTACATTTAGGGAAAATTACATAAATAGTTCGTCGCCACACTGGCGGAATCATTATAGCAGCTGCAGCGTCTGGGATAGCTACGGAAGGCGAAAATACAACAAATCTCCAAAAGAAGCCTGAGCGTAGGAACGAGACGTCTACTCCTCCTCGTCATCATAGTCGTAGTCGGGCTCACCTGCCAAATAATTTTTAGTATGGTTTGTACTGGTCATATCTCTCACCCTATGCTTTGCTTTCGCTAGGTAGTATTTGGTGGGATGCAAAGGATATAATCAAAACGACCTAATATATGGCTGTGTCTTCCTATGCAAGTAGTGACCAATATTATATAATATAATTCATCAAGTTTTAACCCATCTCAATCACATATCCAACCCATTCCACCACCATCACACACATCTCACTCTCTCGCACTCAGTCGACAGGTCCAACTCCCTCTCGGAGCCTGTTTTAGCGGCTCACAGCCGGAAGGGTAACACCAGGGAGAGAATAGAAGGACTCATCTCACTACTCACGAGAAGCGTGGGTCTTAGGAAAAATCCATACCAGTGGCTCGCGGACTATATATATAGATTCATAAACTCTGCAGAGCGTGTATTTCCGTAACCACAAGATCACTATCATCGGCGGTGCCCCGCCTAAGCTGATTCCGGTTGCTTTCTAACCGGTGCGATGCCACCCTACCACTCAGTAATGGGACATCCCGGATAGGTACCACCGGCACACTGAGACTGTGAGACATAGTAGCGGGCCCCGGAGGTCACTATGTTATCTAAGAAGGGTGTGGGTCTCCATGCCCATACCTCCCGACATTATCTGCTATCAACCTAGTAGTAGTGGCACCGTCCTAGCTAGTCAGACATCCGTCTCCCGCCCATACAAGAGCGAGTGGTGAGCACGTAGATCCCAAGGTTTCGGTCCTCAAGAGATATCAGGTCCTAGGGGGATAAGACAGGATTATCTTCTCTTAGGGACTACAACAGTCTGTGCTACAACAGCACCTCCTACCCGGGGCTTTGCTCCACGAAGGTTCTCACCCCCGGGATCACCATATACCTCACAATGTGCCTGCCACAAGTACCTCACACGGAAATGCCCAGAACACATCCCCCGACAAGACTCGCCCACATGGCTCGTCGTAGAATCTTGTCCGATCGACTCAACCCTCACCACACACCCAAGACGCACGCAGCACTCTCCCCGAGTAAAGTGGCACCACATAACCATACTCTCCACCACGCATCACATCACACAGATATAAGCGTAGTAGAAGTAAAGCATCGTAAGTAAATAAGCATGTGTCTAGCCTATCTGCGAGTGTGCAGGAATAAGGTTGTGACAAGGTAAAGGCTTCATAAAGCAAATCTACCATGCAACCTATCATTAGGTGATATTCATAAATAAAGCACTACCAAACTAGATATTATGCCATGCATAATAGGGTCTACGAGGTTAGGTGGGGTGTGGCACCTGCAAAGTCGTCACCGAGCTCCTCCTTGTACTCGTAGTCGTCTTCCTCAAACTGCTCCTCCTCTGAAACGAGACATAATAGCCGCGTTAGCGGCTCCTATAGAGTCAACACAAAGAAGCAATAAAATTCAATAACTCTAAATGCACTCATACATAAGCCTATGACGTAGAGCTCATTTTTATGAAAATTTTCACACTTGGTTCATATTTTTCGGAGTTCGTATGAATTAGTTATGAATTTCCGAAGTTTATTCTATTTTCTGAAAAAGAAAAAGGGCACATAAACCTGGGGGCGACACGTGGCGTGTTCTGATTGGTCCATGTGGCGCGCGGGCACAGTGGAGCTGGCGTAGGGCTGACGCAAGGCTGACGTCAGCGTGGGTCCGGCGGCTGAGCGACTGACAGGTAGGACCCACGGCTCTGGTCACTGACATGTGGGGCTAGGTCAACGGTCAACGTTGACCAGTCAACGGTCAACGCCGACCGGGCCTTGACTGGGCCTTGGCGGGCCTGGGTAGGGCTAGATTTGGGCCGGGTTGGGCCGGCCTGGCCTGGACACGGGTCAGAGTGTGGACAGGCCACGTGGCGGGCTAGTCCTCTATTGGGCTTGGTCCACGGTCGGCCGGTCCATGGACTTGGTCCATAATGGACCGTAGGCAGAGCGGCTGGGTGGCAGGCTGCGGTTGGTCCAGCTGGATCCATGTGGGTTGGGTGGACGTGGTCCACGCCCACGGGGAAAGATTCCCCATCTCTTCACGCTCGCGCGAGCGGCGGCCGGGCGCGGCGCTTGCCGGCGTGAGCAGGGGCGCGGCGGCTGCGGGCGGTGCGGGCCAGGAGGAGCAGCGGCTAGGGCTGCACAGAGGCATGGCGGAGGCGGCTGCGGGGCACAAGCTGGCTCGCGAGCCCTTGGCTTGTCGGGGCACGCGCTTCGACGATGGCCGGCGGCGAGGCCGCGACGGTCGGGCGCTACGGTGCACGGTACGTCGTGTGGATGTGCGCTATAGCATCCTGGTCTCAATACGAACGTGGCAGCGACTCCAATTCGGGAAAACGGGGCTTCTAGGCCGACGGCCGACGGTCGACGGCGGCGGACGACGGCGACGGTGCTCGGCAAAACTCCGGCATTCTTCCAAATTGAGCTTCATCTTCACTTTCCCTACCCATGCGGAGCAACTCGGAGCTCCAGTGGACTACCGCGGTGCAAACGGAGGCTCGCGGGGGCGCGTGCAGCGGTGGACGCCTCGGTGGCGCTCCGGCGCCGGGATGCCTCGGCGACCGAGGTCGGCAAAGGTGCCAGCCTTACTGGGGTCGAGTCGAGCTCCCAAAACCTTGCCAACTAGATGTTCTACACTACGGCGGACCTGGTGGCTTAGCTAATGGAGCAAGTCATCGAGAGGAGAGGGAGAACGCGGTGGTGTACTGGTGGCGGCCATGGAGCTCGGGGGCTCACCTTGGTGCGGTAGGCGGCAGGGGCTCGGCGCAGCGGTGAGGGGCCTGGTGACGAAGTAACGGCTTGGTGAAGGAGAAGCAGATCCGTGACGTTAGGGAAGCAAGTTGGGGTCACCGGGGCTCCTTCGCGTGCGAACGGCGGTGCTGGTGGTGGCTCCGGCTCAGTTCCTTCCCGCCTTCTTCCTCTACTCCCTCTCCAACTCCTTGGCAGCAGCGGGCAAGCGAGTGACGGCAGTGGCCAGCAGAGAAGGCAGCTAGGCACAGGGGAAACCCTAACGGGATGGG
>CM041645.1:17966944-17990522 GCA_023333625.1 Bothriochloa decipiens
CCAAGACCCACCACATGACATTTCTTGGTACTTTGTCATATGCCTTCACGAGGTCAATAAAGACCATGTGCAAGTCCTTCTGCTCCCTATACCTCTCCATCAACTGTCGTAATAAGAAAATTGCCTCCATGGTCGACCTACCAGGCATAAACCCAAATTGGTTTTGGGTCACACTTGTCACTCTTCTTAGGCGATGCTCGATAACCCTCTCCTAGAGCTTCATCGTATGCCTCATCAACTTAATCCCATGATAATTAGTACAACTTTAAACATCTCCCTTGTTCTTGAAGATCGGTACTAATATACTTCTCTATTCTTCAGGCATCTTGTTTGACCGGAGAATGAGGTTAAAAAGCTTAGTTAGCCATACTATCGCTCTGGCACCTAGACATCTCCACACCTCAATGGGGATACCGTCAGGGCCCATCGCTTTACCTCCCTTCATCCTCTTCAAAGCCTCCCCGATCTCTGCCTCCTGAAATCTCCTCACGAAACGTCTGTTGGTATCGTCAAATAAGTCATCCAATTCCAAGGTAGGACCCTCATTCTCCCCATTAAACAACTTGTCAAAGTACTCCACCTGTCCTTGATCTCCTCATCCCTCACCAAAAGTTGATCCGTCCCATCCTTGATGCATTTGATTTGGTTGATGTCCCTCGTCTTCCTCTCGCGGATTCTAGCCATCCTATAAATGTGCTTCTCCCCTTCCTTCGTGCCTAGTCACAGATAAAGGTCATCATACGTCTGACCTTTTGCTACACTCACCGCTCGTTTTGCAGCCGTCTTCGCTATTTTATAGCCCTCAATGTTGGCTGCACTCTTGTTATGATGAAGGCGCTTGAACCACTCCTTCTTCTCCCTAATAGCCCTTTGCACCTCGTCATTCCACCACCAGGTGTCTTTCGCTTCCCGTTTGCCTCCCCTGCTCACTCTAAACACATCCGAAGCCACCTTCCGAACACATGTTGCCATCTTTAGCCATATGTCATCTGCATCTTCTCCTTCTTCCCACGGCCCCTCATCTAGCATCCTCTCCTTAAATGTTTGCGCTGCTTCCCCCCTAAGCTTCCACCATTTTGTTCTCGCAATCTTGGCCCGATTGTCCCGTGGACACGTACCCGAAAGCGAAAATCCGCCACCACAAGCTTATGTTGAGGGACAACACACTCTCCAGGTAACACCTTACAATCTAAGCAAGCACGTCTATCCTCCCTCCTTGCAAGGATAAAGTCGATCTGGCTCAGGTGTTGTCCACTACGAAAGGTCACTAGATGGGATTCCCTCTTCTTAAAGACGGTGTTCGCTATCAACAAATCGTAGGCCAACGCGAAGTTCAAAACATCCTCCCCCTCTTGATTTCTACTACCATACCCGAAACCCCCATGCATCCGCTCGAAACCTACATTAAGGAAACAATTTGGAGATGATAGGAATAAATATAAACTCTTGAAATAATAAGCTTGACAAATTACTCGTGAAATTCCAAAGATACAATTTTCCCTCAATGTCAATGTAGGCAACCTTCCCATTCCCCCCATGCATGTGGATTGGAAGCTGCATTTTCATAAATCAGAAATAAGAGAGTATTTGTTTTAAAAAAAAGAGAGATTGGTTCTGCTGCTTCTATGTTTCCTCAAATTCTATTAGTTCTGTTGTCTCTATGTTTCCTCAATTTTTATTGCTTCTATAGTCAAAATATATTGTTTCTATAGTTCCATGGTCTACGTGATATCTACAAAATTTGATATAGGGAATAAATCTGAGTGGAGACACATAGAGTATGAGCCAACTGTGTCTTTCCTGACCTGCAAGACAACCAGATGACATATATTTCAAACTTATAGAACTGAACTCAGAAATATAGTTACAAAAGTACATCACAAGTCAACATTCACAGCGACTATTCTCAGTAAATACTTAAGAGGTTTCTTTCATTTGCACGTAAGAGGTTTGTGTGTGATTGTGTGTTCTATACAATGACAAATTGCTCAGTCCCAGCATTAGAATACAACAAAAAATTGTTTCAGATATTGTTCCCTGTAGGAAAAAAGAGACCCCAACTTAATTTCATTGTCACTAACGAATCACTTCACATCAAGAAAATGGTGAGAAACTGTATTCATGTGGTTAAGTTAGCAAAAGCAAAAGCATGATTAGGAACTATAGGATGCATTGCTAGTGCTAGCAATACCTCTGGAAGAAGAGACGACAGAAAAAGGTGTTACAAGAGGTTTGGAAAGGTTGTAACATCAGCCTAAATACACTAATACATAACTGAGCTAGGCCTAAATACATTTATTACAAGTGTGGCCCCATATCGTACATATCAACTATACACATAATATGGCTCCTGCAGCAGAACTTCAGAGAGAAAGAAACAACAGGAAAAAGAACATCAACATACCAGAACTCTCTGAATGCCTCTGTGATGCAAAGTGTTTCAATCCCTCCTTTAAATTTAAACATGCCCATGTATTAGACTAATGTAATGGCATGATTGATCACACAACAGAGTTCAGGTATATTACCACCAAGCAGCTCATCAAGTGCCTGGCTCCCAGTTGTAATCCGAACAACAGACTTCCGCTTCAAAACAAGCCAAAATAAATCAAACAATCTTAAAGAACAACACATATGAGAAATAATTAAATGTGCTCAACCAGATTCAATAACTAATCAACCTTTGTCAGTTACTTTACAAATTACAAGCAGTCAAGCAATGGTTATAGCTCATCAGACACATCAAACTGGTAAACCATACACCGATTAGTAGCTTAAATGCAATTTTCTTACCTTAAGAAGGAGATCAGTTCCAGTCATGAAGCCCTGGTTCTGTAACGAACAAACAAGAAGAGAATTTCAACATACCATATCATACAGAACTAATTGCATGGAAGTCTACTAACTAAAACCAACTTAAATGATCAGACCAGAAGTTTTTCAGCAGCCTCACAGATCTTATCAACTTTTGCTTCAGATAAACCTTTGATTCCTGTAAGGTTCTGCAATAAGACCCATAAAATAGAACAATAGACACATGTGCAGAATATTGAACACATGCAAGCAAGCATGCAAGTGCCACAAACAAGATATCAATTAAGCACTGTGCAGCAAAATTCAGACAGACAACAAACACTTGGATATTGGGATGCAAAGTTTAGAAACCTTCTTAGTATGCATCATTAGGCCATTGCAAGTGTAAATCCCTGCATCCTGCAGCTTCTTCACGTCTCCTGCATTTATCCCCTGAGAAATCACTGTGCCAAACAGATGCATCCACCACAGATTAGCTTGAATGCAGGAACTATATATGCTGAGAACTCAAATTAATAGCATTGGACGACACAAATGACAAATGGGAAATACAACACAACATGAATCCTGTTTCCCAACAAAATCTGAGCCCAAGCCTAAAACCCTTAGTGCCGCAAATGACTTAATAATCGCTTGAGAATAAAAGCTAATAGTATTCGCACAAAAGTCCACGATAGAACGAGTTAATTTCGAATCCCACTGGATCTGTCTCATCGTTTTGCCGGGATGAGATTATAATCTCAGATTAAGGCTAAATTCAGATTAATCTATGCAGAAACAACGGTAGCACACTAGCACACACCGATTAAAATGAACAAGCCGCAGGATTTCGATCAAATGTGAGGAATACTAAACCCGACGAACTCACGCCACGATGCAACACTGTCAATTCGATTCCCAAAACACTCTAGATTTGGGGGGAATCAGAAGGAACGCAAAACCCCAAACCACGGGCACACAACAAAAACAAGCACAAATCGCCCCAACTCGGACCGAAATCCGAACCCAAAATCCACACGGCTAACGGCATAAGGCGGAAGCGATCCGCGCCCGCCGTGGAAGGCGACTGCGTGCAGCATCGATCAGGGTGGTAGGAAGGCGTGCGAGCGGAAGCAGAACAAGTAATGCGGGAGGCGAGACGGGAGGGGAGAGGGCTTGACGTACGCTTGTCGATGGACTCGAAGCACTCCTCCTCGTCCTCGACCCTGTCGGCGTCCATGAGCTGGAGCTGCCCGCCCTCGTCCGTGTGCTTGGACGGCGCCATGTGTCGCTGCTGCGACTGCCTGCGGTACAGCGGTAGCGCGATCGGGAGACGGAGGAGGAGTTAAGCGCGAGTGCGGGATACGCGAGCGGCGGCGAGAGGAAGGGAGTGGTGAGGAGCGGCGGCGCGTACCTGTGGCAGGAGGAGGCGGAGGTGGCCGCGAGCTCCGCCGTGGGGCTTGGAGGAGGCGGAGGGGCAAGCGGAGGCGGGGGAGAGAACCAGAGGTGGCCAGTGGGTGTCTCGTGTGCCGCTCCGCCGTGGGGTACTTGAAGGCTGGTTAACTCGAGCTTCTGGCGCTCGAACGGATCGCCGTTGGACTGGTGGGTCGGACCAACCAAGTGCAGCCCACGGAAGTCATCCATGGGATGGTCCGACACGACGAAGTGGACCTGGATTTTGCGGCCCAGAGTACCATATACCATACATGGGATGGTCCGACACGACGAAGTGGACCTGGATTTTGCGGCCCAGAGTACCATATACCATACATGTTAGTCTTTTTATGTATGCCATTAAGAAAATTGTCAGTTCCATGAAGCTATTAGAAAGTTGGGTCGGTCACCCGTGTCATCGCGAAAAACTTTCTTTACCACTCATGCCACTCCGTCCATAGTCTGTTACATTTTGACCATTTCATGGCCTTGACATGTGGGCCCGTTCGATTAAGAAGTCAAAAATGCCCTTCTTCCTTCCTCCTCTGGTCCTCCCCAGTACCCACAACTCAGCCCATCTTAGCCAAAGGCACCATGGTAGCTCAGTCCGCTCCACACGGCTGCATCCCGGCGGCGGCGGCCTTCCAAGACGAGCGGCGAAGCCCCGGCCCTCTACCTCGCCGGTTCCGGATGTTGCTACGACCTCCCCTACCGGCCGCGTCCCCATTGACTACGGCGGCGCACCGTCTCCTCTGCAGACACCGACGCACAGCGGCCCCCGTGCAGCGTCAAGTGCGGCAGCGGGGCTTGGTGAGGGTCATGGCAGGGCTCCGCGAGGGCGGTGACGAGGCTCGGCGAGGGCATGACCAATTCGTCACCATCGCCATCCCGATTCCCCCAGAACGGCGATGCCGTGTCAATTCCGGCCGAGGAGAAAGCCGCAGCGGCAAAGGCGCACGACGGCGCGTAGAGTAGCAGCCATGGTCGACGGGCAGAAGGGCTCGGCCTGGGGGACGCGCAGGGGGCGGCCTGGGGAGGGGTGGCGGTGTGCCTGGGGAGGAGCGGCTTGGGGCGGTGCTCGGCCTGGGGGCGACGGCGGGCGGATCTCCTCGACGGCCTACGCAAGGCCGTCACATCACGCATCTGTACGAGTGTGGCAGAACCTCCTGAATCATATGGCCCACATGCATTATTATTGTCTAAACAGACTCCAAATAACTATGAATTTATTCCATATGACTTAAAGGTATGTCGGGTAAATCTCGAATCATCCACGATTCTCCGAAAGGGATCAATCATTACAAAGAGACATTACAGTATTACAACAGTTTTATACAAATAAGATAAATCAGAGTAAAACGGCGAAAGAGTTACCACAACATAAGTTTACAAACCTTTTAGTTTTAAAACTTACAAACTATAAGTTTAAATATTACAAACCATAGCAGTAGTGGAGTAGCGATAAATAACTTTATTACAATACCAGGCGATAAGCTCTGCCGAAGAGCCAAACATCCTACTCGTCATCACTCTCCGCAACGACTGTCATGCAACAGGGTGCAAAGCAATCCTGCGCATGGGGCTCACCTGCAACAAGGGTTCAAAAAACCCTGAGTACAAAAGTACTCAACAAGACTGACCCGACGAAAAAGAGGGGTGAAGACTCAGAAATGTTGGCTAGAGGGATAAGGTAAGGCTTGCAAGAGACAAGAATTTTTGCAGAAAAGCTTGACAGAAAGTAAAGTTGTCTTGCTCTAGATCACGATTAAAACCAACTCCATTCTTAAACTTTAATCATTATTCAAGTTGTTACTACGATGATGAACACCGATGGAGTCTTCTTCTCTAAGAAGCAACGGCGATTCGAATCCATTTTCATACCCAGCTGGGACCTAGATCTCGATATGCATGAGGCACCAACCAAAATGCATACCAGACCAAAGATATACCGGGATAACAACCGCAACCATATATCACCACATGATACACGTGAGCACTTAGACCTAGTGTACCGATATACATGAGAACTTAAACCCATGATATACCATACTATGACATATGTGGGGATTGGCCCACTATATATCACTCCATGACATACCTGGGCTCCAACCCTTAGTATGTCACTTCATGCATGTGGATTTCTAGTTCTCGATATCACCAGATCACCATCGACACGGGACCTAGGGCATCAACAGACGGAAATACTACAGAGGGACTCCATTCCCAATGCAAATTACCCGTCCGGACTCGATTTATTAACTATTGTCATGATTCCAACAAGTAAAGCCATCCTCATCTTTTTTATTCTTTTTCTTTTCTTGAAAACCTACTAATTAAGCAGGGCTAAGCATAACTAAGTATTTTTCAAAAACAGGTAACAAAGAATATGGAAATAAGACAGGTAATGCAATTGGTAGGTTATCACTCAACGCCTAGTACTTAATGCAACATAACATAACTGAAGCGATAAAACTTTTATAAAAATAAGGGTAAGGTTGGAATACATCCGGGGCTTGCCTTGGTATTCGGGGTAGACGGACTCGAACTCTGGATCAACTCCCAACTCCTGAGTTTGCTCTTCCTTGAGATCTGATGCGACAATATTAAACTCTTCGTTAACGGAAGCTACACGATAACATGATACGTCTCAACATGATGGAATAGTAAACATGATGCTCAATGGATGCATGACCAGATTAAGGACTTGAGTATAACTTTTCTTCATGATAAAGTTGCAAGCTAACCAAAACTTACTAAGTTCATTAGGGTTAACTACGTCATTTAATAAGGTTATTAAAAACATTAAATAACGTTGATTAGACCCTAATGACATGATTCAGATAAGCGCAAACAATTTATTAAAGTACCAAAGGTCATTAGGGTTAATGACCCAAGGTCATCAATCAATCCCAAAGTCAAACAAACCTATAATGATTAAACTTAATTAAAAGGGATTAATTAATTATTTAAAAGCATAAAATAAAGGCATAAAATTAAAGTTGTCTAATTGAGCTCAAAATTTTATTTTGAAAAGCTCTTGGCCTAATTAGATGGCAAAATAAATTTTAGAAATAAAAACCAAATATTTTATGTATTAAAAATCATAGAAGATGCATTTTTTAATTAAAAGGGCTAATTTTAACGTATGCAAAAAGTACTCAAATTTGGCATTTCATATTTTCCTATGTATATGACATCATAAAGAGCATACACAACCATTTTCAGAATTTTTGGATGCATAAATAATTTTCTATGGATTTCCAAAAAACGGCATTTTTTGGATTTTCTAAAATAAATAAAAGGAAAGGAAAATCCTTTTCGAGTTGACCACGACGGCGGCGGTGGTTGACCGGCAATTGCTCGCCGGCGGTGAGGTATCCGATGACCGGACTTGAACCTACGAGCTCTACGCGACGATGCGAGCCTAACGGGGTAGCTAAAGCGGCGGCGGAGCTATAGCAGACGGCTCGCCGGCGGCTATGGCGGCACGGCGGAGCGCAGCCATAGCGGCAAAGCCCACCGGAGGCTTCTCCAATGATGGTGAGTGCTCGGACATGATCTATACACCATCACAAACATGCTAGACAATAAAATGAAGCCCTACCAGGTTCCTAGCATAAGCGGCCATGCGCGCAGCGGCGCTGGCAAGGCCATGTCGGCGGTGACCCGCGATGGCCGGCCACGACAAGGCACGCCTGACCCAAAGAACGATACCATGAGCACCAGAAGCTCACCACAGTCGTGATGCACATGAAGATGAAGCCCCGGATTGGTCGGAGGTAGAAGCTTAGCGGCGGCAGGGATAGCGGCGGCGATGCTCCGGCGGCTCGGACGGTTTTCTGGCGTGTCTTGTCCAGCAAACAAAGGAACGAAGGGCGTATCAAGTGCCACAGTTCAAGGTGATCGTGACTGTCAAAGGAATTGAGAAAATGATCACGGACGAGGACGAATGACGAAGACGAAGTCACGGCGGTCCGGCAACCGGCCGCGAGGATGACGACGTCGTGCTGGTGATTCAGTCGATGAGAGCTTGCATTTCTAGGCCCAATCGAACCGCAAGGATGAGCGGAGCTGATGGAGATGAAAGTGGAGGCGGGGTGAACTCAGAGGTGACGAATTTTGCCGGCGGACGAAGACAACGTCGATGGCGGCAGAGCAAAGAAGAAGAAGTCGGCCACGGCGCTTCTACTTGTAGCCAGAGCTCAAGGAAAGGGAGGGCAACACGCGGCGAGGATGCTTCGAGCGTGAGGCGAGCTGGCGGCCGCGGACGCCGGTATGGTGCCGGTGGACAGAGGCGCGGCTTGAAAAGCCGGCCATGGCTATAGTTCATAGGTCCCGGTACTATTCGTAAAATTTATAAAACTGCCATTCGTCAAAAATTACAAATTATTCCAAAATTTATATAGGAACTTGAAAATATCCAAAAATATCATTTTCATAACTTTTCAAGAGCTACACTTTTCATTCAACAAATATTTTTAAATTCTACATAGTTTTTGAAATATGAATTCAAATTAAAAAGGGGAATAAAACCCTAGAAACAAATATTTGAAATTACTTTTGATTTTTCAATAAAACTTGAAAATCTTAAAATCTATGGAATGTTCAACTTTTAAACCAAACATTTTTCATATACAAAGTTTTCCCAAATTATATATAATTTTTGAATTATGGTTTAAAATCAAAGGGGGACAAATGCTAGAAAACTGTATTTTCAAATTCATTTGGAATTCTTTTTGGAAACTTGAAAAACTTTGAATACCAACATTGTAGCTCTTGTCAATATCTACAAACTATATTTTCAGAGTATCTCCAAATTCTATATAGACTTTTAATTATATAAATGGGGATAAAACAAGGTTTTGAAATAAAGGGTTTTTGAAACTGAATTCAAACTCGATTTGGTTTCTAAATTAATTGGTTGGTCATTGGTGATCTCAAACATAATCCAAGGACATTTTTATGTCAATAGCCTAATAGTACCCTTGGTTGACCAAGTTAACTTTCAAAAATCATTTGTATAGCTTTCCAATTTGAATTTAAATTTGAATCGCAAGACTTGGGAATAAGCTTTGAAATCCAAATTCAACTTCAAATATGGAAATCATTTTTAGGAGTTGTACTTATATTCATATACTATGCTTGACACTAGTGTAAATATAGTTTACACCTCAAGAATATAGAATATAAACTAAGTATTTGAGATGACATTCGAAAGTAGGGTTTTATGATTTCATGTGACATAACATTTCATAAACAGAAACAACCTATAAAATATAAACTTGTTTTGATTGATGCACATTAAGGTTGACTTAAACATGAATGCTTTGTAATGCATATGATGACATGGCATATTTTAGTTAATATAACACCAGGGGTGTTACAGCCCTTCCCCCTTAAAGAAATCTCGTCCCGAGATTTAAAATCTCGAGTAAAGTAATGGAAAAGGAAATGTGTCAAGAAAACACACTTCAACTAGGTACATAAGGAAAAGGGTACATAAGGAAAAGGGTTTTACAACTCACATTAGACTGGTTACAGCTCATAAAGGGAAGTGTAACTTAGATGGAAGCATAGAATTCTGGGAAATTCTCCAACAGGTAATCTTTCGATTCCCAAGTCGCCTCTTCTTCTAAGTACTGATCCCATTGTATCTTATACCACTTGATTGTTTTGCTTCTAGTAACACAGTCTTTTTGATCCAATACTCGAATTGGGTACTCAGAGTAAGTCAAACCAGGTTCAAGTTTAATACTTTCCACATCAACAATCTTATCTGGCACACGGAGACACTTCTTGAGTTGTGATACATAGAATACATTGTGTATAGCTGACAATTATTTAGGTAATTGCAAACGATATGATACCTTCCTAATTTGTGCCAAAATCTGAAATGGTCCAATATAACGAGGTGCTAGCTTTCCTTTGACTCCAAATCGCGTAACTCCTTTCATTGGTGACACCTTTAAATATACATAATCTCCTTTATTGAACCACAATGGTTGACGCCTTTTGTCCGCATAACTCTTCTGATGAGACTGGGCCACTTTCAAGTTTTGATGTATCTGCTTAACCTTTTCTTCTATTTCTTTTACGAGATAAACTCCAAGAATCTTCTTTCTCTAGGTTCGGACCAGCTTAACGGAGTTCTGCATCTACGACCATATAGTGCTTCAAATGGTGCCATTTTGATGCTTTCTTGGTAACTATTATTGTAAGAAAACTCCACTAAAGGAAAACACTCATCCCATTTTTTTGGAAAATTAAGAACACAAGCCCTCAACATGTCCTCAAGTATCTGATTCACTCTTTCAGTCTGACCCCCTGTCTGAGGACGATAAGCTGTACTGTGTAAAAGATCCGTACTTAATGAATCATGTAATTGTTTCTAGAATTTGTTGATGAACTGCATGCCTCTGTCAGACACAATAGTCTTTGGTACACCATGAAGATTGATGATACGTTCAAAATATAGTTTGGCATATTTCGTGGCTGTATAAGCATTTTGCACTAGAATAAAATGTGCAGATTTTGTGAGTCGATCCACTATGACCCAGATGGAGTCAAAACCTCTGGCTGTCCTAGGTAGACAACTATAAAATCCATACTGATATCTTTCCATTTCCAAGCTGGAATGGGTAATGGTTGAAGTTCTCCTGCTGACTTTAAATGCACAGCTTTGACTCTCTAACAGGTATCACATTGAGCCACATACTTAGTAATTTCAATCTTCATCTTCGTCCACCAAAATCTCTATTTTAAGTCATGATACATCTTATTACTTCCTGGATGAATAGAAAATTTTAAGAGATGTGCTTCATCAAGGATCTTTTGACGTAACTCAGGAACTTTTGGTATGACCAGACGATTCTTATACCATAACACATTTGCTTCATCAATTGTGAAACAAGAAACCTTTTCTTTTCTAACTTTCTTTTTGATATGTTTAATTCCCTTATTACTTCTCTGAGCAGCAATAATTTGATCCTTGAGATTTGACTCAATAGCAATGTTAGCTAAACTACCTTGTTGCACCATCTCTATACCCAACTTTTCTATCTCATGACATATAGAAATATCCAAAGGCTTCACTGTCTAACAATGACAATGAGTTTTTTGGCTAAGTGCATCAGCAACTACATTTGCTTTACCAGGATGGTAATATATTTTCAGGTCATAATCATTGATTAGTTCTAACCACCTTCTTTGCCTCATATTCAACTCATCTTGAGTAAAAATGTATTTCAAACTCTTGTTATCACTATAGATATTATATTTATTACCCCACAGATAATGTCGCCATATTTTCAATGCATGGAAGACAACTGCTAACTCTAAATCATGTGTTGGATAATGCTCTTCATGTTTCTTCAGTTATCAAGAAGCACAAGCAATAACTCTCCCTTCTTGCGTTAACACACATCCAATACCAATACCAGAAGCATCACAATAAACATCAAACGACTTCTTGATGTTTGGTTATGCTAAGATTGGAGCAGTGGTCATCAATTTCTTTAATTTTTGAAATGCCTCTTCACATTCGGATGACCAAACGAACTTAACATCATTTTTTAACAGCTCAGTTATGGGCTTTGATATCTTTGAGAAATTAGGTATGAAACGATGGTAGTAACCTGCCATTCCCAGGAAACTACGAACTTGATGCACTGTTTTTGGTGGTTCCCAATCAAGTATATCTTGTACCTTGCTAGGATCAACAGCAACACCTTTGTCTGATAAAACATGTCCAAGAAATTTTACTTCTTTCAGCCAAAACTCACATTTACTAAACTTAGCATATAACTGATGTTCTCTTAGACATTGCAGAACAATTTTGAGATGTTCAGCATGTTCCTCTTCATTCTTAGAATATATCAAAATATCATCAATGAAGACAACCACAAACTTATCAAGTTCTGGCATAAACACTGAGTTCATCAAGTACATAAAATAAGCTGGTGCATTGGTGAGTCCAAAAGACATGACCAAATACTCATATAGACCATACCGAGTGGTAAAGGCGGTCTTAGGAATATCTTCTGGGCAAATCTCGATTTGATGATACCCAGATCGAAGATCAATCTGGGAAAACACCTTCGCTTTCGCCAATTGATCAAAAAGCAGATCAATGCGGGGTAGAGGATACTTATTCTTGATTGTTACCTCATTCAAGGGACGATAATCCACACATAACTTCAAACTTTTATCTTTCTTTTTTCACAAAGAGGGCAGGACATCCCCAAGGTGACGAACTAGGTTGAATAAAACCTTTATCCCAGAACTCTTACAATTGAGTCTTGAGCTCTGCTAACTCAGGTGGTGCCATCTGATAAGCTCTTCTGGATATTGGAGCAGTACTAGGCTTCAAATCAATTCTAAACTCCACTTTTCTATCAGGAGGTAAACCCGGTAACTCATCAGGAAACACATCAGGAAACTCACAAACCACTGGTATATCCTCGATCTCTTTCACAGAAGTTGCACATACCTTTTCGACAGTCCTCTTAAGTGTCGAAAGTTGGATAAGACGTTGAGATTTGCAATTAGGTATGTTCACTCTCACAGTTCTATTCAGGATGTCTATCACAGCACCATGTTGTTTCATCCAATTCATACCTAGGATCACATCTATATCTTGATCCTTTAATATTATCATATCAGTGGGAAAATATACCCACCCAAACTTACTGGCACATCATGTACCATTTCTTTAGTACACATACGCCCCCCAGGCGATTGTATAAAGAATTGTTCTTTTGTCCCCATTGTTGGTATTTCATGTGTCTTAACAAATGTACCATTGATGAATGTATGAGATGCACCAGAATTGAAAAGCAGAATTACAGGATGGTCAGCAATAGGGAACGTACCCATCATGACAGGTTCTCCTTCTGGAATTTCCCCAACTTGAGTGTAGAACACCTTACCAACCTTCTTCTCACTCTTTCCCTTCTGCACATTTTGATTACTAGCCCTATTCTAAATGCGGCTATTGTGGTGCAAAAGCCCTGGGAGCATAAGGATTATTCTGCCTTGGATGCGGGCAGTATTTTGCAAAGTGACCAGGCTTACCACAATTGAAGCATGGGAGATTTTGTGGCTAGAAATTGGGGTTACGAATACCAGAGGCATTCGGCTATCGAGGATAAGAAAAAGCAGCAGCAGGACAGACAAGTGTCTGCTGCTGGGCTTGGTATTATGGTGGACGGTAAGAAGGACAAAAATGGTTTTGAGGATGATAAATTATTTTCTGGCGCTTTTGGTTGCCACCAGAAAATCCAGATGTCACACTTTTCTTCTTCTTAGTTTCCAGATGCTGACGTGTAACACTCTGGTGTTAAGCAAGCCTAATCATTTGCATTCTTAAGCATAAGCATCATTATGCATAGCATTAATGAAAAGAGTGATTGTCATTTCATGTATCATGCTTGTTTATTTGAATTTTGCTTGCCTTGCACATGAAGTGCATATGTGGTATGAGTGTTTGGTGTTGGATGACCTCTAGGGTAACCTAGACATGTTTAGGACACCAAATGAAGCTAGGTTTATGTTCATGGTTTTGGATAATTAAGCTTTGTTGTCATGGTTGACCAAGGTGGACCATTAGAGTAGTTTTGTTTGACTGAATTGGAAGTGGTAGCTAGAGTGCTTGCATGTGTGTGCACCCTAAATGAAGTTTGAAGAGAATTTTATAAGGAACAAAAGTTGTTTTTACCACTTTTCATGAAAATGCTTGGAAGGTGTTCAAAAATGTTGAAAAAGGGCAAAATTGGGGGCTGATTTTCTATTTTGGGAATTTTTAAAAGGTATTTTATTTGGATTTTTGTAATTCAAAATCCAGGCAGAATTTGGTAAAACTTCTTTAAGATGAAATGTTCTACTCTTCAAAAGCTACATTTCATCTATTTTGAGTTTTTGCTAATTCGGCTTAGTTTATGAGTTATTAAGCAGCAAAGTTTGTTCTGAATTAATGGAAATAGCATTTTGGTGACGGCTGTACCATGGCCGTCAGGAAAATGTCCGGCCACCGCCCATGTCGCCCAGCCCGCGCGCTCCGCGTGGCGCGCGTCGACCGGCTGTCCGGGGCGGCAGCGGCCGTTCGGACAGGTTAAAGCGAGGCGCCCGCTCTCCCTCTCGCTGTCCCCTCCTTCATTTTCCCTCTCCCTACTCCTTCCCGCGGCAACGCAAGCTCTCGGCCGCCGCCGCCCAGCACCGAGCTCGCCTCGCCGCCATTCAAAATTCACCGCCTTCGGCCACGCATTGACCCGCTGAGCACCACAATCGGACGCGCCCGAGCCCGCTACCCTTTCCTCTACCCTCGCCTCGGCCGGTTGCTCCAAGGTATACTCGAATCGACGAGTTTTCTCCCCGGCCGCCATGGCCGCACCTCGGCTCCGTCGTGGACTCACCGCTCCGCCCGTCATTTTCTTGCCGTTTCGTGCAAATAGGATGCGCTGTGCCCCGTAGCCGCTAGAGCCCTAGCTAACCGAGCCGATTAGGGTTCCTTCGCCGGGAATTTAGCCGCGCTGCCGTGCGGTTGGTCGCCGGTCCGCCGCGCACGTGGCCGAGCCACCTCGGCCGTGCCCCTGTCCGTTTTTAGCTGCTCAATAGAAGCGCGCCGACCTGCTTGTCCTTTCCCTCCGGTCGGTGACGCCGGGTAGCCGCCGTGTCGGCCGGCGAAGCCACGCCGGCGACCCTCCCTGCCTTTCCCCGAAGGAGGACTTTCGTCCTGAATTCAAGAAACCCTAGGGGTCTTTGTGCTAAGTTGCCAGACACAGCAATTTACCGGTTAGGGCTTGGTTAGTTTCTGGAAATGTCAGGGTCCCCGATGTAAAGTGGTTTTTCCTTTTTCTTTTTCAGAATAGATTTCAGAATTGGTTTAAAGCTTTGGAAATTCATAACTTGCTCATTTTTCATCCAAATGAGTTGGTTCAACTTGCAGTATTTTTCTTATGAGATGATCTATGCATGAAAAATATGAAATATGGAATTTGTGAAACTTTTCTGTATAGCTTTATTTATCTCTATTAAATGTATTTATCTTAGGAAATGCATAACTAATTCTCTGTTGCTCAGAAAAATGTGAGACCAAGTTTGTTAGTCTTCTTATGTCATGCTCTATCTGTGAAAAATATTATTAGGCCATGTCATATGTAAATTTTGCTATGTCTAGTTATGGTGCCTATTTTCATATGAGGATAAATAATTCATAATAAATAATATATAAGAATTTGTGCATGAAACTTTTTGGAGGGTTTTTTATGTCAACCTAGAGCTAATTATGTTCTGAGATCTGTTGTTTGATATACTTTTATGTACAAAGTATTTTATGCCCCTGGAATTGTGCTGCCTTGTCATTTTTGTGCAGGATAAAGTACTTACTATTTTGACTTGAAATTTTTATGGTAGTCTTTATTTGGTGTGATTAAGCTTCTGTAATTTTTACAGAATTTTCTGAGTAGTCTAAAGTCATGTTGTAGTTATACCCTGATTTCTTTCGTTTATAAATAATGCTTTAGAGTTATCATTTCATGTGTGTAAAAATGCTTTTTATGCTATTCATGTTATGTATGATCTGCTATTGGTTGTGGTTCAGTAGAGTGTAGTGTGCAAAACAATGGTTGTTTATAATTCCTTATAGTGTGCGAGTAAGTTTTAATGCGAGGCCTAATTGGAGATTTATCGGTAGAAGAGAATGCAGATGACATGTGCTTATCATACATGTTTTCAAATATCATATCATTCATCTTAGCTGAGCATTCATTTACCATCACCTTCAGCATTGTATTTATATGTATGCACGGTATTCATACGCACTATGCATCATACAGGATCGTCAGAGCTCGCGACGGTAGTTCCCGGAGCACCAGGAGAGGAAGGCCAACAAGAAGCTTTGGTTCGGGAAGCAGCAGCCGAAGAGGATCCCGAAGCTGATCTTCCGGAGTGTCCCGACCACCAGCCAAGTGCTTTTCTGAAAGGCAAGCCCCGGAGCATTCTCCCTGTGGTTTGCAAAATATCTAACTTGAGTCCTTTACTTGTTTGCTGCATTAAGTTATAGGCGTTGTTTTATACCGTTGCTGCATTACTTATATTCCTTGCCATTGTTTATACTTCAACCCTGTTAGGTTCAGGTACGATTATTTGCTTAGCCCTGCTTAACTAGATCGGTAGAAGTCGGGTGATTTCCTGTCATCCGCGAGTTATAGGTGGTAACTCGGAATGGTTGAATACATCGTTATCTTGGATAACCATGTGGAGATAATAAATCGAGACCGGGCGGGATTGGAGTTGAGAATGAACTGGAGGTTCAATGTGGTTTATCCCGTCTGTGTCGAACTAGGACCCCGTCCGTTGTACGTCCTCAAGTCATATTGAATTTATGCCTCACATTTAGCTGGAAGGATAAGTCGTTCCGACCGCGAAGCCTAATTTTGATTTGGGCCGGGAGTCAACCTGCTGTACGCATCGCATTGGTGAAGATGGGGGACCACGGGTTACGCGGTTGTAAGGCCTGAATATAGCATGGTGCGCCCTGCTGGCAGCCGGACGGTGCCCGGATGTGATGGTACCTGTTGATCTCGCGTTTTTCCTGAATTGGATGTCGGTGACCTGTAGCTCACCGTGGCTGGTGAGTGTGGTTTGTGTGAGGAGTACCCGCCAGCTGGTTAGTAATCGATTATAATCGCCATCGTTCCTGGACAGTGAACACTTGACTTGAGCAGCGGCATCGTAGTAAGCACTTGAACAAGAGGTGAGATGGTTGAGCGGATGAGGTGGAAAGATACTCAACCGAAATTGGTTACTTGCTGTTGAATAATTATTACCATACTTGTTTAGTACAGGTGCTAATGTAGCATGATAAGGCTAATCAGATTAAAATACATTGCTAGAAGGTTCTTACTAATTGTTCTTAATGCAAGCTTTTCCGCATTTTAAATGAGTCCGCTATCCTACTTATACAGCCTTGCATACTCCTTGGAGTCTTTTATTTTAGTTTATGACGGGTAAGTCTAGCTGGGTACATCCTCGTACTCAGGGTTTTATTTCCCATGTTTTTGCAGATGGTGAGATGCTTTATGGTTATTGTCAGAACTGTTTCTATCCCGCCTTGGGAGATGACTAGACCTTGGGCATGGTCACTCTTCTTGACTTGATGCTTTTGCTAGATGTGGACCAAGGACCTGGCACTGTATTTGAACTAAATGTGTGTGTGTGGTATTTGAACTTAAATCGCTTCCGCTTTTAGTTGAATTTGAACTGGTTTGTAATAACTCTATTTCGTACTCCGATGAGGTTTTAAACTATGTTTGAACTGTGTACTTGTGAATGGAATCGCTAAACTATTACGATCTTGGTCGTGCCGAAAAAGTTTGAAATCCTTCGAGATTTCACGGACTACCGGGTTTATTAGGTCTCAATCATATGATTTGCTGAAATAATGGCGGATTATGTGCTTGTGCTCTAATAAATTGGTCGGTTCTGTTACAGCTGGCATCGGAGCATGTTTAGCGTTTTACTGTTCACAAGTATTTAAAATAAAAGAGTTTTTGGTTTGCGAAAAGTATTTACAAAAAGTATAGGTGTTTATAGGTGTTTAAATCTATGGTTTTGAAAACTAGAGTGTGCTAGTGGTCATATCCTTTATGCCCAATAGGCTTCAGGTGGCTTAATTAAGTACTGACTTGGGGGAAATTGCATCATATTTGTTATTTTGCCGTTGCCCATACAATGGCGGATTCGTGTGGGTGCCATTCACTTGAATGGTAATGTATGGATCAAATTGCCTCTACGCCCTGGTAAGTGTGAGTTGTGAGAGCATGATTGGATGCAAATGCCAGTCTAGGGGAGTGCTTATTGATGCCGGATTATTTACGTGTTGCACACATGTTTATATGAAGGTATCCCATGTTGGGACCGTCTTCTGGCGGTGTCGTCTTCTGCGCGACTGTTGGGGTAGTAAGTAATCGGTGTTTTCACCTTGTTCGGAAGGTGCATGAATTTTTACGTCGAATTGCATTCATATGGGATATGGGTTGAAATGAATTTTCTGCAGGTACACTAACCGCGAATGGTAGAACGAAGTAGTTACGTATAATGAGAGAACGATGTATGCCACCGCATAGAGCGTTAGATTATTAATTCGTGAGGACGTATGTGACGTGCATGCATCATGGTTAAATTTGTTCATTCATACATTCATGGTTCCTTCCCTTATAATTAAATTGTCTCTTTTCTTTAAAATTATAACTTACGGGATATACAACTTTTGAACAGATGGCGAGAACCAAGCAGACTGCTCGTAAGTCCGCTGGAGGAAGAGCGCCTCGTGGTCCTTTGGCTGTCCGTGAGTCGGCACCAAGGGAGGTGGACACTTTTCTTGAGGAGCACGCCATGCCTAGCCTTCTTTGGAGGATCCTCTCCAATGCTGGGTACACGGTGGGCATGGAGCCTCACTACTATTGGGACAAGGATGATTTGGTGAACTATGGAGAGGCACGTGTGGAGGTAGTAGTCCCACCTTTGGACGGTGACCCCCACTGGGTTGGGTGGCGCTGTTTTGGTGCGGGCAAGACTGCCAAGACAGGTGCCACGTTTGCAGCCTTTGCCGTGGTGGAGCACCTGATGGAGGAGGTACCTCACGCGCTTGCCGAGGTTTTTCCTGGAGTGTTCCCCATTGCTCACTGCTTCTCTAGGTGGCCACATGCTGAGGGAAACCCATTAGAGGCTGGTCCTGAGGAGGCACAGGGTAGCAGCACGCCTGCTATGAGTGCTATGTTTGCCGTGATGGGGGCCTATGTCAACATGGAGACTAAGGCACTCCGTCTAAATGAGGAGTTCAAGGATGCTCGAGCTGATGCGCGCAAGGAGAAGCGTGAGTTGACTCGTGAGCTTCAGCGCTCCCAAGAGGAGGTAGCCCGTGTGTCTCATCATCGAGACAAGGTTGTGTTGGAGAGCCAGAAGATGGCTCAGGCTAGGGATGAAGCCTGGTCCGAGTTCCGTCGTCTTAGCATCCGCCAGCAGCAGGTGCTAGAGGACGTGGAGGAGGTCCGCGCTTACAATGCTAGCCTTCACGAGGAGGTGCACAGGAAGCAGGAGGAGATCCGTCAGCTGAGAGCAGCTTTAGTAGCAGCTAGGAGGGCTGTGAACAGTGCTTCCAGTGAGAGTAGCAACAATGGAGAGTAGCCTTGCTGAGGATCGTTAGTCTCTAGCTGTTCTTTTGCGTTCCTGTCAGGTGGTCATGTAACCTTTTGCTCGCTATTGAGACTTTGATGTGAGGTTGGAACATGGTGTTTGAGGTGGTGATATCCGTAAAACTTTTAAAAGTCCAGTGTATGTATACTGGCAAATTTATGGATGCTGTAAGACGCTTTGCGATGGTTCGCAGTAATATTGTTAGTGAAGTTGTGATGTGAAAAATTGGAATTATTGTGCCTCTATTTATTGTGCGAATTTATTTCCCTCAATAAATTCAGTTTGGCATGATTTTTACATTCACCTCTCATTATGACAACATTCACCTGATGCATACTTATTGCTGAAAATATGCAGATGCCGGTTACGTAGTGGTTCGGGTGCTAATGGCAATGGTGGATCTGAAGAGGGTGCTGATAACACTGCTCGTGGTGTGCCACCCCCACCTTTGACCAATGCGGAGCAGCTGTTTGCTCAATTCTTGGGCAGCCAGCGCAATGTAGAGCAGCTTCTTCACGAGAACTTGGCCCGCGATGTTCGTCAGGGTCCTCCACAAAATCAATACAGCAGCTTCAAGGAGTTTTAGGACACTAAACCTCCTGTGTTTAAGGATGCTCCTGAGCCACTTGAGGCTGATGAATGGCTCAATACCATGGAAGATAAATTTCGTCTTCTAAGGTTGACAGAAGAGCTAAAAGCAGAGTATGCAGCCCATCAGCTTGAGGGGCAAGCAGGGACGTGGTGGAAGCAACATCGCACCACCTTTCCGCAGGGTGTTCCAATTACTTGGGACCGCTTTGCACATGCTTTCCAAGGAAATTTCATTCCTCCCAGTCTGATGGCTATGAAAAAGACTGAGTTTCTGTCGCTCACTATGGGAACTCGCAATGTGAAGGAGTATCTGCATGCCTTCAATAATTTGAGTCGCTATGCTCCTGAGTTTGTCAACACTGATGAGAACAAGATAGCTAGTTTCAAGAGAGGCTTGAGTTCCAAGTTGATGAAAACTATGAATACTTCTGCCCGTGTTACTTTTAATGATTTCTTGAATGATTGTATTATGCAAGAAAACAGTAACAACATTCATGCTGCTGTCAAAAATCGCAAGAGAGCTCATGATGGAGGTGGTTCTTCTCAGTCAAGAGCCCCAACTGCTTTCCGTACGCCATTTCGTCCACCGATGTCTGGTGCGAGATTCAGGCCCCCGCAGCAGAAAAGGCATAATAATTATCCAGCTCAGAATCCGCAGAAGCATAACAGAGCATTCAAAGTTCCTGTTCCACAGGGGAAACCAGTACAGAGCAACTTGACCGGTGCTAACAAGACACCTGTCAATGGACCTTGCTTCAACTGCAACCAGACATATGTTCATCTACCTTGGTGAAGATTGGAGGACGTGTATCGGTAAAGTCCACATAAGTGGTCTCATCTCTATTATTTCAACCACGATTCCCTTGATATGCATTCTGGTTCTGTTTGGGCCATCATGGTGGTGGCATTGACTAAGGCCGCAACGGCATCAGCCAAGGTAGGCGGAACCGGTGGAGGATTCGAAACATCACCTCCATCATGAGATGTACCAGCAGTATCACGGGAACGAGTGTGAGCAGTCATCTGTTGATAAACAAACTATACGTTATTCACAAAACTTTATTGGATTTCATAAGCAGATATTACAAACGTGCAACACACTTATGATACATTATTTTTGTTACAACAGTCCGCATTCCGGCAAGACTTTCCATCCCTTCTAGGGTTTAGAAAACAAGGAAAGGATATGTTACACAACCCACTACTCCAACTCCTTACTCATCCTCCTCACTATCTTCCACAGGGACTACGTCCTCCTCTTCTTCCTCCTCCTCGGGATCCTCTTCCTCTTTAGGTTCTTCCTCTACTATCTCAGGATCTTCCTCTTCCATAAGATCCTCTTCATTCTCATTTCTGCATCCATAAGATTTTCTTCTTCCTCATCAATAACATCCTCATCGACAGGAACTACTTCCTCAGGATCTTCTTCTTCGTCCGGACCCATTACAAGACCGAGATCATTTTGTGCTGCCTGTTGTTGGTATTCAGGATCCAACAGATTGTTCAGCCTTTGATTCTCATCATCAGCTTCATCGGCATATTCCTCCAACTCTTCCACGTAATCCTCAAGTTCTTGGATACGATCATTTGCTGCGTCTTCTCGTGCCCAAGCATCATTCCTCTGGTGCTTCATATACCTCTGAGATCGCCTCAATTGAGTAATCTCAGCAGCCTCTTCGATCCTATCAGCTTCTGCCCTTTCCAGCTCTGCTCTAAGTCTTACTATTTTAGCTTGCGGATCTGGATTGGGATTGTTACTGTTTTCACCAATCTCATATCTAGGAGCTAATTGATGTTGAGGTACCCCCTTCGGTGCAGTGCTCTTACGGGGAGTTTGCTTGGTAAGGGCCATCCTGAAGAAAGATAGGGCATAAAGGATGAGGTTAGATAGGGAGAAATCTGAAGGTTAGCATGAATAGGATTGATACTACTTAACCCAAACCACTTGAAAGGGGAAGGTAATTAAAATAGGTTCATTAAATATAATGCATGAACGAACTTACGATCTAAGCATAAAAGAATTTTAAATAACACATACATAAAGGTAACCTTTATAAAATAGGGCAATTTAATATGCTATTCCACCACCACACTTTGGAAATAAGAATAAGGGTCGATAGAAAGAATCATAGACAAGGAATAATCAATTTGGACCCAAAATAGTCAAGTTAAAATAATTTAACTCAAAAACTTTTGAAGTTTTCGCAAAAGAATACTACAACAACTCTTTTTAATAATTATCTGGCTCTGATACCAGCTGTGGCAAAACCTCCTAAATCATATGGCCCACATGCATTATTATTGTCTAAACTGACTCCAAATAACCATGAATGTGTTCCATATGACTTAAAGGTCTATCGGGTAAATTCTGAATCATCCACGATTCTCCGAGCAGGATCAATCATTACAAAGAGACACTGCAGTATTACAACAGTTTTATACAAATAAGATACATCAGAGTAAAATGGCGAAAGAGTTACCATAACATAAGTTTACAAACCTTTTAGTTTCAAAACTTACAAACCATAAGTTTAAATATTACAAACCATATCAGTAGTGGAGTAGCGATAAATAACTTTATTACAATACCAGGATAAGCTCTGCCCAAGAGCAAACATCCTACTCGTTGTCACTCTCCACAACGACTGTCATGCAACAGGGTGCAAAGCAATCCTACGCATGGGGCTCACCTGCAACAAGGGTTCAAAAAACCCTGAGTACAAATTGTGGCAGAACCTCCTAAATCATATGGCCCACACGCATGATTATTGTCTAAACAGACTCCAAATAACCATGACTGTGTTCCATACGACTTAAAAAGTCTGTCGGGTAAATCCCGAATCATCCACAATTCTTCGAGCAGGATCAATCATTGTAGAGAGACATTGCAGTATTACAACAGTTTACCATAATTAATATACAACGGAGTAAAACAGCGAAAGACTTATAATAACATAAGTTTACAAACCTCTGGTTTTCAAATATTTACAATCATAAGTTTAAGTTATACAAACCATAATAGTAGTGGAGTAGCAGTAGATTACAATATTACACAAAAGCTCGGCCCAAGAGCTGAACATCTTTATTCGTCGTCGCTTTCCTCGACGACTGTCATACAGCAGGATGCAAAACACTCCTGCCCATGAAGCTCACCTGCAACAGGGGTGCAACAAACCTTGAGTACAACAGTACTCAACAAGACTGACCCGACGAAAGAGAAGGATAGAGACTCAAGAAATGCAGGCTAGAGGGACAAGGTAAGGCTTGTAAGAGATAAGAAATTTTGTAGAAAAGCTTTACAGAAAGAGAAGTTGCTGGGACTAACTTCCATTATCAACCAACTTCATTATTGATCCTTAATTTTTGTTCAAGTTGTTACTACGATGATGAACACCGATCGAGTCTTCTTCTCCGAGAAGCAACGGCGATTCGAATCCATTTTCATACCCAGCTGGGACCTAGGTGACTGAGCATACCGGAGACTTTAACTCCGAAGCACCCCAGGTGCACCGATAGACCGGGATAACAACCTCAGCCGTATATCACCACATGATACACGTGAGCTCTG
>CM041645.1:18000522-18046201 GCA_023333625.1 Bothriochloa decipiens
GATAACAACCTCAGCCGTATATCACCACATGATACACGTGAGCTCTGCGGCCCAGCGTACCGAGATACATGGGAACTTAAACCCCACAGTAAAACACACTATGACACAGATGGGATCTCTGGCCCCACGCTAGGTCACTCCATGGCATACACGGCTTCAACCATCCGTATACCACTTCATGCATGTGGATTTCTAAATTCTCGATATCACCAGTTCACCAACGAACGGGACCTAGGGCATCAACAGACGGAAACACTACAGAGGGACTCCATTCCCAGTGCAAGTTCGCCGTCCGGACTTAATTTATTACTATCATCAAGATTCCAACAAAGAAACCAATCTCATCTTTTTCATGCTTTTGCCTTTGAACAATTAAATAAATAAGCAGGGCTAAGTATTACTACTTATCTTTCAAGTAGGTAACAAGGATTAAGGAAATAAGACAGGTAATGCAATTTGTGGGTTTTCACTCAACTCCTATTACTTAATGCACGTACTATAGCTGAAGCGGTAAAACTTTTTATAAATAGAATAGGGTTGAATGCATCCGGGGCTTGCCTTGATGTTCGGGGTAGAAGTTCTCAAACTCTAGATCAGCTCCCGATTCTTGAATCTGCTCGTCCTTCGGGTCTGGGTAACAACGTTAACTCTCCGTTAACGGAAACTACTCGATAATTAATATGCTTCAATATGATGGAATAGTAAACATGATGCTCGATGAGTGCATGATCAGATTAAGGGATTGAGTACAACTTTTCTTCATGATAAAGTTTCAAGCCAACAAAACTTTGTTTATAAAACTCATTAGGGTTAACTATGCCATTTAAGGGGTTAATTAAACACATAAAATAACGTTAATTAAGCCCTAATGACATAATTAAGATAAGCATAAAAAATTAATTAAAGTGCCAAAGGTCATTAGGGTTAATGACCTAAGGTCATCAATCAATCCCAAAGTCACACAACTCCTATAATGATTAAGTTAACTAAAAGGGGTTATTTAATTATTTAAAAGCATTAAATAACGGCATTAAAATTAAAGTTATCGAATTAAGCCCAAAATTTTATTTTAGAAAGCTCTTAGCCTAATTAGATGGCAAAACAAATTTCAGAATTAAAAGCCAATTATTTTATTTATTAAAAATCATTGAAGGTCCATTTTTCAATTAAAAGGGCTAATTTTAACATATGCAAAAATTATTCAAATTTGGCATTTCATATTTTTTCTAGGTAAATAACATCATAAAGAAGATTCACAAAAATTTTTAGAATTTTTGGAGCTATATATGAATTACTATAAATTTTTAAAGAAAATAGCATTTAAATTATTTTCTGAAAATAGAAAAAGGAAAATCGGCACAGTGCTCCCGGGTCAACAGTCGACCCCGCCGGAGTTGACCGGTGATTCCTCGCCGTCGGTGAGGTTTCCGGTGATGGGGTTTTCTCCTACTTGCTCATCTTGACACGGTGCATCCAACGGACAAGCTGATGCAACGGCGGAGCGAGGGCAGCATGCACGCCGGCGGCAATGGCCGCGCGGCGGAGCTCGGGCGCGGCGGCGTCGCTCACCGGAGTGATTTCCGGCGACGGCAAGGTCACGGTTAAGTGCAGGGTACTCAAACGGACGCATCTGGTAACTAGATGACATCGGCTCCGGGTTCCTAGCCAGGGCAGCAACGCACGCGGCGGAGCGGCACTGCCGTGCCGGCGGCGAGCCACGGTGGCCGGTGGCTACGGTGCAAGATTGATGAAATTGATGACACGGATAGGTGCAGGGGCTCACCACGGCGCTGATGCGCACGTTAATGAAGGTCCGGAGTGGTTGGGTTGAGCTGTGGTCGACGGCGGTGATGGCGGCGGCGGCGCTCCGATGGCACGACAGCGTCACGGCGATCTCCGGCGATGCGCTGCTCAAACCAAGGTGCGCATGAGGTGCAAGATGATACGGAGAACACGATGGCAGGGTTAAAGGTAAAATATATTCACCCTTAACGGCGGCAAACGGCGGCGATGGCGCGGCGGCTCGGTTGACCGGCCGCGGGGAAGAAAGCAACGTGTGTGCAACTCGGGTGATAAGAGCAAGCACGAACTGGCTCAAACGGACCGTGAAGAAGTGGCGGAGCTTTGGACGGGAGCAATTGGACAGAGGTGGAGAATCGGCGGCGAATTTCGACGGCGGAGCGAGGTCGTTGGCGACGGTGGTGGGAGAAAGAAAGAAGAAGAATGACGGCGGCCGACTGCTATTTATAGCATGGAGTCGATACTTGAGCGAGCGACACGACGACGGTGAACCTTCGCGCGTCCGTGAGCGCGCGGGCGGCCGAGAAGGTGCGACGGTGGACGGCGGCGCGCGATGAGAAGCCGGCCATGGCGTCCGCCGATAGGGTTAGGTACTGTTCGCAGAAATTATAGAAATGCCATCGGTTTAAAAATATAAATTACTCCAAAATTTGTATAAGAACTTGAAAATCTCCAAAAATATCATTTGCATAACTTTTCAAGAGCTACATTTTTCCTTTAACTGGCAACCTCAAATTCTGTATAGATTTTGAAATTTGAATTCAAATTTGAAAAGGGGATAAAACCCTAGAAATAAGCATCTGAAATTACTTTTGATTTTTCAACAAAACTTGAAAATCTTCGAAACTATGAAATGTTGAGCTTGTCAAACCAAACATCTTTCATATACAAGGTTTTCTCAAATGATGCATAATTTTTGAATTATGGTTTTAAAATCAAAAGGGGATAAATGCTGGAAACTGTATTTTCAAATTAATTTGAAATTCCTATTGGAAACTTGAAAAACTTTGTATACCAACTTTGTAGCTCTTGTCAAGATCTAAAAATTGTCTTTTTAGAGTATCCCCGAATTCTTTATAGATTTTGAATTAGATAAAAGGGGGTAAAACTAGGGTTTGAAATAAAGGGTTTATGAAATAGAATTTAAACTCAATTTGGTTTCTAACTTAATGGGTTAGTTATTAGTGATCACAAACATTATCCAAGGACATTTTTAGGTCATTGACCCAATGACACCCTTGGTTGACCAAGTTGACTTTTGAAAAACCTCTTATAGCATTTCCTATTTGAATTTAAACTTGAATTGCCAGGCTTAGAAATAAGTTTTGGAATCCAAATTAAATGTCAAATATGGAAATCATTTTTAGAGTTGGACTTAGACTTATACACTATGCTTGATACTAGTGTAAACACAGTTCACACCTCAAGTACATAGAGTATAGACTAAGTATTTGCGATGACATTCGAAAATAGGATTTTATTATTTCATGTGACAAACATTATAGAAACTCAATCAACCTATGAAATATAAACTTGTTTTAGTTAATGCACACTAAGTTTGACTTAAACATGAATGCTTTGCAGTGCATATGATGACATGGCATGTTTTAGTTAATATAACACCAGAGGTGTTACACAAAAGTACTCAACAAGACTGACCCGACGAAAAAGAGGGGTGAAGACTCAGAAATGCTGGCTAGAGGGACAAGGTAAGGCTTGCAAGAGACAAGAATTTTTGCAGAAAAGCTTGACAGAAAGTAAAGTTATCTTGCTCTAGATCACGATTACAACCAACTCCATTCTTAAACCTTAATCATTATTCAAGTTGTTACTACGATGATGAACACCGATCGAGTCTTCTTCTCCGAGAAGAAACGGCGATTCGAATCCATTTTCATACCCAGCTAGGACCTAGATCTCGATATGCATGAGGCTCCAACCAAAATGCATACCAGACGAAAGATATACCGGGATAACAACCGCAGCCATATATCACGACATGATACACGTGAGCACTTAGACCCAGTGTACCGATATACATGAGAACTTAAACCCACGGTATACCACACTATGACATATGTGGGGATTGGCGCACTATATATCACTCCATGAAATACCTGGGCTCCAACCCTTAGTATGTCACTTCATGCCTGTGGATTTCTAGTTCTTGATATCACCAGATCACCATCGACACGGGACCTAGGGCATCAACAGACGAAAACACTACAGAGGGACTCCATTCCCAATGCAAATTACCCGTCCGGACTCGATTTATTAACTATTGTCATGATTCCAACAAGTAAAGCCATCCTCATCTTTTTCATTCTTTTTCTTTTTTTGAAAACCTACTAATTAAGCAGGGCTAAGCATAACTAAGCATTTTCCAAAAATAGGTAACAAGGAATATGAAAATAAGACAGGTAATGCAATTGGTATGTTATCACTCAACGCCTAGTACTTAATGCAACATAACATAACTGAAGCGATAAAACTTTTATAAAAATAAGGGTAAGGTTGGAATGCATCCGGGGCTTGCCTTGGTATTCGGGGTAGACGGGCTCGAACTCTGGATCAACTCCCAACTCCTGAGTCTGCTCTTCCTTGAGATCTGGTGCGACAACGTTAAACTCTTCGTTAACGGAAGCTACACGATAACATGATACGTCTCAACATGATGGAATAGTAAACATGATGCTCGATGGATGCATGACTAGATTAAGGACTTGAGTACAACTTTTCTTCACGATAAAGTTGCAAGCTAACCAAAACTTACTTACTAAGTTCATTAGGGTTAACTACGTCGTTTAATAAGGTTATTAGAAACATTAAATAACGTTGATTAGACCCTAATGACATGATTCAGATAAGCGCAAACAATTTATTAAAGTGCCAAAGGTCATTAGGGTTAATGACCCAAGGTCATCAATCAATCCCAAAGTCAAACAAACCTATAATGATTAAATTTAATTAAAAGGATTAATTAATTATTTAAAAGCATAAAATAAAGGCATACAATTAAAGTTGTCTAATTGAGCTCAAAATTTTATTTTGAAAAGCTCTTGGCCTAATTAGATGGCAAAATAAATTTTAGAAATAAAAATCAATTATTTTATGTATTAAACATCATAGAAGATGCATTTTTCAATTAAAAGGGCTAATTTTAACGTATGCAAAAAGTACTCAAATTTGGCATTTCATATTTTTTTCTATGTATATGACATCATAAAGAGCATACACAAACATTTTCAGAATTTTTGGATGCATAAATAATTTTCTATGAATTTCCAAAAAATGGCATTTTCTGGATTTTCTAAAATAAATAAAAGAAAAGGAAAATCCTTTTCCGAGTTGACCACGACGGCGGCGGCGGTTGACCGGCAATTGCTCGCCGACGGTGAGGTATCCAATGACCGGACTTGAACCTACGAGCTCTACGCGACGATGCGAGCCTAACGGGGTAGCTAAAGCGGCGGCGGAGCTATAGCAGACGGCTCGCCGGCGGCCATGGCGGCACGGCGGAGCGCGGGCACGGCGACAAAGCCCACCGGAGGCTTCTTCAACGACGGCGAGTGCTCGGACATGATCTATACACCATCACGAACATGCTAGACAACAAAATGAAGCACTACCAGGTTCCTAGCATAAGCGGCCACGCGCGCGGCGGCGCTGGCAAGGCCATGTCGGCGGTGACCCACGATGGCCGGCCACGACAAGGCACGCCTGACCCAAAGAACGATACCATGAGCACTAGAAGCTCACCATGGTCGTGATGCGCAAGAAGATGAAGGCCTAGATTGGCCGAAGGTAGAAGCTTAGCGGCGGCAGGGACAGCGGTGGCGATGCTTCGGCGGCTCGGACGGTGTTCCGGCGTGTCCTGTCCAGCAAACAAAGGAACGAAGGGCGTATCAAGTGCCATAGTTCAAGGTAACCATGACTGTCAAAGGAATTGAGAAAATGATCACGGACGAGGACGAACGACGAAGACGAAGTCACGGCGGTCCGACGACCGGCCGCGAGGAAGACGACGTCGTGCAGGCAATTCAGTCGATGAGAGCTTGCATTTCTAGGCCCAATCGAACCGCAAGGATGAGGCGGAGCTGATAGAGAAGAAAATGGAGGTGGGTGCAGTTAGAGGTGATGAATTTTGCCGACGAGCAAAGACAGCGTCGACGGCGGCAGAGCAAAGAAGAAGAAGAAGTCGGCCACAGCGCTTCTACTTGTGGCCAGAGCTCGAGAAAAGGGAGGGCGACACGCGGCGAGGATGCTTCGAGTGCGAGGCAAGCTGGCGGCCGCAGCACGCCGGTATGGCACCGGTGGACGGCGGCGCGGCTTGAAAAGCCGGCCATGGCTGTAGTTCATAGGTCCCGGTACTGTTCGTAAAAATTATAAAACTGCCATTCATTGAAAATTGCAAATTACTCCAAAATTTATATAGGAATTTGAAAATATCCAAAAATATTATTTGCATAACTTTTCAAGAGCTACACTTTTCATTTAACAAATATTTTTAAATTCTGCATAGTTTTTGAACTATGAATTCAAATTAAAAAGGGGAATAAAACCCTATAAAGAAATATTTGAAATTACTTTTGATTTTTCAATAAAACTTGAAAATCTTCAAATCTATGGAATGTTCAACTTTTCAAACCAAACATTTTTCATATAAAATGTTTTCCCAAATTATGCATAATTTTTGAATTATGGTTTAAAATCGAAGGAGGATAAATCCTGGAAAACTGTATTTTTAAATTCATTTGGAATTCTTTTTGGAAACTTGAAAAACTTTGAATACTAACTTTATAGATCTTGTCAAGATCTACAAACTATATTTTGAGAGTATCTCCAAATTATATATAGATTTTTAATTATATAAAAGGGGATAAAACAAGGTTTTGAAATAAAGGGTTTTTGAAACCGAATTCAAACTCGATTTGGTTTCTAAATTAATTGGTTGGTCATTAGTGATCACAAACATCATCCAAGAACATTTTTAAGTCAATGTCCTAGTAGTACCCTTGGTTGACCAAGTTGACTTTTGAAAATCATTTGTATAGCTTTCCAATTTAAATTTAAATTTGAATCGCAAGACTTGGGAATAAGCTTTGAAATCCACCAATTCAACTTCAAATATGGAAATTATTTTTAGGAGTTGTACTTAGATTCATATACTATGCTTGACACTAGTGTAAATACAGTTTACACCTCAAGTACATAGAATATAAACTAAGTATCTGAGATGACATTCGAAAGTAGGGTTTGATGATTTCATGTGACATAACATTTCATAAACAGAAATAACCTATGAAATATAAACTTGTTTTAATTGATGCACATTAAGGTTGACTTAAACATGAATGCTTTGCAATGCATATGATGACATGGCATGTTTTAGTTAATATAACACTAGGGGTGTTACAACGAGGTCGTGTGACGCAAGCTCCACGGCGTGCTGCTGTGCGCGGAAGAGGACGGGGACGGCGAGGATGTGGAGTCAGCACGGTGCCCTCAGCCCCCCATGGCGGAGTGCCCAGAGCTGGTGATGATGGGTCGCAGCACGCGGGGCCGCCCAACCTATCGCGGGCCCTCAGCCCCCATGGCCGGCAAGCAGTAAGCACGCGTACGGGGGCCGCCGTGTTGCCGCCGGGCAAGCGCGTGTGCTGGCCGCTAGGGCGTGACAGGCTGCTAGAGCCACTGCTAGCCTCGCGTGCATGGGAGCTACTGATTCATCGATGCTTGGGCAGCTGGACAAGCAAGAGCATAGGGTCCATGAGTGGAGGAGCTGAGAAAACCAGCCAGGGCAACCAACATCTTTAAGAGCTCGAAGAACAACAGCAAGGGGATAAAGATTTTTCTATTTATTTTCTGAAACCATGGGCCAAACAACGGAGACTGTGTTAGAGCTAAGGATAAGTCTGTCTTTTCCCCTGTCCGTTAGCCACCGTTAGCAACCAGTTTGGACGGAATAGCGTGAGTGGTAAAGTAATTTTTTCACGATGGCACAAGTGACCAACTCAACTTTCTAATGGCTTCGGTGGAACTGGCACCTTTCTTAATGGTATACATGGGAAAAGACTCTACATGCTACTCCCTCTGTTAAGGTCTGTTTGTTCCTTAAAAAAAGGTATATTTTTCATCTCACGTTCGCCTTGCACGGTTCTTACTCAAATTTTTGCTAAGAAAAGTTCTTATTCAAATTAAAAATGATAGAAAACAAGTTCATATGTTACAACAGTGTTCTTCATAGCCATTTTGGTTAGATTTAATTAGATTTAGACTAACCTTAAATCAAATAAGGTGCAGGAAAGAATTAGTCCCATATGAACAATTTGTTAGAGATCTACTTTGTTTAAACACATGACTATTGTGTGCACTTATTGTGAGTTCCAAAAATATATGGAAGACGATTACATGTCCACTAACATAGAGTCATGAGTGAGTGGCTAGACCATAACATGAAGTGATATAATGGGGCTCAAGCAGCTAGACCATAACACATGAGGTGATACTACCCAAAACAAAAAGGATAAGAGTGAGTATTTTTTTTGTTTTCAAAACGATCGGGGTGGGGGGGGAGCGCTTCTCCACCTACAGTTATGTATTAAAAACACAAACTTCGGTCAAAGCGTTGAGTTTGTGAAAGAGTTACAAGACAAAAGATGAAGGCGCCGGAGTTTAAGGTTTGTTACAACACTATCATTTTTCAATCACTTTTGCCATACAATGAAATCATCACACACTTTGGAAATGATGTTACGGCTTGATGAAGGCTGGTTCCTAAAAACCTCTGCATTCCTGGCATCCCAGACACGCCACAACAAAGTTAGGAACACAAACGGCCACATAGTAGCATCTAAGTGAGGGACGCCACAGCAAAGTTAGGAGCACAAACGGCCACATGGTAGCATATAAGTGAGGGAGGGTGGATCTAGTCCAGACTTCATCGTCAGTCATTCCAGCAACATTGCTTAGTTGTCTAGTTGAAGCTTCTGCCAAAGCTCAGTACTTGAGGTGCAGCCAAAAAAGACATGCCAACGATCCTCGATGTGATTGGAGCACCGTTGACAAGGGGGATAAGAGTGAGTATGATGGACTAGAGGTGAAAAATATCTTATGTCTACTACTGTCAGGCTTTGTTGCACTGGTCATATGCTTTGAAGGACAATATGATTCATCTTTTTTCTTTAATATAATAGAATGGTATGTACATTCTTTGTGTTCGAAGAAAAAAATATACCACGCAAGCTATAAGCAACAAATGAGACGCTCACAGTACAACAAAATTTTATACTAGCCCAAAATGAATAGAAGATGAAACAAACACTGTCCCAGCGATTCAAAAGGGTGGCCTCATCATTGTTGGATCCATCGCCATCACCAGCCACCATGTAGTCAACCCGAGTGCACGATTGACAACACATTTAACACTAGAAATAGGAGTCCCAACCTCACAAGAAATAAAATGCATTTGGGTATATCAGGCAGAATGGGACTAGCAAGTAATGTATAATCTCCACAGAGCTAGAAGGAATGCCAGTGATATTCATGCTAGAAGGAATGCTAGTGATATTTATTCTTCTTCCAATGCTTGACAAAAATATGGTTATAGACAAGTCCATACATAACTAACATAGGGGGAATGAGAAATGGGAAATGTTGTTTGGCCTATGACAAACTCAAGAACATTAGCGTAAGTTAGTTTCCTATGACTGACTTAGGTACTAGAACACCCTCGGGATGACGACAGTGTCATTGATCCTCAAAGCAGGGGTTCTAGGGTGATCATAGCTAGAAGAAGCTCTGCCTTTGCCATTGGTGGCACTAGGGTGACGACGACTTGGAACAGGCCCAGTTGACATCATACGAGATCACAGATGGACTGGTATCTTGGAAGGGTTCACCCTACGCAATCTAGGACATTCCTTACTCTAGGGTATCACGTCATTTCATGACACACTTTCAAGAATGTAGGAATATGGGTTGGCTAATGAACTTTTTACTTCATAGAAAGTGAGCTAAGGACTATACCGTTGGAGTTGAAGGCCAGAATTGCACTCTAAGCCAAAAAAGATGCAAAATGAGAGTACAAATGATGTATAAGTGACCAATCATGGCTACATATGGCTTAGACTATATACGAACAGGATGGCTGGGCATACTTATTGAATTAAAAAATAAAGAGCGCAAAAGGGCAGACTAAAAACCTCTCTACTCATGTCTTTACCCAAATGCTTTAAGAAGGATAGTAACTTGAAACTAATGTAGTTGTTTCACCTATAAAAGTAGGTTTTGTTGTGGATTAAACAAACTCAGGTTTTTAAGTCTTTGCCAAGACAAATTTACTCTATAGAAAATGTGGGGATATTGTATTACTACAAGTTTCTATGAATGGATTTTTCCAATCAACATAAAGTAAGTTTTGAACAACATTCAACCAAAGAGAAATATATGAAAAATAAGTAAAAGGAACACCAATCTAGATTGAACACGAAATAACTATTAGACATGTATATATCTAGGGGTCGAATTGTAATTGCACTGAAATCCTTTGTGACTATATATATGAAAGCCACCCAACACAAGGTGTGTGAGGTGCTCTTCCAAATCCACTCTACAATAACAAAATTTGAGCAATAGATATAGCAACTGTTCGACTTTATATAATTAGATATTAGATGTGTCTATAAGAAAACCCACCTTTAAGCACAAATTTTCAATTGGTAATGTTTGTGAAAAAACTTTCTCATTATCTCAAATTAGAAACCAAAGTCAATTCACATCATTCTCACTCTTAGATCACTATTGTGTACCAGTAGTATTTAACTAAAATCTTAATTGCATATGAATATATTATGAATAAACTACATTGTTTCATATAATTCACATAACTCTCACTTAGGCCCCGTACCAATGGCACTTAATAGATTAACTAAGATCTTAATTCCATCTGAATATATTAATAAAAGGCTTTGTTTTAGTTTGGAAAACTCAAAAAAATTTACACCATGCATGCTGGTAGCCACTAGGCTCGCCTACTGCCAGGTTAGAAGCTGGCAATGCTACCATCGACACCCTTCTCCAAGGCCTTGTGTAAGCATGCAATGCATGTTTAACGCCCCTATGGTGCCGCCGCAAATGTTGCCTGGATCATCTGGTCCAAGAGCGCCAAGGAAAATTTTGGCCCTTTGTCGTCACTGGCCGACCGCTGCAAACATCGGCGGCAACGGGCACCTCCTTGTCGATGCGATGAGCATCGCCTTCAACATCCATACGCCAGTAGGGTTGCTAGGTTTAGAGCAAGTTGCGGGGGGAGGGCGACGAACTGCGAGCGGGATGGAGTGCTCCAAGGGACGGGATTGTGGGAGAAGGGGATGTGGGTGGTTTGGTGTCGAAGTCCCAATCGGGGGAACAGGGTAATATAGGATCATCTATGCAAAATCTAAATAATCAACCCATAATATAAAATAAGCAACATAAGATCAAATAAGATGAGCAATATAAAATCAAATAAGGTGAGCAATGTAAGTTCAAATAAGTCAATCCTTCAATGTCATGGTACCTACACACAATCATCCACTTTTTGATTGTACCCAAACTAGTTTGGATTCTCTTAAGTTAGGTGCAACATACTTAGGCATTGACTTAGTATGAACATTGGATGTTTTGCAATAGCAACTATAGGGGTACAATTTTACCATCCTTCCTAAGCATAGAATCATTACTAATTAAATTGGGCTTAGGAGTGTAACCTAGGGGACAACAATTAGGCATGTATCTCTTTTTCGACATAAGTAGCACATCATCTTTGATTGAGCCTTGTCTTGCTTGCTCATGTGGTGCTTACCATTGCCTTGCTTCTCTTTATTTAATTGAGTCTTTGTCTCAAGCTTGTTTGGGAAACCCGAAGCTATGTGGCCCAATTCTTCACTATGGCACTTGATGTGAGCAACTTTCTTCATTTTCTCATCTTTGTTATTGCTCACCATCTTGGCATTTTAATTAAGATTTTGATGCCTTGTTTAGTTGTTCTTCCACCCCTTCTTGTCTTCTTCTTCATCACCCCATCAACAACACAATCTATATGGTTGTTCTTTACTTGAACTTGGAGCTTTGTTTTTTTATTGCGGCTTCTTTTTGCTTGGGCATGATTTGTCAAGATGACCCATCTCATGGAATTTGAAGTAGATGAAATGAGAGAGATAATTTTCTTCATGCTTCTTCATCTCTCTTTAATTTCTTCTCTTGCCCCATCTCTTACCTTTGACATTGGCCTTGTTGAAGCCAATGTCGCTCTTGTCACCAAAGTTTCTTCAAGTCTTCAACATATTCTCAAAGGTGACTTGAGAGTTGTAGCACCTCTCTAACCCGTTTCTCAAATTCTTCACTTTACTTTGGAGCTCGTTGTTCTCCTTCAAAAAGTTAGTCTCACAAGACATAGAAGTAGAATAAGAATCTAACTGTGAAGAACATGGCATATCTAATAAGTCATCACAAGAGGTGGATACATGCTTCTTCTCTACATCACAAGAGTTAGCAACATTTTGCAATTGATCATTTGACCCATGTGATGGTTTTCATTATTTTTAAGTTTCTTTGAAAAAGCATTAATGAGAGAAGCAATTTTTTTATAATGTTTCTTTGTTAGATATAAGTAGATGGTATTGTTGTTCACACATGTTGTCTTTAAAAATGAGTTTTCATTTTCCAAATTCATTGATTTTGAGTTTTCATTCCAAATTCATTGATTTATATTTCTAATTTTCTAAAGACATGGTCATTCTAGCATGTCGACTAACAAATTCATCATATGAATCATGATCAATCACACATTGCAAGTAGATGCACTTGTGTCACCTTGTGACATGAAGCAACATGATGTAGTGGATGGGCTTGTAGTTGCAATGTCAACCAAGCATGAACCATCAAATTCTTTATCAAGTGTGCTTGGGGTAGAATCATCACTTATAACACTTGAGGTATCATCAATATTGTCAAGTGAACTTGTGTTAGATCGATCATCATCATCACTTGACCATGAGGAGGAGCAATCTTCCACAATCACCAAGTTTTGGTTATGCTCAACAACCTAATGCACCTCCTTCTTGGGCTGCCCCATATTTCTCATTGAGATAACTCCACATCTCATGCATGGGCGATCTTCATGTTCATGAGTCTCCCAAAAATGCTATTGTTGGCGGTCCCTAACTCACATTTTATACTGCCAATAAGAATATAAAATCCACACCAAACTTAGTGAATAGGGCTTATTGCTAATAATTTTCACAAGTTTTGGTGTTTCACTTGTTTTGCAGGGCTTATACAGAAACACACCAAAAATGGGACAAAAGTAGAGAAATATAAAAGAAATAGTTAATCCTACTATGGCCCATATCAAAACAAGATAAAGAAGGCCTAATCACTCATCATATTCGGGACAAGGACCAAACTAGACGTCCAACTCAAAAGCCCACCAAGGAAGGCCACTCACCAATTTACTCAGAGCCTAGCCTAGAAGAGAGAAAAGGCCAAAACAGACAACGAACTACCCCAACTCCATGAACACACATCATTGGCCAAGTCAGGAGGCCAAGTGGAGCGTGTCCACCAAAGATGAGCCGTTTCGTCCTCCGAGCTAGGTCGCGCAACCCGCCAATCCTGCTACCAAACTGGCCCATCTTTGGTCAGTCGGTCCAGGACGACGCGGGGAGGTCGGTTTTAGGCGAGGTCAGTGCATGGAAGGTGCGAAACCGCCCTATAGAGGTCGGTTTTCCCCTTTTCATGTGGGGATGACACATTTCCAAGGACCCCCCTCCACTTGACCTATAAAAGGAGGGTCATTCCCCCTCATTCAACATCAACACACTCTTGGGAAATCTCCTCTCAACATCACTCTTTCTACCCTTCCTCTATTCTTTAGGCTAGACTATTGAGATGTGAGGGTGAGAGCGGGGAGCCGTCGGGCTTGTCGGTGCCTTCCCAACTTTGTACCTCTACGAATATCTTCCTTGGCTCTTTCATGGGACCTGGGCTAAGTAAGTATTCATGGTTCAAATGGTCTAATAAAGGTCTTTTGTTTAGCTAAGCTTGACCTTCTCTTGTTTACAGGTTTGGCGTCCGTCCCCGTGGCGGATGCTCTAGTAGAGGGTCCCTGATGAGGATGAATCACCCTGTACAACACTAGAGTAGTAGTCGCTAGCATAGACGTGGTGTCTAGGTTGGAGGCTCCCTTTGTTTGCCTCGTTCCCTACGGTTGAGGGGTAGGCGGCAGGGAGTGGCCTAGTCCTGTCTGTCCTTTGTAATCCCCCATGTTTGGGTTCGGCATAGAGTAACATGCCAGTATCTCCTGGCAGACCAGGTGCGCCCGGGTGCCTGAAGTAAGCAGGTAGACATATTGCAATGCTATCCTTAGGACCCTAAAGCAATAGGAATCCATCTCTACCCCCCTTTCTATCTCTTCCATTGTGTTGTTTCTTGGGCGAACTAGCTAGGAGAAATACCTCCGTTTCCTGTGGAAAATATGATACCCTGAATACTTTCGGGTGAAAGCTACAATGGTAGTTCCGTACGCTTGCGGATTCTCTGCATACGTTAAGAAATACCAACAACTATCTTGCAAAGATCTATATAAAATGTTAATAGCTTGGATGCCTAGATCTAGGCATTTCTCTTGTGCTTGGATTGTCTTCATCCAACACATGAGAAAAATCCCACATCTACATCCACCACTTTTGAGGGAAAATGAACTTAAAAATTGCATATCATTCAATTTTTCCACCATGTAAAGTATGTGCCATAAAAACTGTGTGGACACTCAACATCTAGCCCATAAGTCACCATCCTCTCAGGTCGATGAAGACCGCAAATGAGGGACTTAGATCCGATGCCACGTGTACGGTCGAGATGGCAGACTGGAGGGGGGTGAATAGGCCTTTTTAAAACTAAATCGCTTTGGCTATCCGATATAAATGCGGAACTAAAATCTATTGGCCTAGCCAAAACTTCACCCCTCTAACTATAACTTTACAATAACCTTATAAAAGATCCAAAATAAGAATTAAGGTGCCGGATAGCTAATGCTCTTCTAATCAAGTATAGCTTGCAAGGTCACACAAACCTAAGCAACTAGTACTTTAGCAAGCAACATGAGCACATACACAATTCCGATGAAGAAAAAGCACAAAGCCTCCTAAGCTCACTGACAAGGGTACACAAGCCTAACCCAAGAGATCAACTCACTTAGATATACAAGCTAACTAAGGCAAGCACACTACTTCTATGTTACACAAGCAAGAAGGTAACTAGCAAGGTACTAAACTAAACTAGTTACTAGAGCAATTACACAAGCAAGATATATATATGAATGTAATGAATGTAAATACAAGCTTGTGTATCAAAAAGCAAACCATCGAGAATAGATGAACACAAGTTGACACGGTGATTATTTTTACTGAGGTTCACGTGGTTGCCACCAAGATAAGTCCTCGTTGAGACAAGCTCCAAGGTTGATGCCGGTCCGCTTGCTAGTGGTGACCCTCAAGCCACACTCTCCTCTCTAAGAGTGCTTACCACAAGCTCTAGCACTTGACCCGCTCGGACCACTTGTCGCTCTTCAGGTCTCGCTCTACTAGTGTTGCTCTTTACAATCCCTGTGGGTGAGCAAGCACCCCTCACAAATCCTCCTCCAGAGCACCACACAATCTCCATGTGTGCTTCCATGGAGTCTTAGTCCAAAAAACCATCAAGTTGATGAAGTGACATCAAGAGTAACAAGAAATCTCCAATCACAAGGATTTAGTGCCACCAAATGCTAATCACAAATGCACACACACTTGGCTCTCATCCCTCACTCAAATTAGCATCAAGCATGAGAGGGAGAGAAAGGGGAAGAGGTGGATCTTCAACCTCTCATACACATCCACGAAGGGCTCTCAACCTCTTCTCAAGAGTTAGCTCATAGCAATGGAGAAAGAGAGAAGAAAGGTGGGGTGAGCCCTGGAGCTCGGTAATAAAAGAACCAATAAATTGTATAAAGCAAAAACATCATTGACAATGGAGTATGCAGACTACAAATGGATAAAATGTGCAACTAATACAACAACATTATCACCACGAAGCCACCGAAAATAGGAGGATTCATGGAAGAATGAAATAATCATATAATCATCACTACACAATTCCACTACCTTAGTCTAAAAAAGATCATCATTGCACCATCCCCAAGCCTAAGTAGATAACATGAATGAATTAATTAATCACCATTTTACATGGAAGGATATAAATTTTGCACAAGAGAATAACAGAAAACGATAGACACCGGGTGAGCTTGCCCGCTGCACCAAAGAGGATAGGAGGCCAAGATCCCTATAGTGAGGAGAGGGAGTTTAGGGAAGGGGAGAGAGCGCATTCCAGAGTTTGCTTTGGTCCATCTGGCATGATACCTAGGGTTTTGCTGACCGGATGAGCGCACGCACCCTGTAGGAGGAGGCATTGAGGAGCCTGCGCGAAGGATGGGTAAGAGGGATTGGGCCTCTGAGCTCCACCCACGCCGGCACACTGCTTGCGGGTGGCACCGTCGCCTCAGCCCGCCGCCGCCTCGAGAGGGAAGAGGAGAGAAGGAGAGGAGGTTGGAGGAGGCGAAGGAGGGCAGCCGGGGCACGCCGCTCATGGCTGGCCTAGACCCTTGTCTGCGTTGAGGGGAGGGAGAGACCGATGGGGCTAGAGAGGATGGAGAGAGAAGAAGAATTTGGAAGGAGAAGCGAAAGCTAATTATATATTTATTTGTTTCTCTGGATTCGGATGAGAATTCGTACTCAAGCGAGGGAAAATACAAGAAGCCAACGAGGACGACAAGAAGCTGCTACAAACGAGAATCAGCTCCGAACGATCATGGCCACACGATGCAAGATCCCACTGTCACAAACTCACAATCATTCGGAATGACGTGGATCGTGGTTCTCTGGAGGAGCGGAGTGGGAATTTAGAGGTTAATGTAGTAGTGAGGAATAACCAGAATACAACAGATGCAGCAACATACAAATGCAGTAAATGTAGCTGTAGGTATGCTTAGAATCTGCCAAAAACGTTGAGCTGCAAAACTAGCAAATCATGAAACATCCCGCATGTAAAGATTATGAAGATTTTAAAACAATGCTCCATACTAAGATTTGGTTGAGTATGTAGTAGTAACTGGCAACATCCATGATAAATCTTCATATGCTGCACATTAGATTTACTGTCCAAATAAATGTCAAGAAGTTATTATCCATGAAAAAACAATGGGAGATGGAGCCGACGAAGGCTGATCCAATCCGTAGCTTATGGTGCAACAGAAGATGTTAACAGATGACATAATACAACTATTTGGTATGGTAACTAAAAAGATTTACCTAGACAATACTCTACAAAGATTAGTGGTCACAACTATTTGGATATAAAAGTCATTAATAGCAATTATCCACATAAAAAGAAGCAAAAGCACAACGGTTTTTGCAAGCATCCTCCACTAGCTAGAAAAAGGATGGTTTGATCCAGATAGGAGATGGTCAGTTCAGCCAAGGATAAATAGTCGGTGAGACATCAACAAGCTTGGACTTGCTTTGCTCTGCCATACTCCAAATACCAATTTCTCTCCGGTTATGCTTCCAGAAATTAATATACTCCATGGAGTCGTCAGTTATGTAGGCACAATTCGGATTTAACCCAGGGAAATCCTGTACCGGTAGACACAGAGAACCATTGTTGCCAAGAAACAATGCATACTCCTGCAGGCTCTTGATCCGCTCCACCCTGTGTCCATGGAGGTCAACCTTTGTACAGGTGCATCTCAAACATGTTGAGCTCCAAACATGGGTCCTTGTCGTCCATGACGTAGTCCGGTGGATACTCCGCTGGTATTTCCGTGTCCACGTAGTCCTTGGACCTCCAAACTTGCAAGAGGTTACCGGCCGGTGTCTGAACGAGGTATTTGCTCGCATCGATAGATTTCGGCACCCTGTCGAGGATCTTACGAGCCACCGGAGAAGGCCCGTTAAGGTCCAAGCTGTACATGGAGGCGTCTTCACCGAGCAGGTAGAAGACGCCATCGGCGGCACCGTACATGGCGTCACGGTAGCCATACCTCGACGGGAGACCCGTGTTGTTGTCTCCCGGTTCGACCCAGGTCCACCGGTCGTCGCCGAGCCTGGCGAAGGAGACCTCGCCCAGCGGCATGTGCAGGAGCAGCACGACGCAGGCGCGCCCGGCGGATGGGCCGTCCGAGAGCACGACGCGGAAGTACATGCACTCGTACGCGTCGTGCATCTCCAGGATGGTCGGCTCGGTGGTCACCTCGCCCCAGCGCTTGCTGAGACCGTACACATACCGGTTCTCGTAGACGAGGGACGCTGGGACGCCCTGCTCGTCCGCGCCACGCTCGACGTGGTGGAGCGCGGTGATGGGCGGGAGCGCGACCTGGGCGCCGGTGACGGGGTAGAGGAGGTGCAGGTTGGAGGCCTCGTCGGCGGTGACCAGCCAGCCGTGGCCGGAGCCCAGCAGGGGCCGGCGGGCGAGCGGGTAGGGGATCCGCAACGTGGCGCCGGTTGCCGGGCAGTGGAGCGCGGCCGCGCCGGAGCCGATGCCGTCGGAAGCGTAGAACAGGCAGGGGGGCTGCCTCGGCGACGGGACGCGAAACCGGCGGAAGGCGGCGTACGCCGCGTTCCAGGAGGTGCAGACGGCGCTGGCGCGGACGGCATCGGCGACGTGCGCCGCCCGCAGGACGCTGACCAGCAGGTCCTCTGGCAAGCGGGACCAATCACGGTCGTCGCCGGACCCGTTGACTATCGCCGGTTCTATATTGCGGTTGGTTATTGCCGGTTCCATATCGACCCAAAATCCCTCAGCATTATTGAGTATCGTGTTGGTTAGAGTTCAGGTTGGAAAAGATCAGGTCAAAACTTTTAGCCCGAGCCTGAGTCCGATGTACAACAGATTGCGTCGTGTCAGACTAAACTCACAAAGACAACAAAATCTTCTCATAAAGGTAAGGCAATGGCAATCTGAGAGTATCTTTACCAAGAGTTGCGATCTGAGAGAATATCTTTACCTTCTGTACATTCTGTTCAATTTAAAACCAAAACTAACAAGAAACAAGCACAGTACTATTTAGGCAAGCATATGGAGTATTAAGCATGTAGATGGCATGCATGAACAACTAACAAGAAAGAAGCACAGTGCCATTCAGGCAAGCATGGAGTATTAGGCATATAGATTGGCATGCATGAACTAACAATAGATGGTCTCTGGTAGTCTGGTCTGCCTAGAACTCATTTTTGGGAAGCCAAGAGAACAATGTACAACTGGTTCCATCTCAAATTCCGTGGCAACAAAAACCCAATGGGAGGCCTAAGCAACATAGAGTTTTGCCTAGAAGTCTTTTGGGAAGCATCTCAACAGAGTTTTGCCTACTTTTTCGATGTCAAAGATAAAATAGGGTAACACTGCCGTAACTTTTCTCGATGTACCTATACCCAAGTATGCTATGGACTTTACTAAAGAAACATGAACAATCTTTGGACAGAAGCACTCTTGCTGGAAATTGGTCTTTTGCGTCCATGATTCTGCCTGATGTAACCTGGAAAACGTGCTATTGGTCAAGGGAAACAAGTTACATGTATCATGCTGGAAACATTCAGTCATGGCAGTTAGCAGGTGAGGTTCACTATCACTAGATTTTGCTATGTCAGCAAGGCAATTCAGCCAGATTTTAGCAAGCTGTGCAAGTAAGGTGATACTTAGCGCAAACAGTAAACATGGAGCATCAAAGCAAAAGGATATAGCTTCTCCTTCAGGAAGGTTAGGGGCATCGAAGATCTTGCAGACACGTTGTTCGCCTTTGCCTTTCCTCAGCATCAATCTAATGGTGGCAGCATGCGCCAACACATGGCCGCCTGCTGGTTTCTTTGGATCGGTTATGAACATACCACCACCGGGATCAGCAATCACTGGAACACAAAAAGAAAACAAACTTAGAAGTTGTTAAATCATTCATCTGTGAACTCTTGGAATAGATGTAGGGCTAAAAAGCAAAGCCCACCTTGGTTGGTGATGTACACTGCAACATTGAACTCCTCAGCAATCTTTGTAAGCCGGGACAGCATCTGTGCTAACTTTTGCTGCAATTTCACAGCAGATACACATAAACAGATAAAACAGCACCTTTCAACATGCTTACGAGGTGACAACTGCCATTGAAATGAGTTGATGAGAGTACCTGACGCTCTGCAAGTTCACCCCTGCCGCTGAAATCAACACGAAACAGTGCAATCACAGAATCCACAATCTGTTTCCAGGATGATAGAAATATCACATGAGCACAACTGAGATTATCAAAATCAATGCACTTTAAAGTTTCATGCCTACCAGAAGCCTGAAAGGTTCTTCAGCCATCTTGGCAGCAAGGCCCAGGAGCAACTTGTACTGTTGCTCATAGGTGTATGCACGAGCATATATGATCTACCCAGAAACATACGTAAAATTAAACAACCAATTTGGTCTATGTAGATACTAAATGGGCTAAGAAACCAGAAATGTTAAATGCAAGGAATTCATACATTGTCAAGAACAGCATTGGCATTCATCCCAAATCTCTCAGCAATTGGCACAATCCGTTCAGGTCGGCTGATAACTTCATTAAGGAAACAATTTGGAGATGATAGGAATAAATATAAAATCTTGAAAGAATAGGCTTGACAAATTACTCGTGAAATTCCAAAGATACAATGTTCCCTCAGTGTCAACGTAGGCAACCTTCCCATTGCCCCCATGCATGTGGATTGGAAGCTGCATTTTCATCAATCAGAAATAAGAGAGTATTTGTTTCAAAAAAAGAGAGAGAGAGAGAGATTAGTTCTGTTGCTTCTATGTTTCCTCAAATTCTATTAGTTCTGTTGTCTCTATGTTTCCTCAAATTCTATTGCTTCTATAGTCAAATTATATTGTTTCTATAGTTCCATGCTCTATGTGATATCTACAAAATTTGATATAGGGAACGAACCTGAGTGGAGACACATAGAGTATGAGCCAACTGGGTCTTCCCTGACCTGCAAGACAACCAGATGACATATATTTCAAACTTCAAAAATAGAACTGGACTCAGAAATATAGTTACAAAAGCGTATCATAACTCAACATTCACAGCAACTATTCTCAGTAAATACTTAAAGAGGTTTACTTCATTTGCATGTAAGAGGTTTATGCATGATTTTGTGTTCTATTCAATGACAATTGCTCTCAGTCCCAGCAATAGAATACAACAAAAAATTGTTTCAGATACTATTCTGTGTAGGAAAAAAGAGATCCCACCTTAATTTCATTGTCATTAACGAATCACATTACATCAAGAAAATGGTGAGAGACTGTATTCATGTGGTTAAGTTAGCAAAAGAAAAAGCATGATTAGAAACTATAAGATGCATTGCTAGTGCTAGCAATACCTCTGGAAGACGAGACAAAAGAAAAGGTGTTACAAGAGGTTTGGAAAGGTTGTACCATCAGCCTAAATATACTAATACATAACTGAGCTAGGCCTAAATACATTTATTACAAGTGTGGCCCCATATAACAAATATCAACTATACACATAATATGGCTCCTGCAGCAGAACTTCAGAGAAAAAGAAACAACAGGAACAGGAACATCAACATACCGGAACTCCCCGAATGCCTCTGTGATGCAAAGAGTTTCAATCCCTCCTTCAAATTTAAACATGCCTATCTATTAGACTAATGTAGTGGCATGATTGATCACACAACAGAGTTCAGGTATATCACCACCAAGCAGCTCATCAAGTGCCTGGCTCCCAGTTGTAATCCGAACAACAGACTTCCGCTTCAAAATAAGCCAAAATAAATCAAACAGCCTTAAAGAACAACACATATGAGAAGTAATTAAAAGTGCTCAATCAGATTCAATAACTAACTAATCAACCTTTGTCAGTTACTTTACAAATTACAATTAGTCGAGCAATGGTTATCACTCATCAGACACACCAAACTGGTAAACCATACGCCGATTAGTAGCTTAAATGCAATTTTCTTACCTTAAGAAGGAGATTGGCTCCTGTCATGAAGCCATGGTTCTGTGACAAACAAACAATAAGAGAATTTCAAGATAACATATCATACAGAACTAATTGCATGGAAGTTTAGTAACCAAAACCAACTTAAAGGATCAGACCAGAAGTTTTTCAGCTGCCTCACAGATCTTATCAACTTTTGCTTCAGATAAACCTTTGATTCCAGTAAGGTTCTGCAAGACAATCCATAAATTAGAACAATAGACATATGTGCAGAATATTGAACACACGCAAGCAAGCATGCAAGTACCACAAATAAGATATCAATTTAAGCACTGTGCAGCAAAAATTCAGACAGACAGAACTAAGATTTGGGTATTGGGATGCAAAGTTCAGAACCTTCTTAGTATGCATCATTAGGCCATTGCAGGTGTAGATCCCTGCATCCTGGAGCTTCTCACGTCTCCTGCATTTATCCCCTGAGAAATCACTGCACCAAACAGATGCATATGCAGATGCACCACAGATTAGCTTGAACGCAGGAATTATATATGCTGAGAGTTCAAATTAATAGCATTGAACGACACAAATGGAAAATACAACACAACATGAATCCTGTTTGCCAACATCTGCGCCCAAGCCTAAAACCCTGAGTGCACAACAATGACCTTTGTAATAATTGCTAGAGAGTATTCACAGAGAAGTGCAAGGATAGAACAGCTGATTTCGAATCCCACTAGATTTTGCTCATTGTTTTGACAGAATGAGCTCATGGACTCAGATTTTAAGGCTAAATTCAAATTAATCACTATGCAGAAGAAACGGTAGCACACCAGCACACACTGATTAAACTGAACTGGACGCAGGATTTCGGTCAAATGTGGGGAATACTAGAACTCCACGAACTCACTCCACGATCCAACACTAGTCGATTCCCAAAACACTCGAGATTTTGAGGAATTAAAAGGAAAACACAAAACCCCAACTACGGGCACCCAACAAAAACAAACAAATGCCGACACCAAGTATAAATTGCCCCAACTCGGACCGAAATTTCCGAACCCAAACGCGAAGGCAGATTGCGGAAGCGATCGATCCGCCCAGGCGACTCAGCATGATAGAACGAGTAGTCCAAGGATAGAACGAGCTAACTTCGAATCCCACTGGATTTTGCTCATCGTTTTGATGGAATGAGCTCATGAACTCAGATTAAGGCTAAATTCAGATTAATCTATGCAGAAGCAAGGGGAGCACACACTGATGGAATCGAATTAGCACCAGGATTTCGATCAAACGCGCGGAATACTAGAACCGACCGAACGAACTCACGCCACATGCAACACTAGTCGATTCCCGAGACACTCGAAATTTTTGGGGGAATTAGAAGGAACGCAGAACCCCAACTCGGGGCACCCAACAAAAACAAACAAAATGCCGACACCAAGCACAAATTGCCCCAGACCGGAATTCCCAAATCCAAAAGCGAAACGGAAGAATGCGGAAGCGAACAATCCGGCAGCAGTCGAAGGCGACTGCAGGCAGCATCGATCAGGGTGGTAGTAAGGCGTGCGAGCGGAAGCGGAACACGTAATGCGGGAGGCAAGACGGGAGGGAAGAGTGTGGGGAGCGACGTACGCTTGTCGATGGACTCGAAGCACTCCTCCTCGTCCTCGACCCTGTCGGCGTCCATGAGCTGGAGCTGCCCGCCCTCGTCGGCCGCGTGCCTGGACGGCGCCATGTGTCGCTGCGAGTGCGACTGCCTGCGGTATCGGGAGACGGAGGAGAGAGTTAAGCGCGAGCGCGGGATATGCGAAGCCGCGGCGAGAGGAAGGGGGAGGAGCGGCGGCGCGTACCTGCGGGCTGCAGCAGGAGGAAGCGGCGTTGGCCGCGAGCTCGCTCGTCGGGAGGGGCTTGGAGGAGCGGCAACGGCAAGCGGGGGCAAGACTGGTTGGGAGTGAGAAGTGGCCAGTGTGTGTCTCGTGTGCCGCTGTGGGCTACTTGAAGGCAGGCCTAACGGGATCTTCTCACTCTCGAACGGATCGGGCTCGGCTTATCGTTAGAATTGGGCCGGTCTATGAATGGGTGAGTGGGTCAGACCAACCAAATTCAGCCCATAGAAGTGGCCGACACGATGAAGTGGACCTGGCTTTTGCGGCCCAGAGTATATTCCCCACGCTCGCAGTCCATTGAACTTTGCACACGACCAGCCATGATGCCATATTCTGCTCATTAGAAATTTCGAAAAAAAAAAAGGAAAGCAAAAAAAAAAGCCATGATGCCATATAAAATGGATTGACATACGTACATGTCTCGGTATGTTACTCTTCTGTTAATAAAGACTCTGTTTTTCGTCTCACGGTCGTTTGCTTTGCACAGTTCAAACTAAAACCGATGGCAAACATGTTCATATGTTACCACGGTGTTCATGCCAATAATGCGAGACATTTTTTTGTTGGATTTAACTAAATTTAGCTAAACCTTAAATCAAATAAATTTTAAGTGCTAGTGCAGTAAAGAATTAGTCACACTGATTAGAAATTAACTCAATTTAAATAGGTGACTATTGTGTGCACTTATATGAGTTTCAAAGATATATCAAAGATGAGTATATATCCACTAGCAAACGTGGCACAAACGAATGGATAGACCATAACATGAGGTGATATAATAGCCCAAGCAGCTATACATGGACTAGACGACGAAAACAGGGCTCGTTAGGATCCTTGGAAATTGAATTTATTGTATAAACTATAGTTATAGAAGAAGAATTTAAGATTCCACAACTTTCTAAAGCTCACATGTAAGTCTATTTTAAATTCATAGGGTGGGAGATAGAAAATGAATTCTTCTTCCCCAACTTAAATAAGGTGTATAGAGTTTATAAAGTTCCCTCTCTAATCATGTCTTTACCCAAATGCTTTAAGAAGGATAGTAACTTGAAACAAATGTAGTTGTTTCACCCATAAAAGTAGGTTCTAGTGGACTATAGAAAACTCCGGTTTTTTAAGTCTTTGAAAACTCACAGACATTGACATGAATGGATTTTCCAATCAGCATAAACTTCTTGATCAACCTAGACTGAACATGAAACAATGGTTCAATATATATACATCTAGGGATCTAATTGTAATACTGAAATTGTTGTGCCTATATAAATGAAAGCCACCCAGTGACCCAGCCGAAGGGGTGTGAGGTGTTCCTCGAATTCCACTCTCCCAAATCCACTCTGCAATAACAAAATTTCGAGCAATGAACATAGCAACATATAGTCAAATATGGTTGTATTAAGAAAACCCGTCCTTTAAGCGCACCTTTTCATTTTGTAATGTCTATGAAAAAAATCACCGTCACAAATTAGAAACCAAGCCGATTGACATAGTTCTCACTAAACCCATTATTATGTATCACAAATTAGAAACAAGCTAATTCACATAATTCTCACTACTAATTATGTATCACAAATTAGAAACAAGCTAATTCTCATAATTCTTACTACTAATTATGTGAATTAGCTTGATTCTAGTAATTCTCTCTACTAATTATGTATCACAAATTAGAAACAAGCTAATTCACATAATTCACATAATTGACATAGTTCTCACTAAACCCTTCACCCTGACGTGCCCGTGAATCTGTCGGCTGACGGCCGCAGGGTCCGCTGACGCACCAGTGATTAGCAAGCTGGTCGAGGGGATGACAAAGTCCACGCAGAAGCCGACAGAGCTGGGAGCTATGTATACGCAACTCAGGATGAAGCAGCATGACGTCGATAGGGAAAAAGGCCGCGGCAGGGCACATTGGAGCCGACCGCCGTGCATAGAGCCCTTTTCTTGCGAAACTCCTAGGGATATATTATCAATATAACAACTCACTTCGGCAAACTCAACCATAAGCAAAAGATTAATACTGACAGTATAACAAAAATGTCCAAAACTTATTACAATGAAACAAAAAATGAACAGAAGACACTGTCCCGCCACTGTTGTTGCTCCATCACCGGCAATGGCCACTCCATCACCGGCAACGGCCACCATGTAGTCAACCTCGAGTGCGTGATTAACAACGAAAACACATAACTCCTGTATCCAGGAAGGGTAACGATGCAAAGAAACAACAACACATTTAACACTAAAGATAAGTCATATGTATTTAAGGAATAAACTACATATGCGTATCAACCAAAATGCGACCAACCAAAAATATACAATCTCACATGGAGTTGAAGAAATACTAGAGTTATTCATTTTTCTTCTGATGCCTAAGAAAGGCGGTTATAGATAAATCCATACATAATTAACATAAGGTGGAATGAGAAAAGAAAGAAAATGATGCATGAGTCTCTGACAGATCGAAGAACATTAGCAGCAAAGTTGGTTTCCTATGACTGACTTAGGTACTAGGACACTCTCTGACGACGATGTCACTGATCCGCGAAGCAAGGGTTCTAGGGCGATCATAGCTAGAAGAAGCTCTGCCTGGGATGATTTGCCATTTTGGTGGCAGCCTCAAGGGTGACGACGGCTTAGAACAGGCTTAGTTGGACATCACGCGAGGAGACTGCGGACGGACCGGTGTCTTGGAAGGACTCACCCTGCGTAATCAAAGACATTCCTTACATTATGTATCAATAGTGCTTCATGGTACTCTATCATGAATTCACAAATATGACTTGCTAACAGAATGTTTTACCTGATAGGAAGTGAGCCAAGGGCCATACCACTAAAGTTCAAGGCCACAACTGCACTTTCAGCCTGAAAAAATAATATGCAAAATGAGTACAAATGATGTATAAGTCAGACCAATCACGGCTATAAATGTCTTAGATAGGATTGCTTAGGCATAATTAAAAAAGAGCACAAAAGGATGGACTCAAAACATATCATGTCATTATCCAACAGCTTTAAGAAGGATTGGGCGTAGGAAACAAATGTAGTTCTTTCACCTACAAAAGTAGGTTCGAAAACTCTAATTTTTAAGCCTTTGCCAATGAAAAATTTACTCTACGAAGTAGCATGTTTTTTTTAGAAAATTGACCAAGGACCATCTTGTTTCGGCCAATGAACAATACAATGGGTGTGTATTGTCACGACATATGGAACTATTACAAGTTCCCCACCTAATAGGACAGAGCAACAATAACAAGGTTCTAACTCAGAAACATTAACACAAGTCTCGGTGCATGGATATTTTCCAATCAACATTGAGGCAAAGAGAAGACCTTGTTTTACTTATTCACATAAGGCTTTAACTAAAATCTTAATTCTATCAGAATATAACATTAAAAGAATTTGTTTTACTTACTTCAGCAAACTCAACAAAAGCAATGCATGTGGAGTGTACATAGTCACCAAGGAGCCTCAGTCGAGAAACCTAAACAAAGTGTTAGATGACAACCATTTAAGGGAAAACACCTTATACCAATAGTTTTGTGGTATACCTTCCCACATGCTTGCTGAAAAAAAACCTTTACATCATCCTCAGTAACCTACACATAAGTAGAGGGGAAAACACATAAGTTGCAAACTTTCAACATTTGAAGACATTTTTATCTTCGCTTTTAATAACATGTATCAAATTTAAGCATTCACCAATCATTACATGATATTACACAAATCCAAGGAGGAGAGAACTTGTTAATAAAGCAACTAATTTAAAGAAAATCATGGCTTAATTTGGAACCACCCACTACAATCTAAAACTATAGCTAGAAGCAGCGCAATTTAACTTAAAGAAAATACTAAAGCAATATAAAACATAATGTTGAAATGTGCTGATGACAAGTATATTATGTATAATTCGAACCAACAAAAAAAAGATTTACATACCTTCTTGTCTATGTCAGTACACTATACAGTCCTTGATACCATTTCTTTCTCATCTTCAGTCTATAAAAATAAAACATTACAATTAATGTTAGCAAAACTTTTATGAGATCTGCTTTCATACACCGTGACGGTGTGCCCAGTCTTCGTCAACAAGGAAATAAAACAAGCAAAGAACTTTGGGTCACAGTTAGACAGTGGCTGGGTTGGATGAGCCGAACCCAAGAGAAAAGTAAATAGTTAAATGGGCTGCTTTAATGTATGTGTAAATTTTTAGAAAACAGTGCGGGAGCAGTTCTCCAGTTTTATATATGAAAAAGACAAGTTTTAAGGTGAGATCTAAATAAAAGCATTGCCATCATCATCATTGACTTCCTCGAGGAAGAAATTTAGGGTTGACAGGTAGAATAGCTGTTTTAGAAGGCAAAACTCTAACAGGATAGTAGCCAAGCATGGTTCCCCCAAGTGTTAGCGCTGCTCTTGCACCAGCTGCAGAGAAAGGGAAACTTCACCGTCACTGTTTTATTATCACCATCACCAATACAGTAAATGGAAAGATAATGTCTCGAAGATGGTACGATCATCAGCAAACTTCTTTTTTTCAAAGGACGTCAAAAGTTTCGCCGTGATTTCTACTGGACGAATAAAGAAAAAGACAAGTGTCAGCCCAATTTTTGATCGGAAACCGGGCCAGAAAAACCATACAAATGTGGAGGGTGCCCTACTCTATGTGCACACCTAGATACCAAGTCAACTCAACTCGCGCCACAACTAGCGCTAACTCAACTCCTTGCTTGGTCAGATTGGAACGGTGAAGTAAACCACTTGACACCACTAAACTCGGTTGGATTGGGTCATCGACACGAGCCACCAACCCACTAAGCACAAAGAAAACAATTAAAAACAAAAAACTATGCCTACTCCACCACTGCCACCCACCGTACAATAAATCAGCGAAAACGATGAACCAGCCCTAATCCACAGCAACACCTTTAAGAAGGTCACGACGCCCAAACTCCACCGTCACTTGTCCAAGACAGGACAAGGCTTTCACCCGTGGAGTGTGCTGTGGATGTGACGCCCTCAATAGGGGAACAACACCCGCAAGTGTCGCCATCGCCAGGCTTGCGCCCAAAGAACCCAAAGCACAGACGTCGATCAAGATGTCGGGTCCCCGCCAGACACCAAGTCATCGCTGCTAACCATCCAGAAGAAAGCTCACTAGGGTAGACGCGCTGGCCACGCGAGCAGCCGCAGAGCTGCGCCAGCACCCCGTCGGACCACCTGCCGAACACCAGCCTCCCGCCACCATGTACGTCCACCATCCGCCCGCCGTAGCCATAGCCGCCACCGGCCACCGTCGCCGAGAGCTCCAGCCGCGCCATACACCGACGCGCACGACCACCGAAGTCGTCGTCGACCCACCCTGAAGGTACCGGATCTGGGGCAGGGCCCCAGACTAGCGCCCCCAAAGACGCCAAGGCCTCCGTCCTCACAACGACCACCCTGCGATGGTAGACAGGGCCAAGGGGGGAGGGACGGCATAGACGAAGACCACCCCCCCCCAACGCCAACAAGCGCCCCAGCCACCGCCACAGCTTGGCCACCATTAAGAAGAAGGAGGGGGCAAGCAGAGAGGAGGGAACCCCGCAGCTGCCCCCCTACGTCCGCCGACGAGCCCCGACAGAGTAGGACGACCCCCACCAGGCTCGGCACCACAACAGCACCACCACGGCACCACAAACGAGCCACAGCCAAGGCCGACCGCGCCACCGCGGCGCCACCGAGGAAGAACCGCTCCACCGACGCTCAGCCGACACGGGCCAAGCAACCAGGCAGACGCACGCGGGCATGCAGCCGCTATCCACCATCACCACCACCACGCAGAGCACCAGCTCCTCTGGCCCCAGCCCCAGGGCCCCAGATCCACCACCAGCATCACGCAGGGGGCACCCCGGAACCCTTCTTCTCCACCAAGGCGAGCACCATGGCCACCCCCTCGACCTGGAGCCGTCAGATCCGCCCGATTGGGCCCCGGATAAGGCCGCCCAGGCCGGGGAGAGGGAGGCCGGAGCACCAACTCAGAGGAGCAGCCGACGGAGGGGCCGACGGAGGGGAGGGAACCCGCGATTGGGCCCCGGACGACCGCCGCCCCCACCACGCCAGCCTGGGGCCTGGCCGACGCCGCCGCGGGGGACCACGCCAGGCGACCGTGCCGATCCCCACGTGGCTCGGACGCGGTGCCGCCCAGCACCGCCACACCACCTGAAGGAGAGGCAAAGCCCCGCCACCGCCATCCCAGCCGGCCGCGCGGCCATGCCGGCGACCTGCTCCGGCGGCGGTGCGACGGGAGAGGTGAGGGGAAGGGCGAGTTCGCGGCGGCTAGGGTTGGCCTCCTGGCCGCCTGCGTGGAGGCGACGCAGGAGGGGAGTGAGACTTCTCGCCTCATCATCAGCAAACTCAATGAACGCAAAGCGCAGGACAGAATTGGGGTCACCACAGATACGACAATCTATCACCTACAGGTTAACAGTAGACATAATGTTACAAATACGCTATATTATTACCAAGACAGAGAAGCTAAATCATCTATTTCATTCACTTCTCAAGGAAATAAAAGGCGACAAAGGTCACCCAGATGTGTTGTCATCAGCCATCACAAGTTAACAGGAAAAAATCTGCCACCATGTTTTTTTGTAAAAGAACCACAAAACTTACTTGCCCACAGTTAGAAAACACTTCGGCGAGTTTCTGCTCAGTCACCTGTAAAGCAACAAGAAGAAATGTAACAGCAGTGACATAGAAATGGCAATGCAAAAAAGGCAGTGTTTAAGTTAGCTCACATGCAGATCAATGTCAGAGACGTAGACGGTCCGCCGCACACTGTCCTCTCTATCAGCCCGTCGGGGCAGACCTCCCACCCTCCGCCTTCCCTGGTTGAAGCTGTTCCTTCTCTGAAATATCAATCAGCAGGGCAAAGTCTGTCGTCCTACCACCAGAATCAATAAATGAACAGAGAATCACGCCATTTTGTTTTGAAATTCTAAAAAGGTAGCCCCCCCAAGAAAATGAATCGTTGACATCAAGCACAGTGCCCATCACTATCACATCGACCGTGGCGTATCAAGTTCTTGGCAAGGCAATTGTCGTACCACAAGCACCGATCATTCATCAATACTATCTGGTTAGCAGTTTAGCACCCATCAAATCATTTCTCTTAATAAGCGAACAAGATGAAGTTGTCATTTTTAGGAGGGGAGGTTGTTTATATGATATATTGCAATATGATGATTCTGCAAATGATTCATAAGAAAAATCTTCTTGGCCGCAAAATTATAAACCCTCCCTCATCAGTGCTTAATACTAGATTTTCAAATGACAAAAACAAGAAGGGAAAGGCAACAAAAACGAAATCGTGTGATGAAGAAAGTGATCAACATGTCCCGACACCTCCCATAAATTCAGATGATGGGGGGGTACGCAAAAATCACCAAATCCTCCAGCGATCACAGGAAAGGAAAAGTCAAAGGAACACCGAAACCTCCTAAATCGATACTCGTTGTATGTAGAATAGAACCGTAAAAAAACGCGTATGATGAACAAGCTGTACTATCTGATAGCATCAGTGCTTTATACTATCTGATAGCAAACATGTTCATATGCTACAACAAAACGTCAATTTACTGTACCTGTTATCCTGAATTTTAAAAATATATGGAATATATGTTCATACGTGTGACATGAATGGGCTCAAGTGGCTACACCATAACATAAGTGGTGGTGTGATATAGTAGGATAAGAGTATGATGAACAAGAGCAAGGGTGAAAATAGCTCCTGGCTATTACTGGCTTGTTGGCCCTTCCCATTTCTTACTTTTGAAGATTTTTTGTTGTACTTGTCATATCTTTAAAGGAATTATGAGTCATCTTTTTTTATTTAATATAATAACACGTGCATTTTTTTGTGTTCGAAAAAACTTTATACCTCACAAGCCGGTAGCCATAAGCAAAAAGGTTTTCACAAAAAAAGCAAAAAGGTTAACACTGGCAGTACAACAAAAATGTCCAAAAAATATGACACTACCCAAAAAATGAATTGAAGATGAACAAACACTACCCTTCCAGTGCACAATTTGGTGGGAGCTGCGGTTGTGCAGCCCACCCACCTGGGTTCGATCCCCACCATCGGCAGTCAGGTGTCTCACAGTGTTTCCTAAATAATTTTCGCCGTCTCTCACGCAGATGTACCACAATGGTCAAGTGCCGTGCCCGCCATGCTCGGAGTCTGCTGACCACAATGGTCAAGTGACGTGCCCGCCATGCTCGAAGTCTGCTGATCTTCGAGTATCTCTCAGCTGTGTTTCAGTGCCTTAGTTATAGATTTATTTATATATAGTGTATGTGATGGTGTGTGTGGGTGCTGTGGTATACAAACAGATACTACAAATATACTTAGATAAGAGACCGTAAAAAAAACGGAAACATATGCATCCTACATACGTGGAGAGTAACAACGCAAAGCAACGGCAACACATTTAACATAAAAAAAGGAGTCACAAGGAATAAACTACGTACGCGTATGAACCAAAATGCAACGAACAAGAAATGTACAATCTCCCACGGAGTTGAAGAAAAGTTATTTGTTCTTCCGATGCCTGAGAAAGGCAGTTATAGATGAATCCGTACATAATTAACATAAGGTGAAATGAGAAAAGAAAGGAAATGGTGCGTGGGTCTCTGACAGACCAAAGAGCATTAGCAGCAAAGCTGGTTTCCTATGACTGACTTAAGTAATGGACACTCTCTGACGACGTCACTGATCCGCGAAGCAAGGGTTCTAGGGCGATCATAACTACAAGAAGCTCTGCCTGGGATGATTTGCCATTGGTGGCAGCCTCAAGGGTGACGGCGGCTTGGAACAGGCTCAGTTGGACATCACGCGAGGAGACCGCGGACGGACAGGTGTCTTGGAAGGGCTCACCCTGCTCAATCAAGGACATTCCTTACAGTTGGTATCACGATGCTTCATGGTACTCTATCATGAATTCACGAATATGGCTTGCTAACATAATGTTTTACCTGATAGGAAGTGAGCCAAGGGCCATACCACTAAAGTTCAAGGCCACAATTGCACTTTCAGCCTGAAAAAATAACATGCAAAACGAGTACAAATGATGTAAAGTCATACCAATAATGGCTACAAATGGCTTAGAGTAGCGATAGGATTGCTTGGGCATACTTACTGAATTAAAAAAAAAAGCACAAAAGGATGGACTAGAAACCTATCATGTCATTACCCAAATGCTTTAAGAAGGATTGAACATATTAACTTGAAACAAATGTAGTTCCTTCACCTATCAAAGAAGGTTCTGGTGGAGTACAGAAAACTCCCTCATTTTTAAGTCTTTGCCAATGAAAAATTTACTCTACGGAGTAGCACGTTTTTTTTAGAAAATTGACCAAGGACCACCCTATTTCAACCAATAAACAATAAGAGTGTATTTTCACAACATCTGGAATTATTACAAGTTCCCAACTTAATAGGACAGAGCAACAATAACAAGGTTCTAATTCAAGAACATGAACATAAATCTTGGTGCATGGATTTTTCCAATCAACATAAACTAAGTCTAGATCAACACTGAGGCAAAGAGAAGACCTTATTTCACTTATTCACATAAGACTTTAACTAAAATCTTGAATCCATTAGAATATAACAGCCAAATACTTTCTTTTACTTACTTCAGCAAACTCAACAAAAGCAATACATGTGGAGTGTACATAGTCACCAAGGAGCCTCAGTCGAGAAACCTATACAAAGTGTTAGATGACAACCATTTAAGAAAAAAACACCCTATACCAACAGTTTTATGATATACCTTCCCACATGCTTGCTGAAAAAAGACCTTTACATCATCCTCAGTAACCTACACATAAGTAGAGGACAAAACACATAAGCTGCAAACTTTCAACATTTCAAGCCATTTTTATCTTCGCTTTTAATCATATGCATCAAATTTAAGCATTCACCAATCATTACAGAATAGTACACAAATCCTAGGAGGCAAAAAAAAACTTATTAATAAAGCAAATGATTTAAAGCAAATCATGGCTTAATTTGGAACCACCCACTACAATCTAAAACTATATCTAGAAGCTGTGCAATTTTATTTTAAGAAATTACTGAAGTGATATTAAATACAATGTTGAACTGTGCTGATGACAAGTATATTATGTATAATTCAAACCAACAAAAAAAAGACTTACACACCTTCTTGTCTATGTTAGTACAATATACAGTCCTCGATACCATTTCTTTCTCATCTTCAGTCTGTAAATAATTAAACATTGCAACTAATGTTAGCAAAACTTTTATGAGATATGAGATCTGCTTCCATATAGTGCGACGGTGTGCCCAGTCTCCGTCAACGTGGAAAGAAAACAAGCAAACAGCTTTGGGTCAGGGTTAGACACGGGTTGGGTTGGATGAGCCAAACCCAAGAGAAAAGTAAATAATAAAATGGGCTATATGTGTAATTTTTTAAAAAGAGTGCTGGAGCAGTTCTCCAGTTTTATATATGAAAAAAGACAAGTTTTAAGGTGTGATCTAAATTAAAGTATTGCCATCATCATCACAGACTTACTCGAGGAAGAAATTTAGGGTTGACAGGTAGAATAGCTGTTTTAGAAGGCAAAACTCTAACAGGATAGTAGCCAAGCATGGTTCCCCCAAGAGTTAGCGCTGCTCTTGCACCAGCTGCAGAGAAAGGGAAACTTCACCGTCACTGTTTTATTGTCACCAACGCAGTAAATGAAAAGATAATGTCTCAAGAATGGTACCATCATCAGCAAACTCAATGAACGCAAAGCGCAGGACAGAATGGGGGTCACCACAGATACGACAATCTATCACCTACAGGTTAACAGTAGACATAATGTTACAAATACGCTATATTATTACCAAGACAGAGAAGATAAATCATCTATTTCATTCACTTCTGAAGGAAATAAAAAGTGAAAAAGGTCACCCAGATACTGTCATTAGCCATCACATAATTAAGAGGAAAATCTACCACCATGTTTTTCTTCAAAAGAATCACAGAACTTACTTGCCCGCAGTTAGAGAACACTTCAGCGAGCTTTTGCTCAGTCACCTGTAGAGCAACAAGAAAGAAATGTAACAGCAGTGACATAGAAACGGCAATGCAAAAAGGCAGTGTTTAAGTTAGCTCACATGTTGATCAATGTCAGAGACGTAGACGGTCCGCCGCACACTGTCCTCTCTATCAGCCCGTCGGGGCCGGCCTCCCACCCTCCGCCTTCCCTGGTTGAAGCTGTTCCTTCTCTGAAATATCAATCAGGAGGGCAAAGTCAATTTGTCGTCCTACCACCCGAATCAATAAATGAACAGAGAATCACACCATTTTGTTCTGAAATTCTAAAAAGGTAAACAGCCCCCCACGAAAATGAATTGTTGACATCAAGCACAGTAGCCCATCACTATCACATCCATCGATCCGTATCACGTTCTTGGCAATTGTCATACCACTAGCACCGATCATCATTCATCAATATTATCTGGTTAGCAGTTTACGACCCATCAAATCATTTTTCTTAATAAACGAATCATTTCTCTTAATAAACGAACAAGATGAAGTTGTCATCTTTAGGAGCGGAGGTTCTTTATATGACATATAGCAATATGATGATTCTGCGAATGATTCATAAGAAAATCTTCTTGACAGAACAAAACTATAAATCCTCCCTAATTAGTGCTTATTACTTGATTTTCAAATGACAAAAACAAGAAGGGAAAGGGACAAAAAAAAATCGTGTGCAGAAGAAAGTGATCAACATGTCCCGACACCTCCCATCAATTCAGACGATCGGAGATACGCAAAAATCACCAAATCCTCCATTCGATCACAGGAAAGGAAAGGTCAAAGAAACACCAAAACTTCCCAAATCGATACGCGTAGTAGAACAGGACCGTAAAAGACGCAGAATTCACAGCGCACCGACCCGGCGATTCAGTGGGTGGCCGCCGCTACCGCCGTTGCTGGATCCGTCGCTGCTAGAGTCCCTGCCCGCGCCCCCGCCGCCGGTGCCTATCTCCAGGCGCCCGCCGGCAGCGCCGTAGTGCTCGGCGGCGGACACGAACACAGGCGCGTCGGCGGAGAGCGCCCCTCCTCCTCCTCCCGTTGCCGGCTTGGCCGCCACCGGCACGGGCACGGCGACCGGAGCCGTGCGGCGCGACGACGGCACGAACTCCTGCGCGCCGGGGTTGAGCTTAGACATGAGCTCCTGCAGCTTCCTCATGTCGCTCTTGTACACCGTCTCCACCTCCTCCGTCTCTCCCACCGCCGCGGCGGCGGCGGCATCGCCCTTCACCTCGGCCTCCGCCTCCGGCGCGACCTTGGCCTCGGCACGGATCGGCGCCTCCGCCGTCGCCGCCGCCGCCGCCGCAGCCTGCACCGCCACCATTATTGGCTCCTCCTCCTCCCGGGCGCGCTTACCTCGAACGAAGGGAGATCAAAACAGAATCGATTGTTTTCTTTTTCTTTTCTTTCTTGTTTCTTGTTCTTGGAGAGGTTGGTGTGCGTTAGCCTTGGTGTTGGTGGTGACAGTGATACAAGAAGAGGGGAGGAGGGTGGTGAAGTACTGAGGAGGAGGAGAAAGGAGAAGCGGAAGCCGTTTTGAGAGGGTTGTTGGCGAGAGAGAATCGGGAGGGCAAGGAGGCTCGGTCAGAGGCGTGGAGTGGAGGAGAGGCACGTCTGCCTTTTCTTCCCATCCGGCATCCCGGCCATACCCACCGCTTGATCGGTCTCTTGGCGCACGCAGCAGTCTGCAGTCCACGCCTGTACCGGATCTCCTGTGTCTAAATTTAGACGGCTATATCCCCTTTGATTGATCTCAGATATTCAGCTGCGGCGGCATTTGCATTGCAGCGGTAACTGCCTGCGGCTGCATGCTGCCTGCGGCTGCATGCTGCCTGCATCTTCTCTGAATCTGCATCCTTTTTTCCTTGCATCTTGTATAGAAAAAAAACGTCTTACAATTATTTCTAGATATTTTTTTGTTTAGATATTTGTTTGTTTATGGAAAATACTCATTTCTCACAAAATAAACACACGTTTAGCTTTTTAGAAGTTAATTTTCCAAAATTTTAGCATTATATATATAAATGTACTGATATTTATGAGGTAAAATAAGTATTATTAAAATTTTTTGACTAATAAGTATTATCAGATTGAGTATGGAATATACCTTCATAATAATCTTCACCGAGTCCTCTAGCGACATTAATGCACAACTCATGAAAAAAAAGAAAATAATTGATTGAAGCAATGCAGCTATATAGTTTTATCATCTATAGCATGTTCGCTTGAACTTATCAACCATTTTTCTCTCACAACAAATTAGCAAATAATACTTTTTAGTTTGGCACTTTAGCAAAACAAATAGAGCCCGCTCTTTTCATCTCTACCATTTGAGTTCTATGTAGCATCTGGCCTCCTTAAGCTAGTTGAATTCGAAAAGTGTGTATATACATATCGAGCTGAAAATAATTTGAATGTTGATATCAATAAACGGCTTTAGGGTGTTAAACTTTTTGCTGGCTTCTGCCGGTCATAAGCTAAACCTAAAAATAACTAGCTATTGAGCTTGTTTCTTAAAAAAATAAACTAAAAATTAAGCTCACATTGTGAAGAGCTTTTATGGCTTTTAGTTTGGTGTGCTAATAGGCCACAAGTTTATTACAAAAGTCAATAACAGAAAAGTCAACAATTAGAAGCCAAAAGACAGCTTTAAGACAAAAATTAAAAAGCTCTACAGCTCAAACAAATAGACCTTTAATATGGAAACCATTAACTTTAACATACCAATCACTCATGAGAGAGTTGTGCTACGAGAGATGTTACAAAGTTTATGGATGCAGCCAATCCGTGGTTGCAATTGAGCACGTGAGTTAAAAGGCAGCAGCAGGGTAACCAGAGGCGTCCAACAAAAAGCTTAGGGTCTTTTCTGCTATTTTTATTTTAAGGAGTACAAGGTCACGGCTTTCATTTTCAGCAGACTGTGGGACACGAAAACGTGAACAGGGCAGGAACATACTGGAAACCGATCTTAAGTCTTACGGGCCTGCGGATTTTACTGCATACCAAGTGCCGCATGGACGTAAAAAAAAAACAACAACCAAGTGCCGTATCAAAAGTGAAAAATAAAATTTCAGAGTTGACTGATGATTGTGATCGAAGAAAAAAAACTAGTAGCAGCAGCAGCATGTCAAGAATAATAAAATCGAAATAATTTTCTCCATGATAGTACACATATATGTCAACAAATTTACATAGAAAAAAATACTTGGGAAATGTCAATACCGTAAGGTGTAAAGCTAGCTGTCATGAGTTACATACACGTGGACAGCAGCTGCTTAGTTAGCGCAGCCTGATCGACGGTAATAAGGCACGAACGCTAATTAAGCTGCTAACTGACGCAACGAACCACGAGGACGATGCTCTTTCTGTGATGGGATTACATGGAATGGAATGGATCCGGTTATGTTGGGCGGATGCATGGTTATGGTTATCTTATTCTTATTCCCTAGTTGACTCAGCAACGCGTCGACAATAACGAAGCATGAGGAAAGCTCACTCGTTTGGTTGGCCCTTTGGCATTTTTAGCTGATGCTGAGCTGACCCACACAAGAGCGAGAGCCAGTGGAGAATCTTGCATCGGCAGAGAGATCGATGCTGCGCTAGGTGTGCTCCTCAGGTAGGAGGAGTGTATATCCCAAAAAAAAAAAGTAGGAGTGTAATGGGAAAAGCACTTGCCACTTGGGCAGCCCTGGGTATAGATTATATTCTTCCAAAGATGCACCCAGCATACAGCTTTATCGCTGATTGACCCAATGGTATTATTGGTACCGTTCCATAAGCATTGGAAACCATTGGTGGTCCATACTATCACATTTGCTTCTTCAACCATACTGTACCTTGGTGCCTCATAATTCAGCGAAGTTTTTGCTACTGCCAAGCACAGTTTGTGAAATGACGAAGCGACGTGGCCGGCACACCAAGTGAAAAAGTTTTATTCATGAACAGATGCTACAGTTTTATCTAGACGAGAGACGTTAAAAAAAATAAAAAAACTCTGTACGTACTCCACTGTAATGGAAGGCAAACGTGTCACGCAGGGCAGTGACACGAGACAATCGCATTAGGTTTCGGTGGGGGACGGACGTGGCTAATCGTGATGCTTATTATTGGTACGAACAAAAGGGAGCCGATCGAGCAGCCACAGAAATGTGAAAATGTGACAGGAGCCGTCCACGTCCATCTCCTTGCCTTTGGCTAAATAGTGGAAAGAGATTGGCCACGGACAAAACTAGCCTCCTCTTGTCTTGATGATGACCTGTACGAGTACGTCCAGATGGACAACGTGCAATTACGTGCCTATGCCTAAAGGAGAAATGTTTGTGCAAAATTGATCTATCCTTGGAAGGACGGCGTCCAACCTTCCAACGCATATGAAAAATTCTACGCCCACACGTCAAGTACAGATCCTTGGAGATTTTTTTGGGTGACTTCGAAAAGGATTTTGCTGAAACAAAAGTTCTCATTTTTCAATAATTCAGAAAGATAGGGTCACAATAATGAAAATAATGTCAACTGTAAATGCTCTAGAGGCCAAAAGAACTTTAGCTGAATTGATTAGTGTTGATATTTGGCCCAACGACCAAATACCGGAAGCTCAGTAATCGAAAATCAAATTAAAAGAAGTCTTGGCTTACAGAAAAATCCCCTGAATATCAAAACGTCTTTTTCATTTCTCCTCCTTCCTATACAACACCCCAAGAGGGGTATTTATACAGCTTCGGAACTCCTCATTGACCTTTTTACCCCTCTACATTTACAAACGCGCGTACACCAAACTGAGTCATCCCACGGGGCAGAACCGTCTTCCTGGCCCCAGCGTACGCGGCTCCCGAAGCTTCCATTCACCCTCCGTCACTGTACTGGCCGATCCGGGCCATGTGGGCCCATGGAGGCCACACACGGCCCAACTCGTTCACCTGCATTGAACCAATTAAGCTTACAAATCCACCTTTCGACGAAGTATCACACGGTGACTTCCGCACGCGACGCTCGACCAAATTTCGGCATAACGCGACAGGAAGCTTTCGCCAACCGGGTCGCACCCGACTCTTGCAAGCCTCGTCGAGCGTGACTTTTGTTCGCCTGGCTGGGCCCAACTCCCGGAGATCGCAACCCGAGTGGAGCCATGCTTTCGCGATCAGGGTAGTACCCGACTTTCACGACCCGACTTTGGTCCGTCTTCCGGAAGTCACACCCGACCTGACTTCCGCAAGTCAGAAAATTCCTCCGACATCCGCGGCTCGCTTCACCCCGCTAGGCTTGGGGTGGTCAACATCCGGGCCCACCCCAACAGTAGCCCCTCAACACCATTGCGAACCATCTTGCGATCGTAATGTGTTGATTTCCTCTTTCGCCCAGGCGCCGTCCCCAGGCCATTTGAAAAACTGCGCCGGTTTTTTTCAAACGGTTGCTGGCTGTTTCGCATCGGTAACCGTGCCCGGTGGGACCGACGCGACTGTTCGGCCGCGGCGTTTCGGATTCGCCCGTGGCATATAAATTCGTCGCCGAGGGGACGTGGTCAGTGCGCCTCCCTCAGAGATTGCTGCGACTTAGCGCTCGAGCCCCCTGAAGTCGTCTTTCGCGAGAGTCTTTCAGAGTGAAGCCTGGTCCGCGGCTTTCGACGAAGCTTGGTGATTGCCTTTCTCCTGGTTTTTTCTTACTTCCGCTGCTGTTTATTTTTGTTCTGCAGTTATTATTTTTATTCTTCTTTCTTTCGCGTTTCTAGATGGCGGGTGAGTCCACATCCGCTCGTGGTACTGGTTCGTCTCTTTCGGGAGCCAAAACTGTGTGTGAAAGTAGTTTCGGTTCTTCTCAGACCAGGACTCGTGTGGCAGAAGGTTCTAGAGAAAAGATGGTCATTGCCTCTGATCACTCTGGATCCATCCGCAAGAATCCGTCGGTAGCTGACTCAAAAGAGAAACCGGATGTTGAAGTCGAGATTGAGCACTTGTCAGAGGCAGCGGAAGTTGAACAAGTTGTGGCACGCCAGGGATTGGACGACGGTGAGAAACACGGTGCGAAATCGGATGTCGAACCCGTCAAAGAGATTGGTGAGAGCGAGAGTCATGCAGATCAGTCTCGTGATGTTCAGGCTGAACCGATCCGCATATCCGTGTTTCGGCTGAAGCGGTCTCAAGTCACAGAAGAAACACTTGACACTTATGTAAAGGAGTGCTGGATGACTCAGGCTACCCGCGACAGGTGCCGGGCACCTGGAAACGAAACTACTCCAGCCCCCCGGCCCTATGAAGCCATTGTCTTTCACGACTACTTTCGGGTTGGCTTCACATTTCCTTGTGAACCTTTCGTTTAGGAGGTTCTCAAAAGATACAAGCTCCAAATCCATCAGCTGACTCCGAATGGCATGAGTCGTATGGTTATTTTCGCTATGGCTCTAAAGTTTGCTGGATGCAGACTGAATGCACACTCTTTCACGCGTCACTACAACAGGTATGGACGCTTGGACATGAAAAAGGACAAGGTGGCGAATGTCATTCGGACGCCTGAGTTCGAGGGATAAAATTTTGTCCCGAAAACTGGATTGTACAGTGGGAAACTGGTTTTGATGCTTACGAACAAATGGTAGGACTGGAAGGACTTTTGGTTCTACATCCGCGTCTGCAGTGACGAATATGTGGAAGTTGCTCGGGCTAGAAATGTTGCGAAAGCTCATCCGCTGGTCTCTTTACTTACTCCCATTAACGGCGTGTCTAAGGGTGCTTTCAACGAAAGTGAGGCGAAGAAGGAGGCTAGCCATATTTTTGGGTCTACCGCGCGGATGCAGATCAGTCGTGATCTTGTGGAGGAGTGGGAAGTACTTTAGTTTACGCCTCTTGATCCGGAACTTTTCTTTACCAGCTTCACAGAGACGCGTGGCGGTCTTAGGGTGCCTGAAGTTGACTTGAGCAGGCTAGCGAATGTTGACAAGAACTATTATGCCAAGTTTATAGAAGATGGGTTGTTCGCTCTTTACGAGCCTTATAGCCAACATGAGCATGATAATCATATGAAAAGTGAAGCCCGATTTCAGCGTATTAACCAGGTTTTCGATCTTCTTAGAGTTCCCTATGAGGATCGTAAGAACCCAAAAGACGTTGAAGTTCCCAAAAACAGATCTAAAGGTAGCGACACTAGTGCACCCACTGGCTGCGGAGGTCGGCAGAAACGCGGTCGAGGTAAAGGGAGAGGTGGCCGCGGAGGTCGTGGTGGGAAAACTGCTAAACTGAAGGCGAAGAGGCGTAGGGAGCTCTCGGAAGAGGTGGGTTATGCAGAACCCTCGGATGTGTCTTTCGGTAGCCAGATAGCGAAAGCTGTCAAGCCTAGCTTTGGCGTTGTTATCGGGAAAACACGAAAGTGGGGAATGACATTAGATGAGATGGTGTGACTTTAGTTTTTCTATCATCCTGGCTATTGCTTTTTCGCGTGTCATTGTTGATTTTCGCTTTTCCTGATTTGTAGGCCGAGGAAGGTAGCAGCTCGATGGCTCGCCGGGTGAATGTCTTGGACCCGAAAGTTGGCATGGACGCAGAGGACTCTCTTTCGGGATTCATCGGACTCCCGAAAGCTCCCAAGCACCCAGTTCCTATTGCTGACGCGGCTAGGAAGCCTAAGAAGTCTAGGCTTCCTGAACAAACCACGACGAAAGTTGTGGCGACTCCTGCCGTTGCTGCTGTTGCCCCTGCAAAAACCCCTCCTGCTCGTTCTGGCGGAAGCGGGTCCTCTGGTAATTCTAGGTTTTACCAGGAGCACATGTTGAAGAACATATTTAAGGGTCGCCTCTTTGGGCATGGGGAGCTGGACCTGTCATCTAATTCCGACGACTACGGCGAGATGATGGTGTACTCCGGGTCCAGCTCCTCTCTAGATTCAGATCCGGCAAAAGAGAGATTTTACAAGAATGCTAACTCATTTGGATTTCTAGCTTCAGCGCGACTTGTGCGCAAGGTGAGGCAAGAAGAGATAGGGATTCTTCCGCCTCCTCGCGGAATTGCTTTTGCTGAGGAGTGCTTCAACTCTTTCGGAATGCCGGAAGTTGAAAAGTCCTTGCTTACACTTTCGCATAGCCAGCTTTCAGATGCGCTGAATGCTCACTTGGTTCGGGTGGGATCTTCTTTGACTTTTCTTTTCTGACTTTTGTTGTTCACTTGATTTGGTCTTAATCAAGTTGTGTGCTTTCGTTGGGCCTTGTTCTCAACCGCGCTCTCGCGAAACATGATTCTGCTCAACTAGAGAGCTTTGCGAATGACGCTGAGGAGAAGAAGGCCAAGATCAAGGAACTAGAGAAGGAGGCGAAAGAGCTGCGAGCGCAATTGGAGAGCAAGAAGAGGAAGGTGGCTACGAAGCTGCTGAGAAAAAAGTTTATGCTGAGAGTGTTGCGAAAGCGCAATCTGAGTTTAAGAGCTATCAGTGGAAACACGAGGAGGAGGCTACCCTCAAGGTTGAGATGTGGAAAGTCTTGGATGCTTATTGCAACCTTGTGGAGGGGATCGGGTGTGAGGTCAACGTGCCGAAAAATGTTTCGCTGACAGATTCCCTGGCCTGGCTTTCGAGAGAGCTTGCTAGTTTTGAAGATTCTCAGGAAGTTGGGCGTGATTATGTAGCCCTCGAGGCTATGACAGCTTTCGCGCAATGCCTTTTTGACGTGGGCTGTGACCATGTTGGTCAAATGGCTATCGGGGATGCCGAAAGTTATTGGACCCGTTCTTCCGCAACCAAGTCTTCTGCCACCTGGTTTTATGATGAATACTGGTTGAAAGGTGGCCAGGATTTTGCTGTCCTCCATGCTGCTCTTTCGCGCGTGAAGGTAGTGTCTCTGTATTTGATCCTTCCCATAAATGATGAGTTGTGCTTAGTCTTTCTGACTCTTTGTGATTGTTTTAGACGGATGACGAGAAAGATGCCATAAAGGCCCGTGTGAGTGAATTCCTCTAGAAGCGAGCTCTCTAAAAGCAAGAAGCTGCAGGCACATCCAGAGCAGGTGATCAGACTCCCTCTGTGGAAGAAGGAAACCAACCCTCTCCAAAAGCCTCTACTCCACCAGCTGCGCTGAACTCTCAAGATGTGAACCCCGCAGTAGATGACTAGGCCATCTTATGAACTTGTGAAAACTTTGTTGGGTAGTGTGAAAGTTGGGCTCTGCCGTGTAAACTTAAGACGTATTTTGGTTGTTGTTTAAACAGGTTGATGATGATGCTTTCACCAATATCGAGGATCATTATCCTCTTATGATTTTGCGTGATGGGTTTTTTATTTCCGACGACTCGTGGTACAGCTTTCGACGATGACATCCTAATGTTAGCATGGAGCGCTACTTCCAGTCTCACCTGAGGCGGAGTTTGCAAGATAGGAAAGTTATTAAGGAGTTTTGGGCTCTACGTGCTCGAATGGGAACCCGTCCCGGAGAGGGTTCTAGTCGAGGGCCGGAGGATGGTTAGAAAATCCTAAAAGAAGAGCCGGTAGATGAAGTGCCTATTTTCGGAGATGTGTGTTATAGCTTTTATGTACCGGAAGACTGTCAATCTTCTTGAGATGATAAATACACTTAAAGTGTTGCGTCCGTTGTTTATTCTTTTGCAATAGCTATGGTTCAAAGCAAAGGAAAATGGTGAAATTACTATTATTTTTGAATTGCACACCAGCGAGCCCCTCAGTCAAAAATGTACTCGTAAAGCGCCGCCCCCCACCTTATGTGGCTGAGGGGCGGTTGAAGTCACTGCGAAATGCATTGGCGTAAAGTTTCCTTTATTTGGTGGTGTGGATACAGTGAAAGATATAGCAAGAGAGTTAATTTTTATAAGACCGAAAGCCCTTGTGCTTTTCGGCTGCACAAGTGGTACATAAGTGATCTGCCTTCTAATTGTGTGTTACTCGCGAAACGCTGCCTGTTGCATGTGGAATGCTGCCTTCACTACAGCCTAGCGGCTATGTGTTTTGCGTAGATGTTATGTGTAGCTTTCGCATCGCTTCGGTGCAGAAGATGGCGGATGTTGAACCCTATGTTACAGCTTTCTCTTCCTGATTGCCTCTCAATCCCATTCTTCTAGTTGTCGCTTGGTTCTGACAGCCCCTACTTTTCATTGTTTATTTCTGCTAGAGTAGGTTTCCCATGCGGGCACACGTTCTAATTTTGGTCGGCGGAAAGCTTGGCTTACCCTTTCCTTCTATAGGCATTAGGGCTGATGAAAGTGGGCCCATGATTTATTGGCCTTGGTCCCACAGTTTGATTTTCGTATCTTCTGAATTCAATGGGAATCGGGTTTCCCTGATTCATGTTGTGTGTATCTTCCGTATTCAATGTTGGGGCAGGCCTAGTGGTAGCCTATTGTGCAGACTGACAAAAGCCTGTTTCTTTGTCTTTGCCTTTGCTACTCCGCTGAATGGCCTCCAGCTGGTACTGGCCAACCACTGAGTTTTAATGCATGGGGGGTCTTGCCTGCCTATAAATACTTGCCTACTGGAGTCTCCTTGCCCATTCCAAGTACAACGCTGTGTTGTTTCCAGTAGTTGTAGATGAGTTGACTTGCTTTGGGTTCCACTGCAACAGCATTCTTGCTTCTGCTGTGTTTGAATGCTGGTGTAGTAGGACCAGAAGTAAGACCGCTTTTCATCTTTCATTCTAGCTTGTTCGTGTGATTAGAGATTATTTGTCTTGCTTCAAGTTCAATGCTGATAGCATCTTGGCATTCGGCTATGCTGGTGTTGATGCTGTCGTGGTTGAACCTAAAGTGATACTAATTATCTTTTTGGCTTTTGTGTCTAGGTTATGCTTGTAGTCTGTTTTAACTGGTTGCTAGGATTTCGTTGTTCAGCATCAATAACGTTTGTGCAATGCTCTGTTGTGCTTTATTGGT
>CM041645.1:18046211-18165436 GCA_023333625.1 Bothriochloa decipiens
CAATTGTTATTCTCGAGAAATGATGGTGTTGTTCTGGAAAGTAAAATGTGGATGTCTTAGTTTTGCCAGATGAAGAAAATTGATATGAGGCGAAAGACGTTACTGTTGGCTTTCATAATTCTGCTTCAGTAGAACTCGTTATTGCGTAATTGCGGATGATGAGTTTTATTGAACCAGATTGCGAAAGTCGACTAAGATGTCTCTTTCGGGGCACTTTTTGTTATTTATTTGATATGCAAAATTCTGGTACCTCTCGTTTTTGTTTTTGGATGCCTGTTGGCTTCCTTCAGCCGGTTTCGGTCTTAAGCTCGCTCTGAGCTTTAAAATTTTAGCTCTCTCTGAGCTTTTGACTTGTTCCAGTCTTTTGCTAGATACAAGGTTCGTTTTAGCCTTTGGGCTTAGCTCTCTCTGAGCTTTTTTACTTGCTCTGATCTTTCATCAGATACAAGGTTCATTTTAGCCTTTGGGCTTAGCTCACTCTGAGCTTTTGTGACTTATGAGTGAAAGTATATAGGTTGTTTACAACCTTACATTAGCGACTGCTGCGCTCGTCGGATATGCAAGGAAGTTTTCCTTGTTTTTGACTTTCGAAAAGACATTTCTCAATAGCGGTAGATGGGAAAATCAAATTATGAAAGGGGTACAAAGGACTGCCTCATTAAAAAACCTCACACCTCTTGCGAGGTTTCCCCTATGAGGAAAAAGAGCGCAAGTCCCTATAAATGTTCTTGCGGAAGTAAAGTAAAAATAAATGAAAATTACATTCTATTTTGTTACATCTAGATTTCTTCATGGGTAGAACTGACGAAGGTTGTCGGCATTCCAGGTGTGCTTGCTTTCAACACCCTCTTCGTTGATCAGTCGAAAGACACCCTCTTTGCTTGTACCTAAAACAAGGAAAGGTTCATACCACTGCGATTGTAGCTTGCCTTGTTTGTTCGGTTCTCTGACGAGGACCATGTCCCCTGGGTTGATGTTCTTTTGGAGCACCTTTTTGTCCCTCCAGCTCTTGGTTTCTTCATGATATTTGTCCAGGTTACGCGCTGCTTCTAACTTTCACTGTTCTGACACTTCCAGTTCGACGTATCGCTGAATTGGAGTTGTGTTTATGATTTCGGCACCGAAAGAGCCGAATTTCACTTCTTCTGGCATAATTGCCTCTTCACCGTACAGTAGGCAGAAGGGGGTGAAGCCTGTCGATCTTGTCTTGATATATTGTGTCCCCATACCAACGTGATCAGTTCCTAAGCCCACTTTCCCTTCTTGTCATTTTCGTCTTCCTCTAATGCTTTCGAAATGGTGGTGAATATTTCTGTGTTTGCTCTTTTGATGGCCCCTTTTGACTGTGGGTGACTGACTAATGCAAAAGACAGTTTGATATTTAACTCTGAGCAGAAGTTTTTGTATTCTGCGTAGTCGAATTGCTTGTCGTTGTCTACTGTGATGTATGAAGGAACTCTGAAATAGCATATGATTCTCTGCCAGGTGAAATTAATCAAGGTTTTTGAAGTTATTTTGGCGAGTGCTTTCGCCTCTATCCATTTTGTGAAATATTCAATTGCTACTGCTGCGAATCTTAGGTTGCCTGGAGCTTGCGGAAGTGGTCCGACTATGTCTATCCCCCACCTTTGCAGAGGCCAAGTCGGGATGATAGAGCTTGTTGGGTTTGCTGGTGCTGATTGGTTTTTGGCGAATCTCTGACACACTTCACACCTTTTGAATATATCTTTCGTGTCTGTTGAGGCTGTGGGCCAGTAAAAACCTTGCCTCATGGCTCTGTGTGCTATCTCGTGTGCGCTTCTGTGTATTCCGCACATTCCTGAATGTATTTCAGCTAATAATTTCTGACCTTCTTCTCTGCTTATGCACTTTAGGATTGGTGCAACTATGCCTTCTTTGTATAAACTTCCGCCAACAAGAGTGTATTGGCTTGTTCTTGACTGCATGCGTTGTAGCTCTTTCCTGTCTTCTGGTTCATAGGTTCCTTTTAAGAACGCTATTATTGGGGCACGCCAGTCTTCGCTGGAAATTGCGTGTATGGCTTTCGGGCTGTCTTCTTCTTCCTTGATTGCTTTAAGTGTTAGCCTTTGATAGAAAACATCTGGTGGGAGTGGGGTGCCCTGAGCTGCAGCTTTCGCTAGTTCGTCTGCTTCTGCATTTTCTCCCCTTGGTATGTGTTTCAGAGTGAATCCGGTGAAGTGTTTCTCCATTCTCCTCACTGCTTCTAGGTATCTTGCTAATTCTCTTTCTCTTGCTTCATAGTCTTTCTCCATGTGTCTGACTACTATTTGCGAGTCAAAATTGAGTATGCATCTTCGTACTCCTAGAGCTCTCAGCATTTGAAGCCCTAATAACACTGCCTCGTATTCTGCTATGTTGTTGGTTGTTTGGAATTTGAGTCTTGTTGCGTATCTGACTTTCGGGCTTGCCGGGGGTATTAGAATTGCTGCTATTCCGGCGCCTGAGATGCACCATGCTCCATCGCAGAAAACAGTCCACATGGGCTCCTCGAAAGTGAGTGTTGTATTGTGCGCGAATGGGGTCCAATCTACTATGAAATCCGCTATGACTTGAGACTTGATGGTGGATCTGTGAGTGAATTCTACCATGAATTAGTTTAGCTCTCTAGCCCATTTGCCGATCCTTCCGATGTCTTCTGGGTTCCGGAATAGTGCTTCCAACGGTTGTGCGGAAGTGACTGTTATCGTATGTTGCTGGAAATAGTGCTTAAGCTTTCGCGACGCCATGACCACCGTGTACGCTATCTTTTCAAGTTCCGAATAGTTTAATTTTGCGCCGGATAAGGCTTCTGAAACATAGTAGATGGAAAACTGTTGCATTTTCCTGTTGCTCTCTCTTTCCTCCACTGGGACTGCACTTACTGCTGTGTGGGATGCTTCTAGGTACAGCAGTAACTTGGCTTCTGTGGTTCGCCTGTTCAGCGTTGGTAGTTTAGTTAAGTACTTTTTCAAATTTTCAAATGGTTGCTATTGCTCTGGTCCCCATTCAAAACGATCTTCTTGCTTTAATGTTCTGAAGAACGGTAGCCCTTTCTCTGCTGATCGAGCGATGAATCTGCTTAGAGCTGCTACTCTTCTGGAGAGTTTCTGATTTCCTTTCGGGTGGATTGTGGCTTCATGTTTGCTATCGCTGTAATTTTCTCCAAATTTGCCTCGATTCCTTTAGCTGACACCATGAAACCCAGAATCTTGCCTTCCTTAACGCCGAATGCACATTTCTCTGGATTTAGCTTCAAACCGCTGCTCTTCAAGTTTGCGAAAGTTTCTTTGAGATTGTCAATGTGAGTTTCTTTCTTGTCACTCTTGTTGACTATGTCATCCATGTAATTGACCAGATTCCTGCCTTTTTGTTCCTCAAACACTTTGTCCGCCATCCTTGTGAAACTTGGGCCTGCGTTGCGCAGTCCTTCTGGCATTCGCCTGAAACAGTATGCTCCGCAAGGGGTTATGAAACTCATTTTTTCTTCATCTTCTTTGTTTAGCCAAATCTGATGATATAAAAAGCAGTAAAGCAGGCTCATTCTTTCACATCCGGCTGCGATGTCGACTAGCTTGTCTATTTTCAGCATAGGGTAAGGGTCTTTTGGACATGCTTTGTTGAGGTCGGTGAAATCTATGCGCATTCGCCATTTCTTGTTTTTCTTCTGTACCATGAGTACATTCGCTAGCCATTCTGGATATTGTACTTCCCTGATGACTTGGGACTGGAGCAGTCTATCAACTTCTGCTTTCACTGCTTGTGCTCGCTCATCTAATGTCTTTCGCAGTTTCTGCTTTCTTGGTCTTATCTTGCTAGACACGTTCAAGCTGTACTGAGCTAGCTCCTTGTCTACTCCTTGAAGGTTGCTGGCTGACCAAGCGAAAACTTCTTTGTTGTCGTCGAGGAACTCTATGAGTTGCACCTTCTCTTCATTATCGAGTCCCTTGCCTACGTATACACACTTATCTGGGCAGTTCCGCGAAAGCTGGACTTTTTTGGTTTCTTCTATTGGTTTTGCTCTCGGTTGGTTTGCTCTTTCGCATTCTTCTTCTTCATCCCCACTTTCATCCTTTTCTTCTTTCATCTTGACTTCATTGATCATGCTGTAACCGGGTATTGGTTTCCCTTCTATCTTCATGGCTGCCTTTTGATCGCCGAATACCGTTATCACCCCGAAAGGTGATGGCATTTTCATGCACAGATAGCTCTGCCGTATTACCGCGTCAAACTTGTTTATGAAAGGTCTTCCGAATATTGTGGTGTAGGGGTACTCCATGTCTACTATGTTGAAAGTGACTAGCTCTATTCTGACTTTGTTTCCCTTTGTCAAAGCCACCTTCAATGTTTTCTTTCCTATCGTGTTTATGCTTGATCCTCCGAAGCCAAACAGGGCGTTCCCTGGTGCCTCGAGAGTTCTTCTGTTGAGCCCCATTTTCTCGAAAGCCCTGTAGAAAAGGATGTCCGCTGAACTACCATTATCAATGAGTATGTTGTGTAGCATGAATCCATTGACATTCACTGTAGCAACGAAGGCGTCATGGTGAGGGTAGTCACTGACTCGGAAATCACTTTCGTTGAAAGTGATTGGCGCCATGGACCAAGTTGTTCTGTTAAGTGGTCGCCTGGGGGTCACTACATGCACTCATCTTTTGGATTCTTTTCTTGCTCTCTTGCTCTGATGTTCGAGGTTTGGTCCGCCTGTGATGGTGAAAATGTGACCATTTGACGGAAGTACCGCGTTGATTACTTGATTTTCTTGCGGATTTTCTTGTTGTGTCGGTGGAAGCTTGTAATACCTCTGGTGTTATGATAACTAAAACATGTCATGTCATCATATGCACTGCAAAGCATGTATGTTTAGGTCAACCTTGATATGCATCAACTAAAATAAGTTTACATTTCATAGGTTGATTGTGTTTCTGGAATGTTTTGTCACATGAAATCATAAAAATCTACTTTCGAATGTCATCTCAACTACTTAGTTTATATTCTATGTACTTGAGGTGTAAACTGTGTTTACACTAGTGTCAAGCATAGTATATAAATCTAAGTCCAACCCTAAAAATGATTTCCACATTTGAAGTTGAATTTGGATTTCAAAGCTTATTCCCAAGTCTTGCAATTCAAATTTAAATTCAAATAGGAAAGCTATAAAAATGATTTTCGAAATTCAACTTGGTCAACCAAGGGTACTATTGGGTCATGAACCTAAAAATATCCTTGGATGATGTTTGTGATCACTAATGACCAATCAATTAATTTAGAAACCAAATCGAGTTTGAATTCGGTTTCACAAACCCTTTATTTTAAAACCTTGTTTTATCCCCTTTTCTATAATTCAAAATCTATAAGTAATTTGGGTATACACTCAAAATATGATTTTTATATCTTGACAAGAGCTACAATAATGGTATATAAAGTTTTTCAAGTTTCCAAAAAGAATTTCAAATGAATTTGAAAATACAGTTTTCCAACATTTGTCCCCCTTTGATTTTAAAACCATAATTCAAAAATTATTCATAAATTTGGAAAACTTTATATATGAAAAATGTTTGGTTTGAAAAGTTAAACATTTCATAGTTTTGAATATTTTCAAGTTTTATTGAAAAATTAAAAGTAATTTCAAATATTTGTTTCTAGGGTATTATTCCCCTTTTGAATTTGAATTCATATTTAAAAATCTATGTAGAATTTGAAAAGGCTTGTTAAATAAAAAATGTAGCTCTTGAAAAGTTATGCAAATTATATTTTTGGAGATTTTCAAGTTCCTATGTAATTTCTAGAGTAATTGCAAATTTTCAAAAATAAAACCCTCTGCTACAGGAACAGAACCTATGGGCAGCCGCCATCGCCGGCTTCTCAAGCCGCGCCGCCGTCCACCGCCGCACATGCCGGCCTGCCACGGCCGCCAGCTCGCCCCTGGACGCTCGAAGCTTCATCATCGACGTGTTGCTCGCCCATGCGTCGCCGTTGGCCTTTAAATACTGGTCGGCCACCGTCGTTTTTCTTCCTTTCTTCCCCCGCCGCCACCGCCGACGACCTCGCTCCGCCACCTGATTTCGTCACCATCGATCCACCGCTGCTCAATTGCTTTTGCCAAGAGCTCTGCCTCATCCTTGTGCTTAGTTTGAGCTAGCCCGTGCTCGCTCTCCTCGCCCGAGTCGCCCGCGCGCCGTCGTCTTCCTCGCGACCAGCACTCGAGCCGCCACAAGCTCTTTCACCGTCCACCACTGCCAAGGTTGACACCATATGTTCTTCAACCTTGCTATCATGTTCTCCATGCTATCCTGCTCCTCATGCGCACCTTGTTTCGTTCGTTGGTGCACAGGAACCGCGGTGACACTGTTCTTGCCATCGGAGCGCCGCCGCCGCAATCGCCGCCGCCGACTACAGCTCGACTCAGCCCGCCTCTGAGCTCGATAGCATGGCACCGTGCCCGTGGTGAGCTCCTGCATCTATCCCTGCCCTCATTTTTATCTTCACCGTGCCATGAGGTCCGGCCGCCGTGGCCGTTTGAGCTAGGGGCCAGGAATAGTTTTATTTTCTGGCCCAACGTATTCGCATCGATGTCCTGCACCTGCCCTTGCGCTCGCTGTCGCCGAAAAAGCCTCCGATGAGAGTTGCCGTCGCGTTGAAACTCCGCCGTGCCGCCATGGCCGCCGGCGTGGGTGTCGCCGTCGCTCCGCCGCCACGTTAGCTAGCTCAGTTTGCTCGCCGTGTCGAGCTGATTGTGTAGGTGCCAACCCCGTGGCCGGAGACCTCGCCGTCGGTGAGAAATCGCCGGTCAACCGTCACGCCGTCGTCGGTCAGCGCGGGGACACTGTTCCCATTTTCTTTTTCTATTTCTAGAAAATGATTTAAATGCTATTTTCTTTGAAAAATCATAATAATTCATGTATAGCTCCAAAAATTCTAAAAATTTTTGTGTATGTTCTTTATGATGTCACCTACCTAGAAAAAATATGAAATGCCAAATTTGAGTACTTTTTGCATAAGTTAAAATTTACCCTTTTAATTGAAAAATGCACCTTCAATGATTTTTAATAAATAAATAATTGGCTTTGATTTCTGAAAATTGTTTTGCCATCTAATTAGACCAAGAGATTTTCAAAATAAAATTTTGAGCTCAATTAGATAAATTTAATTTTTATGCCTTCATTTTATGTTTTAAATAATTAATTAATCCCTTTTAATTAAGTTTAATCATTATAGGGTTGTTTGGCTTTGGAATTGATTGATGACCTTGGGTCATTAAACCTAATGACCTTTGGCACTTTAATAAATTGTTTGCGCTTACCTGGATCATGTGACTAGGGTCTAATCAACGTTATTTCATGTGCTTAAATAATTTCTTTAATGACGTAGTTAACCCTAATGAACTTAGTAAGTAAGTTTTGGTTAGCTTGCAACTTTATCGTGAAGAAAGTTGTACTCAAGCCCTTAATCTGGTCATGCATCCATCGAGCATCATGTTTACTATTTCATCATGTTGACGCATATCATTTTATCGTATAGTTTCCGTTAACGGAGAATTTAACGTTATCGCACCAGATCCCAAGGAAGAGCAGATTCAGGAATTGGAAGTTGATCCAGAGCTCAAGACCGTCTTCCTCGAATACCAAGGCAAGCCCCGGATGCATTCAAACTCTATTCTATTTTATAAAAAGTTTTATCAATTCAGTTATAAAATGTTGCATTAGGTGATAGGAGATGAGTGAGAAACCAGCAATTGCATTATCTGTCTTACTTTCTTATTCCTTGTTACCTGTTAATAGAAGATGCATAGTAATACTTAGCCCTGCTTAATTAGTTAGGTTTTTAAAAGATAAAAGAATGCAAAAGATTAGAATGGCTTTGTTTGGGGAATCATGATGATAGTTAACAAATCGAGTCCGGACAGTTAACTTGCATTGGGAAAGGAGTCCCTTTGTAGTGTTTTCGTCTGTTGATGCCCTAGGTCCCGTGTCGATGGTGAATCGGTGATATCGAGAAATTAGAAAATCCACATGATGAAGTGAGATACAGTGGGCCAGAGTCCCCACGTATGTCATGGAGTGATTTATAGTGGGCCAGAGTCCCCACATATGTCATAGTGTGTTATACTGTGGGTTTAAGTTCCCATGCATATCGGTACATTGGGTCGAAGTACTCATGTGTATCATGTGGTGATATATGGCTGCGGTTGTTATCCTGGTATATCTGTGATCTGGTATGCATCGGAGTTAAAGTCTCCGGTATCCCAGTGATCTAGGTCCTAGCTGGGTATGAAAATGGATTCGAATCGTCGTTGCTTCTCGGAGAAGAAGACTCGATCGGTGTTCATCATCGTAGTAATAACTTGAATGATGATAAGGTATCAAAATGAAGTTGGTTGGTAATTTGGATCTAGAGCAAGACAACTTTACTTTCTGTAAATGCTTTTTTCGCAAAAATCCTTATCTCTTACAAGCCTTACCTTGTCCCTCTAGCCTGCATTTCCTGAGTCTTCACCCCTTTTCTTTCGTCGGGTCAGTCTTGTTGAGTACTTTTGTACTCAGGGTTTGTTAAACCCTTGTTGCAGGTGAGTCCCATGAGCAGGAGTGCTTCGCATCCTGCTGCATGACAGTCGTTGCGGAGAGTGACGACGAGTAGGATGTTTGGCTCTTGGGCAGAGCCTATCGCCTGGTATTGTAATAAAGTTATCTATCGCTACTCCACTACTATTATGGTTTGTACAATTTAAACTTATGGTTTGTAAGGTTTGAAACTAAACGTTTGTAAAATTATGTTATTGTAATACTTCCGCTATTTCGCTCTGATATATTTTATTTGTATAAAACTGTTGTAATACTGCAATGTCTCTTGTAATGATTGATCCTGCTCGGAGAATCATGGATGATTCAGAATTTACCCGACAGACCTTTTAAGTCGTATGAAACACATTCATTGTTATTTGGAGTCTGTTTAGACAATAATAATGCATGTGGGCCATATGATTTAGGAGGTTCTGCCACAAAGCTGAACTTGATGATGTTGTTCTTGCACAGCTGGAGATGACACTGTTGCGGAATGCGCTTGGCTTTGAGGTATCTGATATAGCGGGTTGTAATTCTGCTAGGGCCAATTGTATGCCGGTTGATGGTATATGATCGGTTGTGGGTACTGTTGCAATGGCAATTGCTGGTGATACTACGATGGTCCTTGGTTGAAGCTTGAATTGCAGCTTGCTTCACGAGCGATGTTGTGGAACACTTGTTTCTCTCCATCTCCTGCATTCAAAGCATCGTCTTTTTCTTTCTGCTCCTTTGCTAATTGGGTGTATTTGCATTCCCTTGAGAAATGTCCTTTATTTTTGCCGCAAATGAAGCAGTATGGTGCTCTTGGGGTGCCGCTCCTTCCGCGTCCTCTGCCTCTTCCGTGCGGAGGTCTTCCACCTCTATTTGCCTGACCTCCATCTCTGTTGTATCTGGGTGGTGCTTCGGGCGTTGGCGCGAAAGTGGCGTCATGCTGAGGTTGCTGGTCTTGTAAATTGTTTACTGGCCGGAAGTTTTGGTTGCTTCGCTGATTCGTGGCTTGATTCTGCCTTGGGGTGTTCTGCCTGAAGCTGTTCCTGGCTGCTTTGCGTCTACGTAGATCTTCTTCTGATCTTGCGAACTTCCGTATTTCACGAAACAAGTTCGTTACTGTTGCTGGTGTCTCTCTTGTGAGATATGCTATACATGGTCCCATTTGTAGGCCTTGCATAGTCGCTTCAATTACCACATCATCTGATGCGTTTGGCACTTGTGCTCATAGCAGCGTTATCTTGTCGAGATATGACGATAGACTTTCGCCTTCTTCTTGGGTGCAAGTCATCAGATCCCTGGTTGTCTTCCTTTCTGATTGGAATCCTTGGAAAGTAGATAGTAAGAGCTCTTTCACGTGCGTCCAACTTCTGATGGACATGGGCTTGAGAGTCGTGAACCATTCGTAGCCTACATCCTCCAGTGCCATGATCAGAGATTTCGCTAAAGTTGTCAGATCTCCACCCGTCGAATGCACTGCTGCCTCGTAACTTGCAATGAATTTCCTGGGGTTGGACTTCCCATTGAAAGTTGGCAGTCTTGGCTTATAGTTGATTGGCCATGGGCATATCTGGAGCTCTGGCGAAAGTGGGGAGTCGGTGTCGATCAGGAGTAGTTCCGGTATTGCCGCTTGGACTGGGAAGTGATATTACATTGTCTGCGGTTGTATGTTTGCTGCCGGAGCTTGAGCTGCTCCCTGGGCCGCTGGAAGCTGGACATACGCTGCTTGACCCGAGCCGTGGACTAGTAGTTGGGCTTGTACTTGCGCTGCCTGTACCTCTTCTATCTCTCTTTGCAATGCTTGTCTCCTGGCTTCCGCCTCTTGTATTGCCTGTTGGGTGGCTTCCTCACATTTTTTGACGCTAATTTGCTGCGCAAATGGTCTCATTGGATTTGAAGTGCTCTTATTTCGTTCTGGCTGTCATCGAGACGTTTGAAGAGTCTTGCGTGAATGTTAAGTTGATTTTCTTCTTTCGGAAGCTCCAGTTCTTATGCTGGCAGTTCGTCTCTTCCGTCTTGCTGAAGGAGGTCTGCATCTATGGGGTCTTCCGCAAGTCCTAAGAGGGGACCACGCGGAAGTAAAAGTTGCATGTCTTCTGAACGCTCTGTGATAACAGTTGAGCTTTCGGGAACCTCAGGTGCGGGAGGAGCCGGCCTTGCGGAAGTCCCTTTCGTCGATTTTCCTTGAGCCATGGTATGTCCGGACTACCACGGATGGTGCCACTGTTGATATTTGGCTCAACGACCAAATACCAGAAGCTCAGTAATCAAAAGTCAAATTAAATGAAGTCTTGGCTTTCAGAGAAATCCCCTGAAGATCAAAACGATCCCTCTTTTTCATTTCGCCTCCTTCCTATACAATGCCCCAAGAGGGGGTATTTATATAGCTTCGGGACTCCTCATTGACCGTTTTACCCCTCTACATTTACACACACACGTACACCAAACTGGGTCATCCCACGGGGCAGAACCGTCTTCCTAGCCCCAGCGTACGCGGCTCCCGAAGGTTCCATCCGCCCTCCGTCACCGTATGGGCCGATCCGGCCCGCGTGGGCCCACGGAGGCTACACGCGTCCCAACTCGTTCACCTGCATCGAACCAATTAAGCTTACAAATCCACCTTTTGACAAAGTATCACACAGTGACTTTCGCACACGACGCTCGACCAAATTTCGGCATAACGCGACAGGCAGCTTTCGCCAACCGGGTCGCACCCGACTCTCGCAAACCTCATCGAGCGTGACTTTCGTTCGCCAGGCTGGGCCCAACTTCCGGAGATCGCAACCTGAGTGGAGCCATGCATCCGCGATCAGGGTAGTACCCGACTTTCGCGACCTGACTTTGGTCCGTCTTCCGGAAGTCACACCCGACCTGACTTTCGCAAGTCAGGAAATTCCTCCGACATCCGTGGCTCGCTTCACCCCGCTAGGCTTAGGTTGGTCAACATTCGGGCCCACCCCAACAATTAGAGATTTTCAATAGCACCCTCTGAGTTTGAATCCCCGTGGAAGCAAATATCAGGCTAGGAGTAATTTGAAATGAGTATTTGGTTTGTTAAGGAAGTAGATTATATGTCATAATATTTTATTTGAAAAAAATAAACTTATCTGAAATACAAAATTTATTGTCATAGAGAATTGTCAGCATCATTGATGTATATGGTAAGGCAAAAATTCATCTAAGTAGAGGTGATTAATTTTGTATACGACTAAGACAAAAATTCATCTAAGTGTTTGCTTGGTCTATATGTTGGCACAAAGAATTGATGCTTACTTCATATTATCTTTCATAGTGGAAATGGGTATTTATGTATTACTTTGCAATAATACTTTCAAAATATTAGAGATGAATACTACATGCAATTTAGAAGGTTATTTAAATTATATTTCACAATAGTAGAGGTGATTAATTTAGATATAAATTTAGGGGTTATTTTATGTATTTTTATAATCACAAATATGGGTATTTCTTAGAAAATAGAATATATCTCATGGCCACCTGGACGATAATGATTTGAGTCTATCAAACTAAGGAGTAACGACTATATTTTATATGAGAATTTTTTGATTTTTCCTTAACACATCCTACAAGGATGAACGTGGATGCTTCTTAAGAGTCTTTGGAATTTTCGTGCGAGCTTAACTTTGGAATTTTGTATGGATGGCGCCCAATCTCTCTTTTTCTTTATTTGTTTTGGACAACACCACCCAATCTCTTGGAGTAACCGTTAAAGCCCTCGAACATCCACTAGTAATACTTTCTAAATAATTAGACAAGTGCGTGCTCCGGTGCAAGGCATACCAATCCAACTAGTTGATGGAATTTTACCTTTTCTGGTAACATTCATTTTCAACATTTCCTCCGTTCTAAATTATAATTCGTCTGTTTTTTTTTTCAATTTTGATCACTTGTTTTATTTTAAAAAATTATGCAAATATGGTTAAATTTAAGTCGCTGGTAAAGATATTTTGTTAGTAAAGCAAGTCATAACAAAAAAATAATATTTGATACAATTTTTTGAATAAGACGAGGAGTCAAACTTAGAGTAAAAAAAATCAATCGAACTACGATTTGAAACGGACTAGTACGTTATACCCTCCGATATGGGTCCGCCAATATATCCAAATCGAGTAATAAGAACGATAATAAATTACCATTACTTAAGAGAGGCAAGAACTTTATGACCATGCACACCGGATTACCAAAAGTGGGGGGAGAAAGGAGCCGAAAGCGAGCCGCATTCATCATCTATCTATTCTCTGCAGAGCATATATACCGGACCCCGAATCGCTTCCATACCGGAGTAGTAGAAACTTCAACCGTATGCTGATGCTTCAGATCGATGCTCCTCCTCCTCAGAATTGAAGGCATCTTTCTTTGGCCCCGATGGAGTTGCAAGATGCTGTATGGGCAATTGGGCATGGATGAGACGGAGGGACTGCCTAGAGCACGTGTCAAAGGACTGGCCCACCATGACACTGCAGGGTGGTCCCATCAGGCTATTTGATCATCATCAGGTATACTTACAGTACATGTGGAGGCATGTTGCGGATAATCCACAGGTAGACTGGTCCGGCGGTATGTATACCCATCAGAGATGTGGGACTTGTGCCTCTCCCGTAACTTATCGAGCTTACTCGCCGGCTACCCGCTATTCGGATAAGCCTCCGGTCCAACAAATTCCATGGGACACCGTGATATCGTCCGTCGTGCGGTGTTAGCTGAGGCACAAGCCTCATGAAATGTCATTCAATAGCTACCGTTGATTTATATATATATATTGTAATATATAATAGACGTGTATATGGATATGGTGTCTTCTTGTTGTAGTGGTTGGGACTAGGCAGCACGAAGTTGGGCTCCTAGGAACAAGAACTACGAAGGATGGTTATTGCATCATCACCTAATGGTCACCAAAAATATTCCCCAAAAAATGGTCACCAATAATTAACATCAAAGTAGCTAATAATATAACCACACCGATTGCTGAATATCAAGGCAACGAACAAAAGGCAAAAATTAAATCTTAGGTTGTTTCTTTGCTCATGCTAGTGCTAGTATGCCTACCCAAGTTCTACCTTCCTCCTTAAGTTTTCCATAGAGCGAAATGGCCAACAGCTCTTATATAGTCACATTACTGCTGCTCTTAACGATTATGCTACATTTAAGTTAGTGTTCTGAAAATGCTTTAGCGCCGCTCCTCCTAGACAAACCGTTGGTGATATGATAAAACCAGTAGTGATGATCAAAACGCCACTCCCAGATAAAACGCCACACCAGCGGTCAGTGATGATGCGGTGATGATCAAGACATCACCGCCGGATCAAACGCCGCACCTATAGTAACACCGATAGTAATGATCACTTCATCGATGTTGGATAACACCAAAGGTGATTAGCTCTTCATCACCACTGGATCATATGCAAGACTAATGTTTATGTCCATTTCATCACTGTCGGATCGAATGCCATACCGGCGGCAATGGCTACGTCACCGCTGTATGGTATGCCCTCATTGGCCCTATTCGGCAGCATATGATGGATACAAATGGCTTTGGCAGCTCAAGCATAACGTCTTCTTGTGGCTAATCCTCAAGGACAGATTAAGAACCAGGGACACCTTAAGAAGAAGAAACATGCATCTCGATTGTTGCAATTGTGTTCTTTGTCAATTGGCTACGGAGGAAACCTTAGATCATCTATTCGTGATCTGCACTTCTGCATAAGAGTACTAGAACATGTTAAACATCAACCTATCTCCAAACTGTTTTGTTTGGGAGGCCTCCTTTCTTTATCAACGCGGTAATTGTTATGTGCTAGGCAATTTACGAGGCAAGGAAAACTGTCGAGAGACAAATGACATGGCTCTGCTAGTTCACATGGCAAAAAGGAGCAGATTTTCCCTCTCTAATGTACTGCCTCTGTCCCGTGGTGTTTGACATTTGAAATCCATGCCCCCCACCACCATCACGGTTCCCGAGCGACAAACGTTATGGGACAGAGGTGGTATAATTCTAGATATGTCTATAATTTTTCTTTCTTTGCTTATTTTTATTTTTTTCTCTAACAAGCAAAAATATCAATATATTATATATACTTCTGCGTTCTGATGACTCACCAAACACCAAAGTAAAATAAAAAAATACTTTTATAAAATTTAGCTTTTATTAGACCAGAAAGTTAATATAGTCAAATAATTATATTAGTTAAAGTGTCATATTCGAGTGTCTTGGAGAATGCGTCGATGTCCTAATGTACATTTCCGGTCAGTGCAAGTACAAAAGAAAACGTTTCCGGTCAGTGGAAGTACTACGTACAAAAGAAGAAGAAAAAAATGCTGTGCATCAATAGATTTCTCTACTCATAATATAACTAAAGTAAAAGTAAGACAGGTTAAAGCTAGAACCGAAAATAACTGAAGTTTCCTGCGAACATCACAAGTGGAAAATAAGGGCATTGAGAGAAAAAACGTTCAGCATTTAGCATTTGCAAAAAGGCGCTCCTAGAAGGACGGTCCTGGTGCAAGCGGTAGAGTTTTACCGCCTGTGACCAAGAGGTCCAGGGTTAAGCCTCAGCTTCTGTACATTTGTGCAGGGGAAATATGCACGAATGACTGCTAGCTATTTTTCCTTCCTCGAACCCCATAGTGCGGAGCCTACGGCACTAGATACATCCCTTTAAAAAGACGCTCCTACTCTAGTCACGTTGTCCTCTTATTTTTATTATTAGCAAAAATATTCGTGCATTGAACAGAAGATCTAACGTGTTGTGCGTTGTTATCGAGAAGATCTAATGTGTTGCGTTGTTACTATTATCTAGATGATTTGTGGCTCGAAGATATATCCACGATGCCATGCACTTCAATTCATATGGGAACTGAACTCTAATCTATATCTGGACGGATGCTGCTCTTACTCTTTGGTTACGAGAGATTTAGTGACTTTTCAGTTTATTTTGAAATTGGACGAACACTTTGCTCAAACTTTTATCGTCAACGGAGAGAGCACAGACTTTACTGGTTTTATCCGAGGTAGAACTTTTTATTACTAACAGCAGAAGCCAAACGAAGAAAAGGATATGCCTTTATCCGTTTTTTTTTTTGGTCAGCCTTTCAAGACGGGACCACGAAACAACACATTGACAATCCAGGATACAGACATCAGCAAAAGAAGGCACTCATGCATGTCCTCATCTGATGCCACGTAATCAGACACATGTCACTTGTATATTGCGTAAATCTGACAGCCTGAGACTTAAACATGAAAGATCAGGTATCAAAATCAGCAAGACGCCACCGCTGATGTCACTGCGAGATTTCACCGTCGGCTATCGAGTTCTTCTTCACACATGCAGCGTTCACTTCCAAGGGAGCTAACTAGGTTTTTACTTTTACATCACCGTTCACTTCCAAGGGAGTTCGTTCATTGCGCGGGCAACGGAGGAAATATTTCTGCAAAGACTCTTTCTTACCAGTCGAAGCTCCATCGTTTCATATACGTTATTGCCTCCTAAATTCCTAATGGTCTTTCTTGTTAAATTAGTGCCAGCGCTGTCATAGAGTACTAACAACCTCTTTAATCGTCTTAGAAATTCTTTGGTCTCTTCTCTCGTCTTCTGAATGTATGAGTGGGCACGACGTGTTTCTAGGGCTGCAAAGATCGGTTTTGGTCAAGCTTATTGACTCGGTAACCGGTCGAGTCCGTACCATGATGATATGAGTATAGTTTTTTCAAGCTTTCTTCAGACACCAGTCCTGTTTTCCACGGGAAAGTCTAAAGTACCTGCCCGACAGAAATCTCTGAACGTTCTGAGAACTTGGGGAGACAGATTTGAGATTTTGACGCCTGGCGCCATGGACTTATAAACCCGTAATAAGACGGCATCAGCTGCGAATGTGTCATATATATGCTAAGCTCCAAACGTGATTCAGTCACTTAAATAAATATTCAAGTCACGAGTCCTGGTCTTGGAAACCACTTGCCGTCAGCTCGTCACAAAACTGTGGTCGCAACATGGCATGACACCACTGTAATTGCATGACACATGAAAAGCACCACATATTTTTATCATCAGTGTCATCAGGTGACAAAGACAAGAAGATTTCGTATATTTAGCGAGATAAAAGTACGAGCAGGTGTTGTGTCATGTGTGAGCAATCTTCTACTAATAATAACAAGTATAAGTAGGTGGCGAGGTGTGTGGAGATGGATCCTGCCACGCTCCAGCATCTCACGTGCACTTCCTGCCCTTCGATAGGTATGTCGTACAGACAAATCGTTTTTGCTGCAACTGCAACGAGGTGTCCGTATGCAGTTCACCCCATCTTTTTCTTTGGACGCTTAGAAAGAGTTCGTCTCAATCAACTCTTTAAGTCCATGGGCCGAAATGTCCCTCGAGGGAAGGCACGTGGAGGTCCATTTAGATTTCGATTTGGAAGCCTACCAGGCCGAGTGGCCAAGAACTTGATGCTCCCCTTCACTGAACGCGGCGAGGCAGCCAGGAAGATCGGTGAAAACTCTGCCGATGGTACCGCCGCTGGAGATCGTCGGTCCCAGTACAAGAAATAATTTAGAGGAGGTTTTTCCATGCGTATTGTTCTCTTTTAGAACTAGAAGATCTGGCAGGACTGTTCCTGCATGCTTTTTGTTAGAACCTTTGATACATGTCCTAATACGGCGCCACGGGCAATACACAGTTCACGTCTGAACCCAAAAAGAAAGTGCACACTGTTGTAACAGACCATACGACTGCCGGATTCGGTGTAACTTACTGGACCGTTGGATTCGGTGTACTGGTTCAGATGAATTACAGCAGTCTGCATTTGGTTCAGATGAACTAACGCAGGAGTATTTATTTGGATCAGACCAGAAGATACGCAGGTCCATCATCGCTTTCAGAAATGAGAAGAGACTGTAACCTCACCGTCAGTCCATACATGTAATGGCATTGCCGCGCCAAGGTTTTCAAATGTTCTGTTTGAAAGCATCTCGATATTTTCCAACAAACAAAAAGCCTAACTTCCTCCAATTATATCAGGTATTGCGAGCATAACTCTCCCACATAATTTTATGCAGCGCTCGAACGGTTTTACTTGAACAATGGCTGCCAAAGCCTGTCACCTTGCTCTAAAATTTCACCTGCATATTGACATAATCTATTTTTTTTTCGCTACATTGAATCGAGCTACCCCTAGGAATGATATGCGGCTAAAAATTAGTATGCCTCATCTGAAATAAAAAGAACATGAGGCAGCATTAGTGGCAGTGCTAACCGCAGCTGCCGAGCACCAGCTACAAACTATGAAATGAAATGTAAGCCGATTACATTTGGCAAAACCCAGATGTTTGAACAAAACCATCTCGACTAAGGGGATACCGACCATACCCACTCCGCTGGTGCGCCGAAGCAAGCGGTTCGGCTGAAGAGGCGCATGCCCTATCTGGATACCTTCCTCTATGTACAATGCCGCTAGGGTGGGTCGGCATGGAAGAGTCCGAGACGAAGCCTGTGCTCTCTGAGAAGTACCTTGTTTGTGGATTGGAAGGCGAGAACCTTGTACATGAGACGAAATTGCCAGGAGGATGCTCCGGACCATAACTTGGCCCAAATATTGAGGAAATTGGATCCAGACCAGCATTGTCACCATAGTCCACAACACTGAATGAATCTCTTGTGCTTTCGGTGGTAAATGAGGACTCGTCAGAGCTGGTAAACAGCGACCATTCACTTGATGTAGCTTCCGAGAAATCGGTGCTAACTGAGTCTGCAAAGGCATCGTCATGCTGATGGAAATCTCCGGTTCTGAACTCTGCATGTTGATCTTGCGTGTAACCTTCACTATCCGGTCTAAAATCATAAACACCATACGCCTGATCATTTGCAGAAAAGAGTAACTCTGTCTGCTTGCGCTCATGTTTAGAGCCCTTGGAAGATTTTGAAGCGTGGCGCTTTACAGATGTAACAGGCAGCCCCTTCTCAATGTATATTCTTGGTGGTCGGGGAAAAGACCTGAATAATATATTAGAAATATGAGATTGCTGCAGAGTGCATGTACAGATACTCCAAATGACAATTTAGATACACCACATCACATGTTGGCTATATTTACCTCAAGTAGAAAAGCATATATGCACTTTCTGACATAACTTGATTCGCTGATACAACCTGGACCTGCATATGGAACAACATAAATCACCACAAAATATCATAAACTCTCAAGATTTTATTCCTTTTCCTATTTCATTTCAACGAGCTATGAACCTACAAAGGGAAAACACATACTAATAAACATGGTATATCGGTGATCCACACAAAACACTCCAATACAGAGTAAATTACATAATGAACTATTGTGTTTGTGTTAGAATTTCTGATTGGATTCATTGGGCTAACCCTAGAAGGGTAGCAATATATGTCATACATGGGCCTAGCCTCATGGGCCTAATACTCATACTCCAACACCCCCCGCAGTCTGAACTTCCGGCGCAACGGAGTTGCAGATTGGACACGAAAAGAAGCACACACACGAGCCCCCCCACAGACGCAACTAGCCACCAGTGATGTTGAGGCTGGAGCGAAACTCGGCGAAGGTCGAGGACGGGAGGCCCTTGGTGAAGATGTCGGCAAACTGGGAGGTGATCGAAACGTGGAGGACCCGAACATCGCCGATGGCGACTCGATCACGGACAAAGTATAAATCGATCTCCACATGCTTGGTCCGCTGGTGCTGAACAGGGTTGGTGGAGAGGTACACCGCACTGACATTGTCGCAGTAGACCAGCGTGCTCCGGGAGAGAGGGCTGTGAAGCTCGGCGAGGAGCTGCCGGAGCCAGGAGGCCTCAGCCACGTCGTTAGCAACAGCGCGGTACTCCGCCTCGACACTGGAGCGGGAGACCACCGGCTGGCGCTTGGACGACCAGGACACCAGGTTGCCGACCAGAAAGACAGCGTAGCCGAGGTAGAGCGCCGAGTGTCCGGACACCCAACCCAGTCGGCGTCAGTGTAGACGACGAGCTCGGTGGAGGAAGACCGGTGAAGGAGCAGGCCGTAGTCGACGGTGCCGCAGAGGTAGCGGAGGAGGCGCTTGAGAGCAGTGAGGTGGGGCTCTCAGGGATCATGCATATGAAGACATACCTGCTGCACTGCATAGGTGATGTCCGGCCTGATGAAGGTGAGGTACTGAAGTGCACCGGCAAGACTCCGGTATGCAGTGGGGTCCGCCACTGGGTTGCCCTCGGCCTCTGACAGTTTGCCCTGTGTGTCAACCGGAGTGGAGCAGGGCTTGCAGTTAGTCATCCCAGCTCGCTCCAGGATATCAAAAGTGTACTGCTGCTGGTAGACGTGCTCGGCTGGGCGAAACGCGCAGGAGGTGCGGAAGCCGGCGTCCCCAGACCCGCGTCGGGCGTAGGGGCAGGAGCAGCACCGGAGGGTGACGCCTCCGGACCCGGGCAGGGCACAGGGCCAAGGGCGTCATTGGTGGGCGGCGAGCTGGGGCACGGGCCCGGCGAAGGGCACGGAGGAGCAGTACCTGCAGGAGACAACGGTAAAGGTGGCTGGACCACCATGTCAATGGGAAACAGAGAGAAGAGTCAAGGTCAGGGGTGGAAGTGGTGGTGGTGGTGGTAAAGGGGAAGACAGAGTCATCGAACACCACATGGCGAGAGTTGAGGACCCGACGAGAAGTGAGGTCAAAGCATCAGTAACCCTTGTGATCCGGGGAATACCTGGGGAAGACACACAGAGTCGAACTGGGAGCCAGCTTGTGGGGAGCTTGTGGGGAGCGGTGGCAGTGGTGTTAGGGTAACACGCACACCTGAAAACCCGAAGGTGGTCATACCGAGGAGGGGTACCGAAAAGAGCGTGGTGTGGCGTAGGAGCTGGGCAAGCAGCGGAAGGAAGGCGGTTAAAGAGATAGGTGGAGGTGTGCAGGCTCTCAGCACAGAAGCGAGCAGGGAGCGACGCCTGGAGCAGAAGGGTGCGCATGGTGTCGTTGGTAGTGCGAATCATGAGCTCAGCCTTGCCGTTCTGGGAGAAGGTGTACGGGCAAGACATGCGCAACTGGACACCGTGAGAGAGGAAGAAGGCGCGCGAGGTGGTGTTATTGAACTCGCGGCCATTGTCACACTGGACGGCCTTGATGGTGAGGCCGAACTGAGTAGACACCCAGGCGAAGAAGTGGAGAAGTACGGGAAAAGCATCAAACTTCGCACGCAAGGAAACCGTCCCGAATAATGAGAGAAATCATCAACCACCACAAGATAGTATTTATAGCCAGAAATGCTGATGACAGGAGATGTCCATAGGTCGCAGTGTACAAGATCAAACACATGAGTAGCATGTGAAGAAGAAGAATGAAAAGGAAGACGAACATGACGGCCCAGCTAGCACGCATGACACAAGTGCTCATCGTGAGCCCGAGTACAACGAATGTCGGAACTACGACTAAGCTGCATCAGAGCATCACGTCCAGGATGGCCGAGAGGACAGTGCCAAGTGGTGGAAGAAGTAGTGGCGGCGAAAGCAGCTGACAAAGTGGATGGTGAAGAAGGCGAAGCAGACGCCGGAAACCGAAGGGTGTAAAGGGGCCCCGTGCTGTCACATCGGAGAAGAGGACGCCGGGAAGCCAAATCCTTCACAGTAAGACCAGAAGAGTCAAATTCAATAGAACAGGAATTGTCAGCTGTAAATCGACGAATAGAAAGAAGGTTGTGAACCATAGAGGGTGCAACAAGAACATCAGGAAGACGAAAAGAGCCATAAGCGCTAGTAGCACCCACGGACGTGACAGGAAGACACGAACCATTGGCGACCATGATGGACGAAGGATGAGAGGAAGAAGGAGAGTGAACAGAGGAAAGTATACAAGGGTTGGGAGTGGTGTGGTAAGTGGCATCCGAGTCAGCGACCCACTCTGGTCCGACAGGTGGTGTCAGGACCATGGCGCTGAAGGTGGAGGCCAAGGCCGCCGGGTCCCAACCGACAGGCCCGTGTGAGGCGCCGGGAGGTGTCATCCACGGTCCGGGCGAGGCGCCGCGAGTTGTAGTCCACGGTCTGGGCGAGACGCCGGGAGGTGTAGCCCACCGAGCCGCGGAGTGAAACCCCGGAGGAGCACCATCGAGCATGGCCGCCGGCGGGCGAGTCTCACCGCTGGGAGCCTAGAAGGGCCACATGGAGATGTGCCCTGACCACGGGTATTGAGTTGCATGCACCAACCAATTCAACCCAAAAGTATAAGCTGATGGAGAGAGGTGGACAATTCACTTATATTCCAACACTCCCCTCACGTTGAGGCTCCGGCGAGAGATCTCAGCGACGGTCGAGCCTCAGACGTGAAATAGGAGCGAGCAGCAATTTTTTTATTTAATTGCGCTAACCAGGATTCGAACTCGAGACCTCTGGCTTTGATACCATGTTAGAATTTCTGATTGGATTCATTGGGCTAACCCTACAAGGGTAGCAATATATGTCATACATGGGTCTCATGGGCCTAGCCTCATGGGCCTAATACTCATACTCCAACAGTTTGACACCAAAACTTCATCAAGGAGACAACATTTATAATCAAAACTGCTCACAGGAACATTCACTATCCTTCAACTAGACTTTTAATCTAGAAACACAATGTCTCGAGACCATAGCAATTTTTCGCAATTCATACATAGGTACGACATTCTTAGCCTACTTAACAGGAAGTAGACCTTGTTGTAAAACGTACCTCTGAATCATCAATTCTCAACCATGTACCCTGCATATCTTTGACGTATGATATATAGTGCCCAGAGAATGATGCATTTTCTGTATCCACATGTACAACCACGGCATACAAGAAATAAAGAGGGGGATTGTCACCAGAGCCAGTCACAAAAGGAACCATGTCCAGCATATCAGGGAATGTAACACATTTGTTGATCTTGCCATATTTTCCTGACTGAAATAATAAAATAAAGATCATTTAGTTCTTCCATCAAGAAACATTCAAATGGTGCAAAACTGTCATCTCAAGCATAGAACATGAGCCATGTGATAACTGATCCAAGTCAACCAACCAAAGAGCTTATATGGAAATTTCGCAGAAAATGCTTCATTAACCACCCCTATTCCCTAGATAGCTCAGATTTCACTTGAGACAATGATAATATAAAAAATATACCCTTGCAGCTTTAGACATTTATTTTTTTCTAGTTACACATTAGTACAATAAAAAGGCAATATGCAACAACAACAACAACAACAACATAGCCTTTTGTCCCAAGCAAGTTGGGGTAGGCTAGAGATGAAACCCAAAAGAGGCATGACAACAAAGAACACATAAATGGTACAAGAAAAAGATTACGGTTTAGGCACGTTAATTGCTAGTCTCCAAGCCCTCCTATCCATAGTTAAATCCTTAGGGATATTCAACTCCTTAAGGTCTCTCTTAACCGACTCGTCCCAAGTCAGTTTAGGTCGACCTCTACCTCTCTATACATTATCGACCCGCTTTAGAACCCCACTACGCACCGGTGCCTCAGGAGGCCTCCGTTGGACATGGCCAAACCATCTCGACTGGTGTTGAATCAATTTTTCCTCAATTAGTGCCACCCCAACCCTATCCCGAATATCGTCGTTCCGGACTCTATCCCTCCTTGTGTGCCCACAACACCATCGTAACATACGCATCTCTGCTACACTCAATTGCTGGATATGTCGCCATTTTGTAGGCCAACATTCAGCACCGTATAACATCGCCGGACGAATCACTGTCCTATAAAACTTACCTTTTAACTTCTGAGGCACCCTTCTGTCACAAAGGACGCCTAAAGCTTGACGCCATTTCAACCAACCGGCTGAAATTCTATGCCTAACATCTTCATCAATGTCACCATCCTTTTGTAGCATCGATCCTAAATACCGAAAAGTATCCTTCTTGGCCACCACTTGCCCATCGAGGCTAACGTCTCCCTCCTCATTCCTAGTCGCGCTGAAATCGCACCTCATGTACTCGGTCTTGGTCCTACTAAGTCTAAACCCTTTCGACTCTAACGTGTGCCTCCATAGTTCTAACTTCCTATTAACCCCTGCCCTAGTCTCATCCACTAGCACCACATCATCAGCAAAGAGCATACACCAAGGGATATCACCTTGTATGTCCCTTGTGACCTCATCCATCACCAAAGCAAATAAATAAGGGCTCAATGCCGACCCTTGATGTAGTCCTATTTTAATTGGAAAGTCACTTGTGTCGCCATCACATGTTCGGACACACGTCACCACATCCCTGTACATATCCTTGATGAGGGTGATGTACTTAGTTGGGACTTTGTGCTTTTCCAAGGCCCACCACATGACATTTCTCGGTACTTTGTCATATGCCTTCTCGAGGTCAATAAAGACCATATGCAAGTCCTTCTTCTGCTCCCTATACCTCTCCATCAACTGTCGTAATAAGAAAATTGCCTCCATGGTCGACCTACCAGGCATAAACCCAAATTGGTTTTGGGTCACACTTGTCACTCTTCTTAGGCGATGCTCGATAACCCTCTCCCAGAGCTTCATCGTATGGCTCATCAACTTAATCCCACGGTAATTAGTACAACTTTGAACATCTCCCTTGTTCTTGAAGATCGGTACTAATATACTTCTCCATTCTTCAGGCATCTTGTTTGACCGGAAAATGAGGTTAAAAGTTAACCATACTATCGCTTTGGCACCTAGGCATCTCCACATCTCAATGGGGATACCGTCAGGGCCCATCGCTTTACCTCCCTTCATCCTCTTCAAAGCCTCCCCGATCTCTGCCTCCTGAAATCTCCTCACGAAACGTCCGTTGGTATCGTCAAATGAGTCATCCAACTCCAAGGTAGGACCCTCATTCTCCCCATTAAACAACTTGTCAAAGTACTCTCTCCACCTGTCCTTGATCTCCTCATCCCTCACCAAAAGCTGATCCGTCCCATCCTTGACGCATTTGATTTGGTTGATGTCCCTCGTCTTCCTCTCGCGGATCCTAGCCATCCTATAAATGTCCTTCTCCCCTTCCTTCGTGCCTAGTCGCTGATAAAGGTCATCATACAACTGACCTTTTGCTACACTCACCGCTCGTTTTGCAGCCCTCTTCGCTATTTTATAGCCCTCAATGTTGGCTGCACTCTTGTCATGATGGAGGCGCTTGAACCACTCCTCCCTAATAGCCCTTTGCACCTCGTCATTCCACCACCAGGTGTCTTTCGCTTCCCGTTTGCCTCCCCTACTCACTCCAAACACATCCGAAGCCACCTTCCGAACACATGTTGCCATCTTTAGCCACATGTCATCTGCATCTTCTCCTTCTTCCCAAGGCCCCTCATCTAGCATCCTCTCCTTAAATGTTTGCACTGCTTCCCCCCTAAGCTTCCACCATTTTGTTCTCGCAATCTTGGCCCGATTGTCCCGATGGACACGTACCCGAAAGCGAAAATCCGCCACCACAAGCTTGTGTTGAGGGACAACACACTCCCCAGGTAACACCTTACAATCTAAGCAAGCACGTCTATCCCCCCTCCTTGCAAGGATAAAGTTGATCTGACTCAGGTGTTGTCCGCTACGAAAGGTCACTAGATGGGATTCCCTCTTCTTAAAGACGGTGTTCGCTATCAACAAATCGTAGGCCAACGCGAAGTTCAAAACATCCTCCCCCTCTTGATTTCTACTACCATACCCGAAACCCCCATGCACCTGCTCGAAACCTACATTAGTCGCACCCACATGGCCGTTGAGGTCTCCTCCTATGAAGAGTTTCTCGCTGATAGACACAGTACTAACCATGCTATCGAGATCATCCCAAAACTGTCTCTTGGTGCTCTCGCAAAGACCTACCTGTGGGGCATAGGCACTGATCACATTCAGAGCCAAATCTCCAACTCCCAACCGGACTAGGATAATCCGGTCGCCTTGCCTCCCACCTCAACTACTCCATCCTTAAGGCTCCTATCGATCAAGATGCCTACACCATTCCTACCCGATGTTGTCCCCGTGTACCAAAGTTTGTAGCCAGTATCCTCCACCTCCTTCGCCTTCTGGCCCTTCCATTTAGTCTCCTGAACGCATAGAATATTTACACGCCTCCTAATTGTTGTATCGACTAGCTCTCTTAACTTACCCGTTAGGGACCCTATATTCCAGCTACCTAGACGAATCCTAGTTGGCCGGCTAGCTTCCTTACCCTTGCACCCGTCGAGGGAAGTGCGAAGACCCTTGCTCATTTTTCACTACACCCGGGCGCAGATGTAGCGCGTCACAAAGGTTGCGACGACCCGACCCTTGCTCATTTATCATCGTACCCGGATCACGATACGACGCACCACCAAGGGGATGACGATCCGACCCTTGCACATTTGACACTACACCCGGGTTCCGATGTAGCGCGTCGCTAAGAGGGTTACGCCCCAACGAATCTCTTGTGGGTTTCATATCCATGAGAGTGGCTGGTTTTGAAATGTTGGCTAACCGCACCTAACACACCCTCCTCCTTTATCCGGGCTTGGGACCGGCTATGTTGAAATGACTCAAGAAAGTCTTCCAAAATAAAAAGGCAATATGCAAGCAACATTTTTATGACTTGTGCAGTTGTGCTACTATAGTTTCTATGCACAAATGTAAACAGTTTTCCAAAACATAAATGTAGGAATGGATTTATTTATATGCACTTGGTTACCGCTTGGGGAAAGGTGCAGAGCAAACATCATCATGGCCTATAAATTAGTCATCAATGTTATTAAATCAGCCAGTCAACACTAGTTGCCACAGCACTGACCGGGTCACTAGTTGTGATTAGTTGACGACCAGGTTGACTCTAGTCGTATGTGTCATGTAAATACTAGGATCTATAGGGCATATGTACTATATACTAGATAGTATAAACAGAGAGCCTAGTTGTTAGCTTCTTGCTACTAAAAACAGACGATCAAGCTTCAAGCAAAGAAAAACTGCTGAGGTGTGACCCAGCAATGATTAACCCTCAGAGCAGAAGTTCATCATCATGCTCCCTTTAGACCTGGATTGATGGAGGTGTGACTCAGCAGTGGCAGGTTCTTTATCCGGCAGTGCTTGACTCTGCTAGTGCACAGAAGAAAGCATGTTGACGGCTGAGGCGGGGAAGAGAGGCAGCAGCAGCAGTGGGAAACTGGAGCAGGGAAGGCCAGAAGGGAGGAGGGGAAGGCCGGTAGTGTCAGGGATGGTTGCGCCGGCAGCCGCTAGTGAGCAATTTTGGCACAATCTCCTGGTGGCTGGGGGTGCTTCTCACAGCTCACAGGTCAGGGGTGAGGGAGTAACAGTGAAGGGGGTATATAAAAGAGAAACCCAATTGGATTTGGGCCAAAACACAACTAGACCTGATGTAGCACAGTTCACAATTGCCTGCCTAGTCATCCAACAGACCTAATCAGACGATTGATCATGATTAGTCAACGACTAAACCAGGTTTCTCTTTTCTGGTCACCCTAATTGAGTAGAGGACTGATTAGCACAACTGATCGTGATTAATCGGACGACTTGATTATTGTGGGTCTAAAAAATGCTAATGCATGCCTCAAAGAATTGGCCGAACATTGCACACAGCACAAATATTTATTAGATCCAACCGGTATTACATGATGAAATTCAATACAAAAACATACCTGAAATCTTTTAAGAACAACTGTTAATATGTTTGGCACCTCATGCACACTCAGTTGCTTCCTAGCTTTTACATAGGCGGAACACCTGCATTAAAGGATTCACAATTTCAATAGCTTCAATTTATTGTGGTCCAACTGAAATGACAGTAACAAGATTCTAGCCACCAGTTGCAACACTACCTTCCACATTTATACATATTATCACCATCTAAATCTTCAGGAGCAGTGAACTGTGTCAAAGCATCTTGCAAGGACTCTACCCAGCCATGAATCTCCAAAGTAAGATCCATTATATTCTCATATCTTTCAGACTCGTGATAGCATCTGAGGCACTTGACCTTGTTTCATAAACAAAACTAATTAGTATATATAATAGATCAAGATGGTGTCGTAGACTAGAGTATAATAAACCAACTACAGGGTTGCCATGGAATGAAGATGAAGCATGCAACGCAAGTAACAATATTTTCTTTCAAAACAAATGAAGCAAAACATATTCATTACAAAAATGCATAGCTACAAGTACGGTGTACCACTAAAGAAATCAGCAACAGTTTTTCTAAATATAAATGTAGCCGAACAAGAAATCTGAGATTTATCAAGTTACCTTGGATTTAAGACGGCCACCAAACATCTGTTGTATCAGTGTTGTTTCCTGCAAACTTGGTTCAACATGCTTCTCACCACCCAGCCCATCCAAGCAAGCTGTTTGCATAGACATCACAAGATGCCTGGTCGTGTTCAAATTAAGGGATAGTGTCAACAAATGAACATGTATGATCAAGAGGGAACGATAGCTTCATTAAAAAAAAAGAAAACAAAAAGAACTTCAAACTTCTATGATTGTATTTTTCGCCTCTTAACAGTGAACACTTAACAGGCTTCTAAAGTGTCAAAATACTACAGCATGAGAACCTACGGAAAAAAAGACTTAGGTAAAATCCTTTCAAATGTTCATAGTATATCAGGACATTACCATTCCAAGCAAAGCGATACAGCAATCAATTACTCACTAGGAGTCTAGGACAACATTGTATCTCACGAGGCAAGTCGCAAGCTAGCTGTGGATTCCCATTAGTGCAAAATGGTAGTGATGTTATATCACCACCAGCTGCCACACATCTTATGTAACACATTACCATGCCATGATAATTTACCTTGTAAGTTGTGATCGTTTTTTATTTTATCAGTTATGCATATGGTAAGTTATTGTTGGAGTATGTAGTATTAGGCCCATGAGGCTAGGCCCATGAGGCCCATGTATGACACTATATTGCTACCCCTCTAGGGTTAGCCCATGGTAATGAGAATCACAATTTCTAACATGGTATCAAACTAGGGTTTCCCTTCTCTCCCTCCCCTCGCCTTCCCTCCCCAGCCGCCAGGGCGCCGCCGGCTGGCTTCTTGCCACCGCCACGGCCATGGCTGGACCCCCTCTCCCCACATCTTCCTGAGCGCATGGCCCCCCTTCCAGCGCCGCCCCCAACGCCCCCGGCGCCGCCGCTACAGCCCTCATGGCGGCCGGTGCGGGCGCGGCCGGGGCGGACGCGGCTGCCCCCGGCGCGGACACTGCTGCCCCCGGTGCAGGCGCGGGCGCAGGGGCCGTCGCGGCCCGCGGATGCCGCTGCTAATGGTTTGGGAGGCCAGCCGCAGCCGGATGACGCCATGTCCCACGTCCTGGGCACCGGCGCGGGGATTTCTCTCTCCCCCGCCCCGCCCCCTCTACCACCGACCTACAACCTTCACGCACCGGGTCCGGACTCCGCCCTCGTCGCTGCCCGGGCCGCGGCTGCGGAAGGGCAGGCCCGTGTGCGTGTGGCTGCCCTCGCTTGGGAGCGCGAGCGCGATGCGGCCGCTGCAACCATGGCGCGAGTGCTTGGCGCAGGCGCGAGTGCCTCTCTCTTCCCCGCCCTGCCTCCTGTGCCGGCCCCTTCCCTCCTCCACGCAGCGGCCGATGCTCTGGCCCGCCATATCGCCACGGCGAAGCAGCTCCTCGTCCCTCCTGCCTCACGCGACGGTGGGGCCACCTCCTCCGGCTCGGCGGGTACCCACGTGTCCCACATCGCGGTCCTCTGGCCCGACCCGGCCGATCCGCTTGTGGCGCAACTTCAGGACATCGCGCCGGTGTCCCCCTCCGCGCCAGGGTCCACCTCCGCTCCGAGGTCCTCGTCTTCCTCGGCTGCCCTTGCTGCTACTCCGCCGCCGTCGTCTTCTCTTGGTGGGGGAGGCCGTGGCGGCCGCCGTCGCCGCGGCGGTGGACGCGGTGGGGGCCCTGGCCGTGGCTCCCGGTGGTGAGCCTCGCCCGCCGGCGGACATGCTCGCCGGTGCTCCTTCGGGTCTTCACTCAGCGCCTCCGTGGGCACCACCTCCCGGTACCTCGCCCGGGCCTATCGGTTGGGACCCGACGGCCTGGGCCTCTTTCCACAACCCGTGGTCGAGGGCCATGTGGCCCTTATAGGCTCCCGGCGGTGGGCCTCACCCGCCGGCAGCCATGCTCGTTGGTACTCCTCTGGGATCTCCGAGGGCTACACCTCCCGGCGCCTCGCCCGGGCCTGTCGGTTGGGACCCGACGGCCTTGGCCAGCTCTTTCAGCACCATGGCCCCGACACCTCCTGTCGGGCCCGATTGGATCGCCGACTCGGGAGCCACTTACCACACTACTCCCGACCCTGGTATACTCTCCTCCGTTCACCCTCCTTCGTCTCATCCTTCGTCCATCATGGTCAGAAATGGGTGCCGCCGGCGCTCCTGGCTCATTTCGTCTTCCCGATGTTCTTGTTGCACCTTCTATGCTTCACATCCTTCTTTCTATTCGTCGTTTTACAACTGACAACTCCTGTTCCGTTGAATTCGACTCTTCTGGTCTTACCGTCAAGGATTTGGCTTCCCGACGTCCTCTTCTCCGATGCGACAGCACGGGGCCCCTTTACACCCTTTGTTTTCCGGTTTCTGCTTCCTCTTCCTCGCCTTCCTTTTTGTCAGCTGCTTTCGCCGCCACACCTTCCTCCACTACTTGGCACCGCCGTCTCGGCCATCCTGGCCGTGATGCTGATGCAACTAGCCGTAGTTCCGACATTCGGTGCCCTCGAGCTCACGATGAGCACTTGTGTCATGCGTGCCAGCTGGGCCGACATGTTCGTCTTTCTTTTCATTCTTCTTCTTCACATGCTACTCGTGTGTTTGATCTTGTACACTGCGACCTATGGACTTCTCCTGTACTCAGCATTTCTGGCTACAAATACTATCTTGTGATGGTTGATGATTTCTCTCACTGTTCGTGGACTTTTCCCTTGCGTGCCAAGTCTGATGCATTCCCCACTCTTCTCCACTTCTTCCCCTGGGTGTCTACTCAGTTCAGCCTCACCATCAAGGCCGTCCAGTGTGACAATAGCCGCGAGTTCGATAACACCACCTCGCGCGCCTTCTTCCTCTCTCACGATGTCCAGTTGCGCATGTCTTGCTCGTACACCTCCTCCCAGAACGGCAAGGCTGAGCGCATGATTCGCACCACCAACGACATCATGCATACCCTTCTGCTCCAGGCGTCCCTCCCTGCTCGCTTCTGGGCTGAGAGCCTGCACACCTCCACCTATCTCCTTAACCGTCTTCCTTCCGCTGCCTGCCCCGCTTCCACACCACACCACGCTCTCTTCGGTACCCCTCCTCGGTATGACCACCTTCCGGTCTTCAGGTGTGCGTGTTACCCTAACACCACTACCACCGCTCCCCACAAGCTGGCTCCCCGTTCAACTCTGTGTGTCTTCCTCGGCTACTCCCCTGATCATAAGGGTTACCAATGCTATGATCTCACCTCTCGTCGGGTCCTCATCTCTCGCCATGTGGTGTTCGATGAGTCCGTCTTTCCCTTCACCACCACCACCTCCTCCTCCACCCAACCCTGACCCCTTCTCTCTGTTTCCCACTGGCATGGTGGTCCAGCCACCTTTACCTCTATCTCCTGTAGGTACTGCTACTCTGTGCTCGGCGCCGGGCCCGTGCCCCGGCTCGCCGCCCACCAGTGACGCCCCTGGCCCTGCAAACTGCCCGGGTCCGGGGGCGTCCTCCTCCAGTGCTGCTCCTGCCCCTCCGCCCGACGCGGGTCTGGGGTCACCGGCGGTCCCAGCTCCCGCACCTCCTGCGCATTTCGCCCAGCCGATGCACGTCTACCAGCGCCGTGCGCGGGCGGCTCCGCTGCCTCGGTCACCGCTGGTGGCCTCTCCACCGTCGGCGCCTCCACCGCCGGTGGCCTCTTCTCCGCTGCCTCCACCTCCGCCGGGGACGCCTACACCACCGCCGCGGCCGCCGGCTGCCCGGGTCGTCCCGCCGGTGTACCACCCACCGCTCCTTCATCGACACCCGCGGCATGTTCACCCTATGGTGACGCGGCACGCGGCTGGTACCCTGCGGCCCCGGGCTCTTGCGGCGATGCCCGGCGACCCGCAGGTCTCTCCTGTACCCTCATCCGTTCGCAACGCCTTGTCAGACCCTCACTAGCGCCGCACGATGGAAGAGGAGTACGCGGCCCTCGCCAACCAGACATGGGATATGGTGCCCCGTCCGCCCGGGTCCAACGTCGTCACCGGCAAGTGGATCTGGACACACAAGCGGCGGGCTGATGGTACCTTTGAGCGGTACAAGGCTCGCTAGGTGCTCCGGGGTTTCACTCAGCGCCCTGGGGTCGACTACGATGAGACTTTCAGCCCAGTGGTGAAGCCGGCCACCGTCCGAACGGTGCTCTCACTGGCTCTAGCTCGCTCCTGGCCCATGCATCAGCTGGACGTCAAGAATGCTTTTCTCCATGAGACTCTTTCTGAGACAGTCTACTACAGTCAGCCAGCAGGGTTTGTTAACTCTTCTCGTCCCGACATGGTCTGCCGGCTCAACAAGTCTCTCTACGGCCTCAAGCAGGCCCCTCGGGCGTGGCACTCTCAGCTTGCTGCTTTCCTGTTGTCACTAGGATTTGTGGAGGCCAAGTCAGATACGTCCCTGTTCATCTATCACCGTGGAGCTGAGACTGCCTACCTGCTACTCTATGTTGATGACATTGTCCTCACAGCCTCCAGTCCGTCACTACTCCGTCGGATCATCAGCTCTCTCCAGCAGGAGTTTCTTGTGAAGGATCTCGGTGTTCTCCACCACTTCCTCGGGGTCACAGTTGAGCCTCGACCCACCGGGCTACTTCTTCACCAGCGGGCAGTACACTCTTGATATTCTGGAGCGAGCTGGGATGACTAACTGCAAGCCCTGCTCCAATCTGGTTAACACACAGGGCAAACCGTCAGAGGCCGAGGGCACCCTAGTGGCAGAGCCCACTGCACACCGGAGTCTTGCTGGTGCACTTCAGTACCTCACCTTCACCAGGGCGGACATCACCTATGCAGTGCAGCAGATATGCCTTCACATGCATGATCCTCGAGAGCCCCACCTCACTGCTCTCAAGCGCCTCCTCCGCTACCTCCGCGGCACTGTCGACTACGGCCTGCTCCTTCACCGGTCTTCCTCCGCCGAGCTTGTTGTCTACACTGACGCCGATTAGTCCGGGTGTCCGGACACTCGGCGCTCCACCTTCGGCTACGCTGTCTTTCTGGGCGGCAACCTGGTGTCCTGATCGTCCAAGCATCAGCCGGTGGTCTCCCACTCCAGTGCCGAGGCGGAGTACCGCGCTGTTGCTAACGGCGTGGCTGAGGCCTCCTGGCTCCGGCAGCTCCTCGCCGAGCTCCATAGCCCTCTCTCCCGGAGCACGCTTGTCTACTGCGACAACGTCAGTGCGGTGTACCTCTCCACCAACCCTGTACAGCACTAGAGGACCAAGCATGTGGAGATCGATCTACACTTTGTCCGTGATCGAGTTGCGATCGGCGATGTTCGGGTCCTCCACGTCCCGACCACCTCCCAGTTCGCTGACATCTTCACCAAGGGCCTCCCGTCCTCGACCTTCGCCGAGTCTGCTCCAGCCTCAACATTACCGGTGGCTAGTTGCGTCTGGGGGGGGCTCGTGTGTTGTGCTTCTTTTCGTGTCCAGTCTGTAACTCCGCTGTGTCGATAGTTCAGACTGCGCGGGGGTGTTGGAGTGCTTCTTTTCGTGTCCAGTCTGTAACTCCGCTGCATCGGTAGTTCAGACTGCCGGGGGGGGGGGGTGTTGGAGTGCTTCTTTTCGTGTCCAGTCTATAACTCCGCTGCGTCGGTAGTTCAGACTGCGGGGGGGTGTTGGAGTATGTAGTATTAGGCCCATAAAGCTAGGCCCATGTATGACACTATATTGCTACCCCTCTAGGGTTAGCCCATGGTAATGAGAATCACAATTTCTAACAGTTATGTCTAATTAAAACATAAAAAAGAACATGTGTTTAGTTAAAAAGGAGCTAAAGAACAAGCTTGGACATAAATTTCTTTCAAGGTCATGTAGTTTCATCATCTTTTACATGATTGATAACTTTAGATGCTGCAGATACTTCTGCTCCACAAGAAATTGCTTTTCTTGAATGTTTTGAGAAAAAATAAAAGTGATTACTCAAGCAATAATATGGGACGGAAGTTTTCGTTGGGTTCTAGAAGAGTTAATTCTGAATCATACAGACGCCATTTTATTATTACAGTAAGTAAAATATTAGGAACAAAACTAAAAAGCAACAGGAGCAAAAACAATAATGTAACAGTCACAATACCTTAAAAACTCATGAGCATCTTCCTGAGTTCCACCACCCAAGCGACATCCAATATTCCTCAGATTAGAAAGAATTCTACTTGGAGATAAGGGTCCACCACTTTCACGTAAAGTTGAAGCATATTGCTCAAGTTCACACATAAGGCACCAATTTTTTGAAGAGCCTAAAAAATAGTAACTAAAGTCAAAAAAAAAGAAGAAAGAAACACAAAGTACACATCAATATTACAAGGAGGGGTTAGGGTAGCTATTTGAGATTATAGTATTACAATCTTTAGAATGCAATCTCAGAAGAAGGTAGATCATCAGTGGCTTTGTGCACATGAGACATTGAAGAACAGCATTAGCATAGCAGCTGCAAAAGGAAGCGAAGTTAATCAAGAGATGAGGCTGATTAAGCAGGAAAATGTAAAATGATAACCATGTACCCAAACAAGTGTTAAGTAGCACAAATGGGAACAAAGGACAACCGCCCATACAAACCCAACTAAAACTGTCTAACTAATCCCACAATATGGTTTTAGGGGGGCAGTTTTGTAGAGGTGGCACATCACACCAACGCTGACATGGCAATAACTTGATGATGACTAGCGGGCCGTCCTCTGTATTGGCAGGTTTACCTCAACATGGTGGTTCACTCAAACAAATACTTTGTGAAATCCCTTTTATTGCAGTAAGATTGCTATATAATGATCAATTGTACTGCAAATAGGATTAGTTCAGCTTGCAGCATTTTAAATTTCAAATCAGCAAACCTTTTCAATAAAGAAACTAACTGTGACACATCTCTTATTTTGAAATCGATATCATTGGATATGTTGATATTCTTGGGCAGTGTTCTTTGTCAAATGTATAGCAGATGCTATCCACCTATCAATCCACTGTCCTACTCTTGGTAACCCACACTATATAATGGGACTTGTATATAAATGTGTAGCAGATGCTATCCACCTATTAATACACTGCCCTATCATTCTTGTTATGTATAGGCTTATGTCAGGCATATGATATACAAATGCCGCATATCTGTTCTAGGCTCGTATTGCCCCATAAGTAGTTGTGCATGCATCAGGACTAATGGAGTGATAATTTCCCACAAATCTAGTCAATTAACATGATAAACCATTGTTAAGTAAATTCTTATTTTTGTCAGGGGCCTTTCAGCTGCTCTACTTGCTTAAGTTCCCCCCATCCCTTCAGCAGTGAGTGTAAACGTCCCATTCGGCATTTTCCTTCTTTTGCAGCTCAAGTCGAGTACCAACAGGCACCATCATCAATTATAAGTACTTATCTCGGTAAAAGTACACAGCAGCAACCGAAATAATTAGATGAGTGTGAACTATAACTTTAAGCATCATTTATTACCTGTTTCCACAATTGAAAAGACCTCTAGGGGAAATACCCCGTGCTTCGTATTGAAAAAACTTGACAAGATCTTCATATGGGAACAATACCTGAAGTGCCATTTACAAAGAAAACCTTAATTCAATAAACAGGAGAGAATTTAAGGAAAGTTCATAGATTAGTCCAAACCTTGTTCCTCTTATTATCATTGATCAATCCCACAAGGCTGGTTTTGAGAAATTTTGAAGGCTTCTTTAAAACTTCAACCTTGGATGCTCCAAACTTTTGTAGATTGCTACTTGTTGGTTGACTTGATTCACATGTGGGGGTAGATCCTGAATAATCAGTAACTATATGAGATAAAAGTAGCCCTATAAGATAAAGCTAGCTCATATTATCAGAGAACTCTTTACTAACTTTGGTCATTTTTGTTGCAAGGATTCTTCTCATGTCCATCATTTTGATATGATGTAGACACCCTATCCTGTGACTTCTGTGCTGAAACCACCTTACTTGATGGGTGTGGAGGCCTCTTATTCACCACCTTTGCTTTCCCAATAGTTCTTCCAGATGACAAGCTCCTTTGCAGTGGCTCACTGGCAGAAGCATATGACCCCTCACAAGAACTGACCATATCAGAAGTTAAATAGACGCCCATCTCAGGCTGATAAACTGTGATGCTTGCTTTTGACTGTTTTCTCATGTCAGGAGCACAACTGCTAGGTTGCTGCGCATTGCTTTTGGCAGGATAAGTTGCATCCCCATTACCACTCAATGCATCGGAACCAAAATAGTTGCTTGACACCTGGAGTCATAGGACAAATGATTGAATTATCTAATACAAACATGTAGGCTGAAAATGACTGGTGAATTGTAAGTGTTTGCTTAAATTACCTTGTTTCCAGATAAGATCTCTGGAGACTGAGAGCGGATTTCATCAGCAGCATTATAATTATTCTTTTCAAAAGATACACGAACAGAACCATTTTCGCTCATATGAATACCTTGATTTGATCTATTCATGTTGCTTCTGTCTGCCGGAAATGGATCAGTATCTAGATTGTAACCATCAGTTGTGGGAAAGGATGGTTCTGATAAAGTATCGAAGTTCATGTCACGCAAGTGAATGTCACCACCCGGAAGAGGTGAATTTAAGTTAGTCAAGAACGGCATCTGTTCATTAGCCTCAGTGCTAGATCCACCAAAGCTGCCACTGCCAAGCCATTTTTGGCATGTTTCCTTATGTCCTTGCCTCCAGTGAACTATTTGACACTTCCCAGAGCTGCAGAACATTCAAAATGGTATTATGAACTTTATGAGCTGTCAATGCATGAAAATCAAGGGTACTCCTATTTTGATCATAACAAGAGTGAGAATCATGAGCTTAGACTATTACATTATCAACATGGCCAATAACTTATAACATGAATGTTTAAAAATTGGGGAAACAATCTATCCTTCATTACACAAATCAGAAATTTCTGCTTGTGGTGGCGAGGAGTTAGATTGGGACATCCAGGATATTAATTAAAAAAACTATCCTTCATTACAGAAATCAGAAATTCCTTTAAAATGGTGCTCGTTTATATGAAATTAGTTTGCCACCTTCCAGAATATGAGACACTCTGCATTCCCACTATGTCAGTATTCCATAAGCTAATATCTCAGAGCAAAAACATCAAAACTAGCTTTATTAGAATGGTTTTTATTGCTATGTGGGACAGGCTAGATAAAATGGAAAAAGATGAGAAGTCGACCAGATATTTGAATTTCAAAGACGCCTGATCAGGCATGGTTTCTTCAATAAAGAATCTGATTATAGAAATGGAAACACAAAAGAAAAAAAAAACTTACCAGTATCTAACAGACTTGCATCTGGAGCAACGAGTCTTAGCAGGGGCATGGCAAGTTGCACATTCATGGTATTCCTGTCTTAACGAAGGCGCAGGTCTGAAATAGGGCATAGTTCTCAAGGAAGGCCCTGGCGGAATAATGTCTGCGCACGCCATTGTTTCCTCTCTATAGGCTTCTTCTGCAGCTCGCTGTGCAAGCACAGTTACCCTTGCCTTCTTACTTGCAGCATCATGCCATCTCCCAAGAAGAAAGTAAGCTACCACGGGAAGTACAATGAAGACAAGAAAGAGTGCAGGCACATCAGCTTCCCTTGGTTGGAGCATGTCCCTAACAGAATACTGATATCCAGCTCCAGAAGTTCTCTATTTCAGCTCGGAAAAACATTCCAGAATACTTATTGACCTACAGGAAAGAGCATATTATGTAAGAATAAAAAAAACAAGCGTACATTTTTCTCCTGGCATAAAATGGAATTAAAACAAGAACAGGCTAAAGCCTCCAAAGATTTTAGGGACAAGGCCCAGCTTAAGCTTCTCCAATAAACTGTTACTTATGCGAGCAGACCCAAAATAGCTTCTTGAAAAAAATGTTGACTGGGGCTTCATTTCAGGAGTGGTAGGGGCTTGCTTGTGCTGGATTCACAACATTTGGGGCTTCTACTGCAAAGTTGGCCTAACCTTATTTATATGATGATCTCAAGAAGCTCCCACCTGTTTGACCATGGTTTCAGCTCACAAGCCCATAGGATGAAGCTAGGTTTGAGTCGGCCCTTATAACTTTTTAAATCAAGATCCTAAAACTAGATGACAGAAAAGTAGGAACACTATGAACTCCGGACCACTGCTACACAACTGTAATTGGCTGGTTACCTGGAAAACCTAACAAATGTCACGAATTGTTTACATCACAAGTGTAATACCCCAATATTCTGCCATGAATCAAGCACTAGAAACCTGAAAAGGCATCCATGAAAATAGAGACATTTTTCTCTGTCATCCGTGCAATGCTGTTGGACCAACTAACAGAAACAGCTCCTGAAATGTGTCCATGGTCTTATCCAACATACTACATCTAGTAGACCCCCAAAATAATGAAATGTCCTAGAGTTCAGATATTATCTATAGCGCAGCAGCTCCAGAGAGTGAAATCGGTACAAACATACACCTTGAAAAATCGACAGAGGAACGAAAAAAACTACTAGCATGTACTACACGGCAGCACATTCACAGGAGCAGAAGTTCAAAATGAGAGATTTCTGACAAGACACAAGAGTGCCCAGGCCCTAATCTCAAAATGAGAACCCTAGAAGCAGGCTCCCAGATCCCCTGTCACTGCAGCGCATGCCAACACGGGCACTGATTTTTTTTTTTTTTGATCAGTCAACGGGGGGGAGAGAATCCCCCACCTGATTTTCATTGATCATTTGGCTCTTGAAACCAGATAGTACAAACACAATTTTACATGTTCCCAGGCTTAGCTTTGCGCATACCTCGCGCTGCCCGACGAAAATGAAAAAAAACCAAAAATACAAAGAGAAAGCAAAGAACTCCCATGAAAGCATGTAGCTGTGCACCAATCAACAACACCACCACCAGCAGAGCACCGGCGACCTCCACTCCCACGGCGACTGTGAAGCTTCGAGTCAATTGACAGACGACAGCCGTGATTGCAATGTCTTTGAAGCACATCCAGGCCCCAATTGACGCCCACCAACGCCCATTACCTAGCCTTCAGAGGGGAACGGCGACAGCGGTGGAAACCTCCCGGCATTTGATGTTCTGGCACCAAAAATGGTGACATCCTACAACACATCCGGACCGGCATTTGATATTCTGGCACCATCTAGTGGTGACATCCTACAACACATCCGGGCCCACGTACCGCCATTCAACGCCATCCGCGGGGAGGACAATGGTGGGAGGGCCGACAAGAGAGGCGCGAGGAGATCCAAGAGAGGGGATCATGGTCTCGTTACCGGCATTTGATAAGACAAGGCAATCAAGGATCATGGAGAATGGCAATGCTAGGACAGTTGCAGTGTAGTTAGGTGGTTAGAGCTTGTGCAGAATTAGGGAGAGGGAAGGTAGAGCAACGGTGAGGGCCACAAGGGCGCGGCAGGGGCTGGAAACCATCCTCCACGGTGGTGCCCTCAAGAGGGCTACGACGTTGTGGACGCCGCCACCACCGGCTCCAGGTAGCTAGAGCAAGGTTTTCACCCGGAGAAGAGGGACAAACTGCAGGCATAGACCAGGGACCTACATCATTGACGCCTCGAAGGATGTAACGGCGCTAGAAAGCGTCGCCGCCAATCGCACAGACTCGTGCAAGGCTTTCGCCTAAGGTCCCCAACCGGCGCTCCAAGGGCGCGCAGCCCCGCCGCCGGCAAGCCCGCAGCCAAATTGCGCGCTCCGCGTCGCTGCTGGCCCTGCGAAGAAAACACAAAGAAAGAACCTAAGCACGCTGCCCCACCACCGGCATGCCCGCGGCCGAACTGCACGCCCTGCTCCTTCACCGCTGCAGGGTCCTCCGGCTGAAATCCGCCTGTGCCCGCTGCCAGCCGCTGCACCCTGGGGCCTTGCGCCGGCACGACGAACAGGACGTCCGTGGCGCCAGGGGGAGGAGGGATCTTGGAGGCCATGGGCCAGGCGTCGTCCGCCCCTCTGTCGCAGCACCCGGGTACAGCCGCGCCCGCCGCCCTGGCCACCTCCGGGCTGGGACCCCGGCCAGCCGCTGCTGCCGCAGGGGCAGGAGCAGCCGGCCACGGCCCGGCCAACCGGCCGGGAGCAGCCAGCCAAGGCCCGGCCTTGGGCCAGCCACCCGCCGGATCGGGAGCAGCCAGCCACGGCCCCACCGACACGACCACCCGCAGAAAAAGGGCGGAAAAAAGAACCGGCCGGACCAAGCTACAAAACTTGCGCAAGAAGCGGGCTGACCCCCCGGCCTAAAAACTCGATTTTTCGCAGCAAGAACGTAGGAGGGGAGCAGGAGGAACAGCGCCTAGGGTTTACCGAGAGCAGGAATGCCACTCCGGCCGGACGGATCTCCAGCCAAACACAGGAGGGGCAGGGCCGGCGGTCGGCGGCGGGAGAGATCGAGGCCGACCTGGAGACGGTGCGGCGGCGGCGCCCCTTCGGCTGGCGGGCGGAGAAGGACGGAGGCGTGCGGCTGGGAATCGGAGCGGTGGTGCGCGGCACTGGGGGCGGGCGGCTGCTCCGGATGCTCCTCTCCTCCAGTGATGAGTCTCTGCCAGTCGCTTGGCTACACTGTGCTCTCTCTCTCTCTCTCTCTTTCTCTGCCGTCTCTCTGCAGAGAGTCTCGATCGGGGTGCGGTGAATTTGCTACGCACAGCGCGCCTGGCTGGGCTTGCAAAGGGAAACGGCGGATTCGAGGGGGAGCCTGGGATTTTCTCGGCCGTCGGATGGAGCGATGGGCGGTGGAGATAAAAGGGAGGAGGGGTTTGGTTTTGTTTCGTTTCTTGTCTATCTCTACCTGCCCGATTTATTGATCCTCTCTTGGAACTGGAGTCGTTGCAGGAGTGGAAAGCATCAAAGCAAGTCAAGGGGTGGTGTGTGAACACTGAACGCGTTACACAGTCCAATCTCCTCTGAGTTGCCCCAAGTAGAAAGAATTAGGTCAAGATAGAGTGGACTAGCAAGTCAACATAAATATATTTTTTCACCTTTCGAAGACAACGTTCCAATAGACATTTGCTGTCTATCATGCTTATCAGTCATGATATATTGTTTTTCTTGCACAACAATGATCTGTGGATTATTTTTTATTGTTTTTTCTTCTCTCAAAAGGGATATTTTTTGTAGTCACGTTTTTTGTCATTTTTTGTCGGTATGCTCTTGTCATTTTTTGTCGGTATGCTCTTGTAGTCACGTTTACCGTTTTTAAAAAAGCATTGTCGATCCCGGGATATTTTTCTTGTATCCCTAAACTAAAATTAGAAAAGAGAGCATACGTCGAAAATCAAGTGAGAACTTAATTTGAGTTCACCAATTTTTAATTGCCAAGATACAAATATCAGACGAGAAAACTTAATCTAATTCCATGCATCGTAACTACCAAAACACAATTTGAGGAACTATCAAGTATATGCTATTTAGATATATTTAAGCATCTATTAGGTGTGAGCGAACTTAGCTTGAGTTCACCATATTTTAATTGCCAAGATACAAATATCAAATGAGTCTACTTAATTTGAGTTCACCACATTGTAATAGCCAATGGTTCTATTCAACCGGTTCAAAAGCCGTCAAATTTCGGCAAATTCAATAGTAGTTTATGAGAGAAAATAAACTAAAATCTGACGGTGACCAATATATAATTGTATTGTATGTACAAACATTTAAGTGGAGTATTCTGTGTCTACTTATTGAATTGAATCCTAAAGGAAATATTATTGTAGTATAAAGCAAAGCCATGACACTAATGTTTTCAAATAAACTATTATTACTCTCTCTACAAGACTAAATAATTTATAATTTAGAACGGAGCCACTAGTATTTAAAAAGATCTGGATATCAAAACACTATAGGATGCCAAAAAGGGCACGATGGTTTGGTGAAAAGTAGTATGATAACCAAAACGAACCCACAGTCGAACGGATGGATAATGGATAAACAGAGAAAGAACAAAAAAAACAATGAAATTTGCAAGGCATCCAAGCTTGGGCTCATCACTCAGCGGCTTCTTTGGAGAAAATTTAATTGTGCCGTACCTGGACCTAGCGGGTGATGATTCTGTGTGCTTGTGCGTAGGCGTACCACATGTTTTTGCTTCGTCAAAAGAACAAAAAGATGCAAACAAGGGAGTGTACTAGGCGGCACTGGTACAATTTTGTACTGCGCCCATCCCCATGATGTTTCCCTGCTCGCTTTTTCAAGGGAAACCGCCACTGCAGCGGCAGGCAAGGGCGGCAGCAGCAACCTTACAAAGGGGCTATTAAATGCTTGTGCAGTTGGGAGAGGCAGTAGAGACGAGACGAATGGTCCAGCAGCCATGACCGTTGAATGCCCCATCTCTCGTCTCCCACATGTATTCAATGTCTATGTCTATGTTTAGGACCAGTAGTGTTGTGTATAGGATGTGCTAAGTGTTTTCCTTTTATGTTACTATCTTGTTCTGATTGCTTAGTCTCAAATTATAAAATATTTTAAAAATCTTAGATAGACAAACCATCTCAAATTTGACCTATATGATAAGTAATAGTATTTATGATAAGATAATAGTATTTATGATGCAAACTAAGTATCATTATATTTTCACAGTATACATGTTTGATGTTTATAAATTTGTGTAGTTTTTTCTATAACTTTAATTAAATTTGATATGTTTTGACTCTTCAAGATTTTTGTAACGACTTATAATTTAGGAAGGAGGGATACTATCAAAGATTGATGACAAGTCCTTTTATAATAAATTATGATAACAATTAAACATCGATACAACATTTAAATCACATTTTCAATGAACTATGATTCTGTCATGACAATAATACTTTGAAGCTAGCTATGTTTAAGATACGTGTCATTTTTACCTATTCAACTACACAACACGCACAAGGTATTTTGCTACCAAAGCTTAGAATATTTGAGTGAAGCTGACCTTGATATGCTAATAATTTGTGACGGAGGAACTTCAGAGGGACCAAGAGGTGAGGCAACCATGCAAATTTACGGTGTCGAGGAGGTAAATCAATCGTAGGTCTAAGTCCTTATTTGTTTTAGCTTGACATGTTCGAAAGCAACTTGTTTTTTTTAGCATCTTCAAAAGCAACTTGTTGATCATTGTTTGGCAACCTAAATTTTTGTTCATGGTTGATTTTCTTTTTCTCACCTCATATTTTTTTAATTATATTTTTAAGTGGTGCAATTAAAATGCGTCGATCTAAGTTGTTCTTCGTCCAACAAAAATTCAGACATTGATTTATTTTGTTTGTTTATGAAATCAAAATTTGGTATACCAGCCAAATGGCTTCACATAGTGATTGTGATTTATCTTCTAAAACGTTTTGTGAGAGAATCTGTATCCAAAACGTTTGTAATAGAATTTGAAGCCCTACCGAACGCATACGGTGAAAAAAAGTACTGCGGTCTCCAAGTTTTTTTTTTTTTTTTGACAACACGGTCTCCAAGTTTAAAATAAGTAGAAGGGGTACCGTGCGTGTGTACTCGTAGCGACTGCGTTTTGGTGCTAGGATGTCCTGCGGACTCGTTGGGACGAAATTAACCGTATTAAACTCTTTCGGTCCACGGGTGACGTGGATGGGTCAACAACATGGCAGGACATATACTAATGGGAAAAAAGATTCCCTGCATTATGCACACCTGATTAGCCGGAAAGAATTAGATTAGACTTTAGAGCAGCGGCCAACGATACGATAGTACGAATAGGATGTAGACAGATCCGTGCCGTTGACCCGTGCTGTTTACGCGATGAAAAGAAAGAAAAAGACGGTCCTCATAGTCCATAGGAAGCCACCAGCCAGGCTGCTCAATTCATTCCAATGTGCCGCGTTTTTTGCATCAAGGGCAACCTGCCTAGGGCAATTAAAAAAAATGGCGAAAACGAAACAACTAGGACAGAAAGTAAGTGAAACGATTTAAACTTTAATCAAGATTAATATAATTATTATAATATATCTCAATATCTATATTTAATTAGATAATTTGGCAGGATTGGAACCGTATCCAACTTGAACTTATGAGCTTGGCTTATTAGCATGGTATAATATCGATCACATAAACCATCAACCGAACAACCCCTTAGTTTTTCTTGTCTCTAGATTAGTAGTGGTAAATTCTCCAATGCATAGTACATATATAACCCAAATATGGTGGAGAACAAACTCCTCAAATCTCAACAATGCACACATCATTGACCGCTGCAAACCATATAAAACATAAGGCGATCGACGTAACAAGCAACAGCTAGCTACTACCTCCCATCTCTAGTATATGACATAGCTACTACCTCCCATCTCTAGTATATGACATTTTAGATAAAAGATAATGAGCTCACAGAAGAAAAAATTGCACATGGCTGTGACGAGGCACTCATCCTAGCGATACACACGCTTTAGCAGCGTTTTCACTTTTTTTTAGCTTTGTTATTTAATTTGCTAGATGATGAGGATATGATGCAGCTTGTAGGACAATGCTTGTCTTCGCTTATGTTGTTGTTCGATTATGTTCGGTTACGCTCCAATCTACACATCTTCTTTTTATATGTCTCTTAGCCCGTGTAAATTGAAGCGGAATGATATGCAACCAAAGCAACCTTAAATGTTACTATGTGATCATTATATTGTTGTATCCGCCAAAAATGCAAAATCGTAAGGCGGTTTTGGCTTCATTGCTCGCTAAGATTTTTTGTTCGTGATGTAATATAAAGGCGCCAGGCTTCATGCTTTCTCATCTTGGGCACACCGGTGGATTAGAAACGTACGTGATGATGGTGACGAACTTGGCAACGTGATGATGGTGCTACGAGGAGGGGAAACTGAGAATGGAGCCCCACGATTGGTGGACTATATTGCAACCGCAAGCAAGTGGACCTGGTCCCGCTTGGATTTTGTGAAGACCGTGGCTTAATAATTTGGACTTAAATCAACGGCACCAAGTGCATTTTGAGATTCTCAAATGTGGAAAAAGAATGGACAGAGTCTAACAAATCTAGATGAATTGGAAGCCGTTCATTACTCTACAAGCCCTAATGTAAAAACACTGATAGTTTGTAGAATATAATAAACAATATACCTAGTTTTCTTTTAACTTAAAATAATATAAAAAATATAATACTTCTAATATTCATATAGCTCTAGCCCTAAGAATTTCTGTTGCTTCACTTATCAATAAAAAAATGTTTTTAGAGCTAGAAATGGCTAGCTCCAAGAGATTCTTTAGAGCACATGATCCATGCAGAAAAAACGCCTCCATCTGATGCTAGCATCACGTTTTCTCAATAGTTTTTCTATTCAGTTCACGTTTACAGGCTCTTGTTGACGTGTACCTCACGCGTGCATCGGCTAGTCGTTGTCCGCTTTGCATGCCCACACGGTAGCACAATGGGCATTTCAAGCCACATTCATCTCTTACCCAAAAACGCTTTTGTAAAGGCAATGGGTGGCCTTCGGCTCACGTTTAGATAAGGGGCACATCTTTAGATAAGGGGCACATCTTCGCACAAGTTTTGTGGAAAATCAGACCAAACCGTAGTACAAGTACCACTGTAAGATTCGCACCAAAACTCGGAACAACCATGTTCCAGTACGGTCAGCTTTGCATATTGGTGTCGGCATCCGAGGTTTCTTTCTTTCTTTCCTCATCGCCTCCTCCTCCAGCTGCTGCTGCGGCAAGAAACCTAACCGAGGCAGCTGATGCTTCCTCTCCGACCTCCCGCCTTTTGTCAACCTCACGGCTTGGATTCCGGAATCGTGAGCAACAAATCTGTCTCACTGTCCTGTTGTCTGCCCATCGGTTCCAACATGCTCGATGCCAAATACCTGTACTTGAGCTCTTTATATATATATAAAAAGTGTACTTGTGGTACGGTTGGATAATATTGTTGTTGCTGCTGTCTTCCTGACAAGTGACAAGCCATACTAGTACAACCGAAAGTAGTTCTACTACTTCTATTACAAGAGATCAGAAGAATCCACAAATGCTAGTTACTTCTATTACAAGAGATCAGAAGAATCCACAAATGCTAGTAGATCGAAACATGTCTATATGGTCTTCTTGTCCATATAAACAAACATCTTTACACCCCCACCTGCTGTAGCCTGCTCATACAAGATCCAAGTACATGTCAACCGAGAGAATAGTTAGAATTAAAATGCTTGTTCCAGGTCCAGGAGTACCTGAAACTTGCAAGATCTTAGAATGCTTTGCAATGCCAGAACACACTGCAAACACACTGCGCATCCTACCGACAAAAGAACTTTGACCCATTTTCTTTCCTATTTCCACATATTCCATTTTACATACATATAAGCAATGACAATGGAGGGCTATAGCAAGATCTATATCAAGCCATGAAGCAACACATGCAAAAAGAAAGAAAAGAAAAAAGAAGAGCAAAATGCCAAACAAGGTGGCAAAAAAGAGCAGAGAAGCAGGGGGGCAAGTGGAACGGACCGGCAGCGCAACAGAAAGGGGGCAGGGCACCTAGGCGTCAAAATTAGTGTTACAACTTACAACCATGCCAGCCCTTGCGCTTGCGTCCTACCATGATGAGCTTCTGCTAGTGAGACCGACATGGAAAACATCATCTGCTCCTCAATGCTCTCCGGGCGGAAGTGGCTTGGAGCCATGGTGAAATTATCAGCAAAAGGCAGCTGTTGCATGGTCCCTGCATCCGCCATGATGTCCGATCCGGCATAGCTTGTTCCCGCCTCCGCACCCTCCGACCAGTGGTCGGTTGAGCACTCTCCCTCCTCTCTTACCACTTCTCTGCTGCAACTTGGTGCTATCCCGCTCCAGGTGTCTAGTGAACTGTTCTCGACGCCACACAAGCTTCCACTCGACATGTTGCATGGCCGCCGGATCATGTCGAAGACTGGGTATGTGCTACTGCCAGCCATGTAAGAGAAATCCATGCTTGCTGGCTGGTGCTCAGCCAAAGCTGCAACTGCACAAGAATATCCACCTGGATGAGGCATTTCTAGAGGAGCAGCTGGAAGAAATGCCTGCCTTTGACGTGATGGTGGCTCGATTACAGGAAAGTAGCTGCCACAAATAGGATTTACGAGATGACCTTGTTCCTGCTAAGGTAAAGAAATAAATAAGAAACAGATACAGAGTTTGCTTAGACTTAGCAAATACATAAATTTCAAAGCCAAGATTACTGTTTGGATTTGATCCAAGTAAAAAATTGATCTCAAAAGGTGTTCCTGAAGAATCTCATCAATCTTACCGTAACTGTTTTATGAAAACATTTTCTTTATGAAAAGAAACTTGAAGTATTATAATGACAAACAGCCTAGGAGTATCTTAGATGTTTGCCATTTATTATAGATAGTGCCCTGATAAGGTCAGCCGAGTCCTTGAGATCGTGTCAGTTGATACTATGTATGGTTACACATTAGTTTTTTGTAATAGCAGCAGTGCCATCAGATTTAATAACATATATCAGTTTTGTGCATAGAACAGATATTGCCCCATCATGGATTAACTACCTCAGAAAGTTGTATTAGCCAGCATTATGGATATGGTTTTCGTTTGCCAGTAGTGGTTGAAGGGAAGATAATTTTGATTTATGCCACAGAACTAATTACATTCATCCCACAAAACCATATTGCCGATGAGTCCATTTTTTAAACTAGTACCCAAAAAGAAACCATGTTCAAAATCTACAGAATTGGCTAACAATCTGGACTTGCAAAGTTAGCTCATGCAATCACCATAACAAATTAGATCAATTCAACTGGATGTCCAGAACACAGATAGAGCTGAGATTTCATAGCAAATGAAAACATGAACAGCCAAACTCTGGATCACAGAAAACAACAAAAAGTTAATATGAACTATTTGTTACTAATGCTGACCAGGGCTATTTGCCCCCAAAAAATGAGAAGGGTGAGGAAAAAACTCATAGACCCTATACTACCCAGTAGCATGACTGTTTTCTGCAAATTTCTTACACATATACATGACATGCCAAAAGTTTATCAACATGCAACATGTTATCACACAATCTTTTTTTTCCCTAAGAGGCATATAACTATTTAGAATACAAATGCTGTAACTTTCTAAGAGAGCATATAGCTTTCACCATGCTTCTTTAACAACAAATGCTGCAGGTTGAAACTGGTAAACTTCTATTTTAGGCACATGTTGGTCCATGTGCAGCTCTTAGAAAACCAAAATAAATCAGCATTCATAGTATTATTCAAGTCATGAACTGCACACATCTTGCAAAATAGTTCCTGTCCACTAACCTGAATGGAACGCCAAATTGCTTCCATAACCATCATATCCTCCAGATTCATGTCAACATTATCATCACTGTCAGCAAAAACAGGTGGCAAAGTTGTTAGATGCCGATTTCATCACAAAAGTTAAACATAATTTCTTGTCAAACTAAAACATCAAGTTTCAGTAATATTTAAACATTGCAAATTCTAAGTTACAACAAACAAAAATCAAATGGTTTCATGTGAAAAATCAAAGTAATAGCATGAACATACCGGTTGTTCCTAGAATGGAAAGGCCGCATGTTAGCCTGGCTAGAGCATGAAGGTTCAGATGAACAACATTCATTTCCTTGCTCAGTACATTGATACGATGGCACTACAGAGGGCATGACATTATGTCGGTGTAACTGATAAGACTACAATGCAGAAAGATGGCATTAAGTGAGCATATTAGTTACATCCACTGCTAACCTGAAAAGGATGTGCTGCAAATATCTCGATACTCAACTTCTGTTGTTGGGGTTACTGTTCTGCTAGAAGAACACCTGCTCTGTTTTCTTTTCATTTTAGCTTCTTCATCTTCAAGTTCTTTTTGGCGCATCCTCAACTGTGCTTCTATGACTTTCTGTTCTTCCTGCAATATGTTATACATAAGTTCAAACAAATGCAGATTGCAGTCTTAAGACTGTACATACAGGAGTGGAAATGCATAAGTGGAAAATGCAAGCATTTAAAAGATGAGACTTACAAACTGCTCTATGCTCCTTTCCTCCTTTGTTTTCACACCACGATACTCCACAGCATAATTAGGCGTTTTGCAGAATGGGCACCTTCAGTGGCCAAGTTTTTTCATAAGAAGGTTTGTAGATCACCAAATAGGATGAAACTAAGACAAGATGAAATAAAGGATACTCACTGTGTAGGTCGAGCAGTGTGAGTTGGTTTCATTTGAAGAAAACACTCTGTAAAAATGTCAAACAGGATATGCAAAGGTTATTTGCAGGTGTGGGATGGCTAAGTCAACAGTTGGATGGATGCATTACCTGTACATATCCCCTTTGAACAACACTTTGAACGGTTGAGGCTTGGGTAGTACTGCAACAAATGAAAAAATCTTATTAGGAAATGACTCAAGGAGAAAAAACACAGTGGTTGCACAAAGCAACTGATGTTTCTATCTGTTTCGTTAAACAGCCAACTAAGCCGAATGCCAAAATACTTCTAAGAACAAAATAGACCATCTTATTCTTCACTATCACTGACCAAATTCCTCAAATACTTTTGAAGCTAGTGATCAAAATGCAACAGAATTGCAGTACATGCCCAACTACAATAACACCAAAAATAACTGACCAAGGCATGCAGATGCAAACAAAATCAACGCCATTTCCAATTTTTTTTACAAGCTACCAAAAACATCTAAGAACAAATTTCATACAACAGAATCAGCCAATCAGGCACAACCAAATCATTGGGTGTACTACAAGCAATGAATTTAAAAATCCCAGTTAACAAGAGCATAACCACAGACACATTGAGGATGAAACAAGGGATGCAATGATACAACATAAGACAAAAGGACCCAATACGTTGGCATGTAATTATCAGATATGGAACTAGAACAATTTCTTGCCAGGCTCATAATACACCCATCTCAGGAGCATTAGAAGTACCACTGCCCATTTCAAGCGTAGTGCAAGCCAGTTACAGCATTACAATCACTTAGGAGTATAGAACAGTAGAACATTCTTATTCCATGTTGCTCCAGGAAGTAAAATCAGTGGGGCACTGGCACTCAACCTCATATAGCACAGCAATTAGCCAACCAAAAGAAAATTTAGAAAATTCTCCAAACAACATGACCAAAGCATCAAATGTGGTGTGATAGCAATCTTAGGACGACCATGGTAGCGCATTTTGCACAATGTAGATATACAGTATGATATCCAAGCAGAACATGAGCAGCAGATACCATCTAGACATATATACAGATTTAAAGACTGATGCCACCCTTACTGCACTTTGCACTACCTGTTGGCAACTCCGGGGTATCAGGCAAGAACAGTCAATCCATTGAAAACACGGAAATGTAGCAATAAACCTCGGGCTGGTCCTACGACCTTGTGGAAACAGAAACACAGCCCCCTAACAACAATGCACGCACTCCTACAGGAGCCGAGCAGAAGGACTCCCACAGAAGCAGAGCAGAAGATAACAAGGCACGCGCACAGAAGAAAAATACGACGCCACTGTAACTGTAACTGCACACTCTGCAGAAGTAACTAGTCGACAAATTGTGCTATTAGAGGCTAGAAAACGTGGCTAAGCGTACTGAAACCCCCTGGTCCTAGGAGGAGGAGGAGGAGGTTCCAGAACAGCATCTGGAACTGGAACCACGTGCACGCTCATCGACCTCCCCACCCAGTAACAGCATCGTGGCAACGGCACGCGGAAATCCAACAGAATCAACCGCCGCCAATCCACCCAGTGGGTCAGTAATCCCCCTTCCCGCCGAAGCTCCCCCTCCCCCTCCGTCCAGGTCACCCGTAGGTGGTCGGTCGGGCACTCGCGCCGCAGCAGACGACGCCGCCGGAATTCGCGCGAGGGGGAAGCGGGTGAGAGAGGGAGAACGAGAGATAGAGGGAGAAGGGGGAGTGAGAGGGTAGGGGGAGAATGGAGGAGATCTCCGCGGGCGCGCTTACCAGGAAGCAGATGGGGCACTCCTCGAGGTGGTCCCCTCCGCCGGCGCCGGCGACGGCTTGGTCGTCGGCGCCCGGGTAGCAGGGCGCGAGCTTGGCCTCGAGGATGAGCTTGCGGAGCTTCTTCTGGTCGATGTCCCTGTGCTCGTACAGCCCCTGCGGGCGCGTGAACCGCTCCTCCACCCCGGACTTGCGCCGCCCGCCTATCCGGTTCCCCATCCCTCCCTCCCTCCACAGATCCGCCGCCTCCGCCGCCGGCCGGAGACGAACGAAACCCTCGGTCGGTCGCCCCCACTGCGCTCGGAAGCGTGCGTGCGTGCGTGCCGCCCGAGACCCCGAGTCACCGTAGATACATACGGTGGTGGGTGGTATACGCAAACGCAACGGGAGGGGGAGAGGGGAGGTGCGTATGCGCTGTCGCAGCGGGCGAGGCGAGGTGGGAGTAATTTTTAAAAAAAGCTTTTTTCTTTCCTCGGTGCGGGTGGGGGAGGAGGAAAGGAAGCGAGGCGCAGTGCAGAGGCCAGAGAGAGGCGAGCAAAAGAGAAGCGGGGGCGGGCGGCACGCTGCTGCGGCTGCACGCGAGGGGCAGGGGCAGCAGCAGCTTCTGCACTGCCGCTGTGCTGCGAGAGAGACTGCGGCGAGGCTTCCCCTTCCCTTCCCTCTCTCCGCCTGTAAAACTGATGCTGCGGTTACTATAATAATAATAAAACGGGGGCAGGCAGGGCGGGCGGCGGGCGGACCATCCCCACCGCGGCTTTGCAATTGCAACGGACAACTGTGGAGTGTGGAGCCTCCCTAGCCGTTTGATATTTTGTGATTGTGTGCAGGAGTGAAAGCGGAAAAAGATTTTCGGCTATTCGGGCTGGTCAGATTGAGATACGGAACCATGCCACTGTCAACGCAAATTAGCGAACCATTTCACACGGAATTATTCCGGGGCTTCAATCCGGGCCACAACAAAAAAAAAAAAAAAAAGAGGTGGCTTCGCGAAACCAATATTAATGTTAGCACTATATGACATAGCCATAGAGATATTAATATATACAGTGGCGAAGCTGGAGCAGATTAGAGGGGGTGCACTTGGCTTGTGGGTACATTGAAGTCTTCCATAGGGGTGCAAATATGACGAATTTTCAGACATATACACTGTTTTTATAAATTTTGGGGGGTGCATATGCAACCCCTAAGCAACACATAGCTTCGCCCTGAATATATACAATTCTTTTTTATTTGTATTTATTGTACACCGCTTTTTCTTTATGATGACATAACGGATACCTTATCTGTCTATCTAAAAAAGTTTGCAAACATGCTTGTAGAAAAGGTAAATTAAAATGTCTTCCGCATTGTATTTCTTTTCCGCTTGGTCATCCTTCCTACTAAAGTTTCTGGTTTCTAATGGTTGAGAACTCGAGGTGCACACCCATGGTTGAATTGCCCCCACGCCTATTAAAAAGGAGGGTTAATCTTGCAACCATGCTCTAAATGGTTTTATCACCGGTTGTATACAAGTCCAAATTATGTGCTCATTGTGATGATGTAAGTATGCATAGCAACTTTTGCTTTCTTTGGTAAGGCACGGAGAACAGGTTATCTATCTAGAGAAGCAGACAAATGTGTTGCATTGTTGATAGAAAGAGTGGTTGAGACATGATAGCGGTGCTCATCCGCCCTCCCCTCCCTTCCCTGAGTCACTAACCCTTTCATATTGGCTCCGATCGGTTATACATCTCTATAGGATATAACTACAAGGCATCAACCAGCCAGCAGCGCCAGCAAAGAGAAACCTAAAGTAGTACAACAACGGTCTAAAGAAGTACAACAACGGTTACTGCTGCCATAATTAGCACTTCTGATAACCATTTCTATTGCATGTGTACTAAATTATGAAAAAGGTTTAGGTGGTACAAAAAGAGAATTGTATTAGTTTGGTATTTTGTGATTATGTGCAAGAGTGAATTATGGACAATGTTTTGATTAGGGTGGAAAGAAAGATATCGTTCTTCTTAAGCTTTCTTTAATTTGTGTGTCAGCTGTAAGTGTTTTGTTGGAGAGATATTGCGATAAAATAGAGTTAATGATAAATGTTATATGGTTTTGAATCTATTACAACCTAATTTTCTTGAGGTGCCATGAAGGACAGCTTATCTATCCAAATAATGGACGCACATGCGATGTGATAACAAAAAGATAGATGGAAATGGTTGGCATTGTATATATCTCATGCTTCATAGTTCGAAATCTTTAGTTATATTTTTGCTTGAGAGGGGATTCAGAATGTGTTAATGTTGACTATATATATGGTTCTATATGTATGTATATCAGATGTGACTATGCGAGACATGAGAGCATAAGATGCGTGCATATGGTTTTAATTTCTCATATGCCTGAAAAAGAGGATTGTCTTAGTATAAGCACGTGCTAACCAGTTAACTATGGGTGATATCACTACTACATATTTGGTCTTCACGGCCAGCATCATCACCAAATTTTAGAAAACTAATAGTGATGGTGCCTTTTGACACATCACTCGAGATTTTAATGTTGGCACTATACAACATAGAGATGTAGGTACTAGATATCAAGATGTATGATTCTTTTTGTATTGATTTTGTAACGGCTATCTGTCTAAAAGATAAATGTATATGTGTGTTGTTAATAGAAAAAAACAAGAAATGACAATGATGCACACCCAAAGTCTATGATTTGTTTGAAGTTTCTATTGCATTGGAACCTAGAAAATTTTCATGTTCTGTATATTTTTCTTGTTTTATGTATTTTTCATGTATAAATTTTTACTAAATTTATGTATAAAACATATGAAATTCCTTCATTCTAAAAGGGCCCTTGGTGCAAAGGCCATACTAAAAAGCCTAGTTTCACCCATAGCAAGGCCATGCTAAAAGCCTAGCTTCACTCATAGCAATTGATGGCTAGATAGTCTAGTGAGCGTAATTCTCAAAAGAGAGAGAGAGAGAGAGAGAGGAGAGGAGAGAGAGAGAGAGAGAGAGAGAAGATAGTCTAGTGAGGGAGCCACACCATACAAACCGTAAATCTCAGACACACTACACAGTGGTGTGCACATGACCGACTGTACTGTGTACATTTCTTTGCATACAGCCCCTGACACGATATTTATTTCCCAGAATTTATGAATTACAGCCGCATTTCGTTGTGTGCTACAACAATGCACGGACGACTCGTACCTGACATCGCAAGAAAAGCTTCCTCATGTGCAGCAGCAACATTTAACGAGATGGTACAAATGCGTGAGGGGGCACCAACCCTCACTTTGCCTCTGGGCTGCATGCAAATACGCAAATGGGGGCGACTAGCCCTACACATTGATGAGAGGAGTACGCTGCACTGCACACTTTGCATTGCAGCACCAGTACCGATCCAGCAGTCCGCTGGGTGAAAAAGGCTCACGCTTTGCCAAAGATCCTGCAGCAAATGTGGCGAGTATACATGCTTCATTTGCTGCATAAGGCAAAGGCACAGGCCTCCTGAGTTCTGGTCAAACGTTGCAATGAAGTATCAATTGAGTAACATGCTTCCATTGTCATATGGTGTTCTTCAGTGAACAACCAAAATGACCCTACCAAATTTCTTTCGCCTGTACAATCAGATTTCTTCTACCTGTACAACCGATACAGAATACATCAAGCATGAAACCGAAAGAAGTCACTGGGCGTACCAATGCAGGAGCCCTGGTTTTCCTCTTGGCATGATTGGACTATGGACCTGAATTTGTGCTCAAATGGTAGCTTGAGCTTCTTTCTGATCCCCATTGTCCACCTGTGACTGAAAAGCTTTCTGGAGCTGCTGCTGAAGCAGCCCTCTGAACTGGCGAGCTGAAGCCAGGCTCTCGCCCAGCTTTGCCTTCTTAGCAGCCAGATCAGACTTCCTAGCTTCTGCGGCAGCAATCTTCGTGTTGTTCGAGTACATCGCGCTGCTCTGGAGATCTTGAAGTGTAGATTCAGCTGTAGCGATTACAGGAACCATTCGTTAGTGAGAAGCATATACAAATTCAAGCAGAACAGTAATTCAGCCCTATATGAAGGAATAACGACACAAACAATGCAAAAAAAAAAAAAAAAAGTAGCTGTAAGTGCTTGGTGGGATCTTGAGCAATGGCTCTCCATTCATTGACTCAGGTCAGTAGATCTTGAACTGTGGATGCCATTTGAGATAGTTCCTCGCTACTGTGCTACTTTATTATTGCACTGCAAACCTAACAAAATGGGCCAATCAACAATTTCTTAGGAAAGCAGACTTGCAAGAACAGGTTGTCATTTAAATTCATATAAATGTTATTTGGATGCTTGTGAAGTTAATGGTTATGTGCAGACCATGGTCCATGACTCCCCATGAATTGTTTTCTTGCATCGGGCAAGTAAAACAATAGCTACTTGATAAGATAGACTGACAGAGAATCCACCAAGATGTACATATATATACAGAACTTCCATGAGCAGCTATTTCTTGCTACCTAGGCCTAATAGAACAAAATCAACCAGCAACGTTCCTCTCCACAAATCTAGTGTCGACATAACTTATGATTTTCTTTCAAGAAAAAACAATAACTGATCCAAGTACAACCATAGATAACAAGCTATCCTTCTCGATGTTACCATCACATACATTAGAATATATCAGCAAACCATTTGACACCATAAGTTCATCACACATTCTTGTTTTTTTAGGTTCATAACATATTCTTGTCTAGTGCTCATATAATTAAGTGATAGACCCAATAAAATAAAGGTTAGCCTTCATTGATAACCATGCTCTTTTTTGCTGTTTGAATAGTGAAGCCACACATGTTGGTGCTGACCAACACAGGCTTGACAATAATTCGAATCCATCTCAGGAGGCAACCAACATGGCCCAAGAATTTATCACCCGCATTGGTCCGCTACATCTGAAATGCGATGAAATGGCAAGGCAACAATTTGACTAGATGGCAAGAGTTAGCTTCCAGCTTCCCGCCCCAGTGGTCCATTCCATCGGGCAAGCCAACAAAACTCTACTGGCTAGTTTTGAACCGAGAAGACGGGCTACTGGATAGATAGGACCAAAGCATATTAAACACCTCTGCACTATTGTTGCCGTTTGATTTGAGCATGCCCAAGCGAACAGAATAAGTAACAAATTACTACCAGCTTCACCCAGATGCCAAGCAACCAGTTGCAATTAGGCTAAACAAGCTAGGAAATGTGATGAGCTCAATACTAGATCATAGTTTTATGGATGCAAAGTATAGGGACCATACTTGAGATACCGAATCCCTCAGCCTCTGCACTTCCTCCCGAGTCTCCGCCTCGAACCGCCGCGACTCCGCCTGGAACTCCTCCATCTCCTTGCTCTTGGCCTCGTAGAAGCGGTCCCAGTCCTCCTCCTTCCTCTCGGCCTCCTCGATCTCGCCCCTCACCGAGCTGCGCGCCCGCGAGTAGAGCATGCAGATGTTGAATCTTAACCAAAAACAAACGAGAACTGACCCGGAGTTTCAGGGTGGAGGAGGAAGAGGAAGTGAGACGGACGGATCGGATCGGGTCACGGGCGGCTTGCCTTTGCCTGCCTACCTGAGGTCGCGGGTGACGACGAGCCGGCGCGCGCGCGAGGCGTCGATGTCGGCGCGGGCGCGGGAGGCGAGGTCGGCGGCGCGGCGCTCGAGGAGGCGGCGGCGGCACTCGAGGCGGCACGTGGCGGCGAGCTTGGTGGAGAGGATGCGGAGCTTGGCGGCCTGGATCTCCTTCTCGGCCTGCGCATCAAAGGCAAGGGGAGGAAAGAGGCGCCGCGGTGAGGCCAGGGAGTCAGGGTTTCGGAGAGGAGGGAGATGAGGAGGGGAGCGGCGTAGTAGGAGACGTTGAGGAGGGCGAGGCGGTGGTTGCGGGCGTCCTCCATCTGCCGTACGCGCTCCTCGAAGGCGGCGGAGAGCTCCATCGTGGCGGCCGTCGGCGGCGGTGAGCGGTGGGGTTTTGGGTTTGATTAGGCGGGAAAGGCTCGCGGCGTGACGGCCTGGACAGAAACGGTCGCTGAGGATCAGGGACTGTCTAGTAACAGAATATTTATTCCTCATAAAAAAATTTTACATGAATTTTTCATTCACAACTATAGTTTATACTACGAATTCAATTTCAGAAATTCTAATCATCCAAACAAGCTCCTAGAGATTTATTTTAAATTTGACACTTATTTTTATTTACAAAGTAATAGGATAATTGTAAGTAAGTATAGTAGTTGTTGGCAATTGGATGCTCGATAGGAGGTTAATCGGCAGTCCAATTGTTAATATGCATACCGACAAGATGAGCGATATAGTAGTATGCATATGCACTTTGACACGTGTGCTTTTTAGGTCCACCGAAGATTTTTGGTATGAAAGAAAAATACAATACCATGACCAATAAGTCACATTGATAAGTTCAGATGAATATGGCATAGACTTATTAGAAGGATAGGTTCTAACAAAGACATTCTTTTATGTGTGTGTCTATATATATATATATATATATATATATATATATATATATAACACCGCTCGGCGCACGCGCGCCAATAACAAACGCGGCGCACGCCTGCTCCGACGAGTAATGACGCACATGCACTCGCGGCTGTACGGACGCGTGCTTCTGTTTCTCCTGTCTAGGTTCTTTTATATTGTTTGGGTTCTCCTGTCCAGGTTTATTATAAAGGCCCATATAGCTGTTTGGGGCTTTTTTTACTGTATGGTTCTCATGTCTAGATTTATGGGTTTAATGGACCAATTTTTATTTACACAAGCTATTTTTTCTCTTTCGAGACAACGGGTTTGTGGGAGAAGAAATAGGGTAGGGGTTTGGTTTCACTTCCATATGGATGTAAAAGTAAATATTTTTGAAAAAGCCAAAAAAAATCTTTTGTTCATACTTTATACAACATTTTTATTTTGAATGATTGTCGAAATAGTATGGTTCTCATAAGCAAAGTAAAGGAGTACATCTTAGTTGTCACATATATGTATTTGCAAAAGAGCTAAAATAAAAGAAAAATAGTACATTTATGCTTGTGTTCTTCAATACTTCTAAAATGAATAGTCGTCAATCGTTAACACCCCTGAAAAAAATAAAAAAAATGATTAAAAACGCATTAAATTCTGTTGAAACTTACATTTGTATATGCTTAAAAATATAAATACTATAAAATTATAAAAATAAGTTTAGAATAGTTAAACTATAAGAAGGCTAATACTAAAATTTAGTTTATACAAGATTAGTAGGGTCCTACAACATTATATACAGAAAATTTCAGTGAAGAATTTTCAAATTCCAAACCTCCAACATATGATAAAGTTATAGAAGTTTGGCACGTACATCAATGATGTTATGCATATATAAAACAGGGCCACATAGTATCCTATGAATGTTTCAATAAAGGATGTCAGCATGCCTCTTGTGGGATGCGAGATAGCAGCTCGTGGGGTAAACCAGAGAATCAAATTTTTCATTGTATAGGTGGATGAGGGTCCAATAGTTACCGGTTTTAAATATGTGCTGGCTTCACCATCATAGGTTTGGATGAGTTTCATCACAAAAATCCCACTGTCACAACTGCCAAAAAAAGTATGAAAAAATTGCTAGTTTCGTGCACCATCTGCAAAATGGATTCAAACTTTATATGTTGCTAAAAAAACATTATACAGAGCTCGTCAAAACTCTACACTACCAGGTTGTGAAAAAAATTCAAAACTCTCACATTAAACATTGTAAAATTTGTACTTAGAATCTATAAACTTTTATACCACCATAATATAGAATTTTTTGGACTGCTAGCTTTAAACTTGACTTTAAACTATCACATTACAAACTTTATATTACTAGGCTGAAAACTTTGAGCAACCACATTAAAATCTTTATACCACTAGTCCAAAAACTTTACTCTCACAATTTTATAAACTTTGAACTATGACATTATAAAATTATATTGTTTAGGTTAAAACTTTCAATTATCACATTATAAAGTTAGTATTGCTAGGTTCAAAACTTTACACCTAAAATTAATATAAAAATCTAAAATTTTGACATAGTTTAAATTTTATACTCCTAGATTCAGAACTTTACACTTAGAATTAATAAACTATATATTATGACATTACCAACTTTGTACCGCTAGGTTTGAAAACTTTAAACTATGACATTATAAACTTTGGACTGATAGGGTTGAAAACTTTACACTCAAGATTTATAACAATTTTAAATGATCATATTAAAAACTTTATGCTACTATGTCCAAAACTTTTGTACTGCTAGTTCAAAACTTTACACTCGGAATCTTTAAAATAAAACTTTTAACAATTTGATATTACAAACTTTGTACCACTCAGTTCAAAAGCTTTGAAGTGCTACATTATAAACTTTGTTATACTAGGTTGAAATATTTGCACTCAAAGAATTTATAATCTTTACACCACTAGTTCAAAAACTTTACTCTTAATAATTTACAAACTTTGAACTATGACATTATAAAAAAATATATTGTTAGGGTTCAAAAACTTTGAACTTTCATATTATAAACCTAGTATTCCTAGGTTGAAAACTTTACACTTGAGAAAAAATATAAAAAAATAAATTATGACATTACCAACTTTGTATGGCTAGGTTTAAACACTTTGAATTGTGACAATATAAACTTTGAAAATGCTAGGTTCAAAACTTTATACTAATATGTACTATCACGTTACTACCTTTTTACTGCTACTTGAAAACTTTACACACTTAGAATCTATAAGCTTTGAACTATGTGATATTACAAACTTTGTACCACTGAGTTAGAAAAACTTTGAACTATAAAATTACAAGCTTTACACTACTAGTTAGAAAAAGCTTTATACTCAAGAATTTAAAATTCTAAACAATCATAGTACAAACTTTGAACTACTAGGTTGAATACTTTGAAGTATCATATAACAAACTTTGTATCACTAGTCACTAGATCAAGTTACAATCCAATTTATAAAAAGCTTTGAACTGCTTGGTTCAAAACTTTAAACCATCATATTTATAAACTTTGTAATACTAGGTTATAAACTTTACACCATAGAAAATTGTTAAAACTTTGAACTACCACATTACAAAGTTATTTTTCTTCTCATTTGCTTTTTAAAGAAGTTAGCTTTCTTTCTCTTTCTCTTATATATATGTATGGGAGTGCCAGGATATAATGATGCACTTTTAGTAGGATAAGGTAGTGCTTTCAATGACATGGGTGGCATTGAGAGGGGAAGATACGTTCCTGTTGACTATTGAGGTATGAATAGATACGATAATGCAACTCATGCACAATTATGAATATTACATACATTCAGAATATTCAGAGTTTCAGAGAGGGGAGATAGAGAGATGCCATTATCGATAGCGAGAGATGGCATTACCTGCAGTGCAGTTCGAACGTATGTAGTGTAATAGAAAGATTCTAATGGAAACAAGTTATGAATCCCAATGATTGAGATGATACGATGATGAATGACATGCATGTGGTTGTTAAAAAAAGAGCCAGCTAGCTACAAGTTTGGCTGGTACTAAAGAATAAATCGAATAAATCAACAATAAGATTGTTAATTGATCTCAATTAATTTGTGTCTCCCTAACCCGCCTTCCCCCCATGTGTCCCTAACTAGCTACTGCCTTAGCTTATTCCTCAACAGATCAAAAATTTATTTTACTCTTGCAAATATATGTATAGCATAGACAGGTGGATTAAGATTACTAGATAGAAACCAATTGCTGAGTTACAAAAGCTAATGAGATTGCAGTATACAATATAGGTAAAAAAGGTGGGGAGTGATGTGACAGAACCGACCAATTTATTAGAGCACAAGCACATAATTCACCATTAAGACGGCAAACTACATGATTGAGACCTAATAAACCTGGTAGTCATATCAAAATCTTGAAGGATTTCAAACATTTCCAGCACGACCAAGATCGTAATAAGTTTAGCGTTCACCCTTCACAACGTACATAGTTCGCACATAGTTTTACACAATCGGGGTACGAATAAAGTTGTTACAAACCAAGTTCAAATTTCAAAATAAAGCGGAAGCGATTTAGTTCAAATCCACACACACTTAGTTCAAATATTGTGCCAGGTCCTCAGTCAATATCCAGCAAAAGCATAAGGTAGAGTAGAGTGACCGTGCCCAAGGTCTAGTCATCACCCAATATGGGATAGAAGCAGTGCTGGCAATAGCTATAAAACATCTCACCATCTGCAACATCATGGGAAAATAAAACCCTGAGTACGAGAATATACTCAGCTAGACCTACCCATCATAAACTAAAAATAAATTGACTCCAAGGAGTATGCAAGGCTGGATAAGTTGGATAGCTGACTCATAAGTTGCGAAAAAGCTTGCATTAAAGAAAGAATTGATCATAACCTTCTAGCATTGTATTTTAATTTGATTAACCTTATCATGCTAAATTAGCACCTGTACTAAACAAGCATGGTAAGAATTATTCAACAAGAATAGTAACCAATTCTGGTTGAGTGCCTCTCAACATCACGGCTCAACCATCACATCTCTTTATTCAAGTTATTACTACGATGCCGCTGCTCAAGTCAAGTGTTCACTGTCCAGGAACGATGGCGATTATAATCGATTACTAACCAACTGGCGGCTATTCCTCACATAAACCACACTCACCCACTAAAGTGAGCTACAGATCACCGAAGATTCAATTAGGATAAGTCACGGGATCAACAGCTACCATCGTATCCAGGAACCGCCCGACTTCCTTATTCAGGACGACCCTGACCTCGGACTTACTCTCCGCGTAACCCGTGGTCTCCCATCTTCTCCAATACGATGCGTACAGCAGGTCAACTCCCGGTCCAAATCAAACTCAGGCTTCGCGGTCGAAACGACTTATCCTTCCAGCTAAATGTGAGGCATAAATTCAATATGACTTGAGGACGTACAACGGACGGGGTCCTAGTTCGACACAGACGGGATAACCTCACCGAACCTCCAGTTTAGTCCCAACACCAATCCCGTCTGGTCTCGATTTATTATCTCCACATGGTTATCCAAGATAACAATGTATTCAACCATTTCGAGTAACCACCTATAACTCGCGGATGACAGAAAATCACCCGACTTCTACCGATCTAGTTAAAGCAGCGCTAAGCAGATAATCGTACCTGAACCTAACAGGGTTGAAGTATAACAGGGGCAAGGAATATAAGTAATGCAACAACGGTATAAAACAACGTCTATAACTTAATGCATCAAACAAGTAAAGGACTCAAGTTAGATATTTTGCAAACCACAGGGAGAATGCTCCGGGGCTTGCCTTTCAGAAAAGAGCTTGGCTGATGGTCGGGACACTCAGGAAGATCAACCTCGGGATCCTCTTCTACTGCTATCCCTTGTACCAATGCTTCCTGCTGGCCTTCCTCTTCTGGTGCTCCGAGAACTACCGTTTCGAGCTCTGACGGTCTTGTATGATGCATAGTGCATATGAATACCATGAATACATAGTAATACAAAGGTACATGCTGATGGTGAATGAATGCTCAGTTGAAGATAAATAACATAATTTTAAAACATGTAAGATAAGCACATGTCATCTGCATTCTCTTCTATAATACAATCGTAAACACACATCGCATTACAATTTACTTATGCATTAAAAGCAATTATAAATGACCACTGTTTTACACACTACCCTCTACTGAACCACAACTAATAACAGATTATACACATCACAAACATCAGAAAAAGCACTATTACACACATCAAATAATAACTTAAAGCATTATTAATTATTTAAAAGAAATCAGGGTAGAACTGTAACATGGCTTTAGACTATTCAAAAAATTCTGTAAAAATTACAGGAGCTTAAGCATGCCTAATGTAGAGTACCATAAAAATTTCAGGTCAAAACAATAAGTACTTTATCCTACACAAAAATGACAAGGCAGCATAATTTAAAGGGCATAAAATACTTTGTACATAGAAAAATGTCAAACAATAGATCTCAGACTAATCTTAGCTTTAGATTGACATAAAAACATCCTCTAAAAAGTTTCATGCACAAGTCACTTATATATTATTTATTATGAATTATTTACTATCTACTTGAAATAGGCACCATAAATAGATAGAATAATATTTATATATGATATAGCCTCACAATATTTTTCACAGATAGAGGATGGCATAAGAAGACTAACAAACTTGATTTCATATTTTTCTGAGCAACAAAGAATTACTTATGCATTTTCCAAGATAAAAGCAATTAATAGGGATAAATGAATCTATACATAAAAGTATCATAAAATTCATATTTCATATTTTTCATGCATAGATCTTCTCATAAGAAAAATACTGCAAGTTGAACCAACTCATTTGGACTAAAAATGAAGAAGATATGATTTTTCAAAGCTTTTACAAAAATCTGGAAACAGATTCTTTAAAACGAAAAAAGAAAAACCGTTTTGCACCGGGAACCCTGGACTTTTCTAAAATCAACCGAGCCCTATTTTAAAACTCTCTGAGTCTGGCCACTTTGCACTTAAGTCCGAGAAAGAACAGAAATGGTGTTCGTGGTGCACACTGCGGGGAAAGGTCGCCGGCGTCGGGATTCCTCGCCGACGGCGAGGTCACCGGCCGGGCTACGGCCACTACAAGACTCAGCTCGACAGCGCGAACTCGATGGTGTAAGAGATGGAACTAAACTCGCCCAAAATCATCGTCGGCCACGCACACCGGCGGATGGCGGCGGCGGTCGGCGGCGCGCCGGCCATCTCGGGCCACGGCGGGGCGCAAGAACTAGCCTACTAGCTCTAGCGAGTCCAGGCGACTCGAACTAACCAAACAACGCGAAGAATGGCTGACCGGAACGACGACAGCGCTGCACGCCGGTGAGCGGCGGCGCGACCTGCGACGGCGGTCGGCCAAAATCCGACGAGCCCTAACCTTAATCGATCCCATTAGCTACTTCAATCGGTTCTACTCATGCAGGCGGTCATGATGCGCGAGCTAAAGGAGAGAGAAAGGGGTTGCTGGCCATGGCAGACCGCGCAGCGATCAGGGCGGCCATGACCGGCGGAGGGGGAAACGGTCGATTCGGTCTCTACCTGGGTTCTCGGGGGCAGTGAGCGTGCGCAAGATGCGTCTCACGTCAAGGCGGAGCTGTTGGCGAGCTCTGGGAAGAATGTGATAGGGCTATGAGGCGCGGTGGCGATGCGAGCTTCGGGACGGCAGCAATGGCGGGTTCCGCGTCCGCTTGAGCTCGGGGAGGGAAATGCGAGGCGAGGAGGGGCGTCTGAAGATGGGGAAGAGAGTGAGGGAGAGAGTGACGCGGTCTGGTTGCCTTGAAGCCGGCGCTCGAGCTCGGACTGGCGGACCGCGGCGTCGAGCATCGACGCGCGCGTGGCACGCATGCGAGCGGAGCGGGGCCGAGTGGAAGGGCGCGTGGCGGCAGTGGGGTTAGGCGAGCGCGGGCGTGTGCGGCGCGTGCGAGCGGGGGCCAAACAGCGGGCAGGGGCAGCGTCCCGGCGTACGGTCGCCGCGTGGCCGGCGTCGGCCGCGACACCGTCGCGAGGAAGAAGAAAAGAGGGAAGAAGAAGAGACTGGCAGGTGGGTCCCACTGCGCCAAGATTCGTGCAGAACTTGATTTACTCTATATTTTCTAAAATAATCCGAATTTGAAGAAACTTGTAAAAGATGAAATGTTGCTCTCAATGAGTATAACATTTCACTTTTAAACATCAAAGCCTAATTCTGCCTAGAATTTGAAATTCAGAAATGGGGATTTAAAATCCATTTAAAATTAAAAGAAAAATATTTTTATAAAATATTTTTGACATTTTTGACCCACTTCCAAGCCTTTTCATGAAATGACCCAAAAATAAGTTTTGCTCCAAATAATTTTCTCTACAAACTTCATTTAACCCTCAACCCCAAACAAGCAACCTATCACATAGCTCTAGTTCAAATCAAAGCAAGCACATTTCTTATTTTATCATTTCATGTAAACAATGACTATGCAAAGAGATGATTATGCTCATGATATGCAAGATAATGCATGCTTAACACCATGGTGTTACAAGTGAATTATTGAATACATAAGCAACAGTTTATAGCCGGTGCATGATAGGTGCCTCCTATGGAGTGGACAGATATGATGCATGCATCTCATTTTTCATACATCGTTTACTACTTTCAACTTGCTGCCTCTCATATATGTAGTGGTTGTTTTTTTTGTCAATGAAGATGCAGATGGTATGCCTACATCATTCGTGTATATAGAAGACATATATTTCTGATTCCTGCCATGCAAAACCAATCCGGTTGCTGTTGGCACAAGCAAAAGTCAAAAACCAGCAATATACAATCCATGACCATGATGTGTGGTGGCACACAGCCAAGGGCTAGCTACTTTCAAATTTAGACGCCAGGCCACCAGCAGAGAAGCTAAAGAAAAGAACTCTACGACCACAATGCAGAGTGTAGAAATGCACACCCGCGTGCACTGACTGACACACATGCAATTGCAATTTGCAAAAAAGGAACCAACAACAATACTAGTACAAATATTTCTTTTGAGAGTATAGTTCACTCTTTATTTCTTTGAAAGCATAGTTCCAAATTTAAACACTTACCAAAAAAAGGTTTGCTTGTTATTTTGGGAATCCTTTGACTGATATGTAGGAACCCACAGTTAGTTGACCTCGAAAATTCAAATCTGAAACCAATGTAAAACTGATATATAAGTATAAAAATTATATTGAAATTGATGTGCAATGAAACTCAATGGATGGCTGGCGATATGGATTCAATATTTTCTCACATTTTCTTGTCAAGCCTAGTCTTGGTGTACTATACAATAGTCTGAATCTCTGTGCCAACCTGAAAAGATATCAAAGCTTGTTAGTAATGTACTCAAGGTAGCTCCCTGCAGAAAATACAACATCAAGATAGAAAAAATCATGTTGACATCGCAAGTGACGATGGAACAGCAAATGGATAGAGCTTAAACTAAAACATAGGTCATAAACAATTGTGATCAGCTTCTTCACACATAGTAGCAGTATTTTCTAGATCAGCCTTGCGTAGTCAAACTGAAACAAGCTAATTAAGGGCGGTTTCAAAAAAAAATAAAAATTGTAGCTATTGCGATAGAGTTTGCATGGATAATATTATAATCTATAAAATAATATCCAGCTAATATCAAAGTTCGCAACCCTATAATTTGGCAAGAGATGCACAGAGAAGCTAAATCTGTATCAACCAAAAACCTAGATTGTTGACCTTTTTAGAAACAAAAGTATTTACCCAGTGAGCATAAAATGCATTGGTTGCCTGATAAAAAGTTAGAACTGCTTAAACAAGGCACACATCCAATAAAAAACCTGGCACAACAGGAATTCAGTAGCTTATGCACCTATAGGATTTGGCTATTCAGTAGTTGCAGACCTCTAACTCACTAAGAACACAAATCTTCATTGAGCCATTCTGATTGTTCCAGTAAAATCCCTCAGGACAGTATGAGATTTCAACCCCTCATAATGGAATTAATGCTAGGACTTAAAGTGTTTTTGATCTTCTTTGAGAGAAAAAGAAAAACCATTAGTAATATTCCATAAATCTCTAATGGATATAAATTAGAACAGAAAATAGATGATTATAACATAGAGACAAAGCAATAACCTAAGTATGACCTTGGCAAAAGAACTATCTCTGCTCATACTTGTCAAACTTTAGCTACCAATGTGATGATAGATGATTATATCACACAAAAATAAGCAGTAATTTAAACGCACCAAGTATTACCTTCTATAAACTAAATGAGAATTTGTTATGGTTGGAGGAGAATATTTTGATATTAATGATACGGTGTTGTTCTTCAGCTCCATTGTGATTCATAGAGCCAACGAGATTTGGAAGCCTGTAATATTTCTCAAATTATTTGCAAAACCACATAATGAGTACTTGACCTAGAAACATGAAGCAAGGTCTAACTCAGCATGATTACACTACTAAAAAGCAGATATGAAAACATAATTTACTAGCTCTAGAAGATAGGCATAGTGAAAAACTAATACACAGGAATCCCTAGCATAGCAACAGCATACTCAAAAATCCTTCACACCTGAGATACAAAAATTTAAATCCACAGAACCTCCTCTTAGGCAAATATATTTTGCTCAACAATACCCTATGCCTATGTTCTAGTGTTGTTTCATGCCTTAAAATTAGAAAATATTCAGTTTATAATAGATAAAGGTGAGGTTCCTTGAAAATGTTAGCATGAGTGAATGTGGTGTGTTGCTCTCCATGGTGTTCGACGATAATGCAAATAAGACTTACTTCGAGTTTACAAAGAGAGAATAGATTTAGCCCTATAGGCTGATGCATATGCCTTTGTCCAAGGCATGCTTAATAGTTAATACGTAATACATATATATATATATAGCTCTGAAAACCCTTTTATCTCCTTCTGGTAAGGTCAGTCAGAGGTAGCAGCAAGTGGTATACAACATATATATACATGTGATGCAGAGATTGTTTTGAATGAATGAACAGATTAATAGAGCAGATCTAAGGTTGTCTACAGTAGTTGAAACTAATCGATCAGAAGACGTGCTTAATTGGTGAAGACACGGCAACCACCAGTAGGCTAGCTTGGAAGTCGTTTGCTGGCCAGGGAACATGAACATTATAGAATAGGGATCGAATTGTAATCAGGGCATGCAAAAGGATAGACTTACAATATTATGTAAGTATTGCTGCTCAGACTACCTCTAGCACTCCAAATAGATCGGCCTGTAATGCATTTTCACCTCATATCCTTATCCTACTCACGCTGCTCATCCAGTTCAGCTAGGTGTAGATGAGTAGCAGGACTGCAGGATGGTCAGATAATAACATAGCATCCCCATGCCCATGGTTGATGAGGCGGAGTTTCAATTTCCTTGCAAAATGGAGCGATTAAAAAATTCATGAGATTTTAAGAAATTGCTTGCCATCATTGATGAGTAGGACTCCACATAGTAGCATTGTTGCACCTAAGAATTAAGGAGAAAATATACAACATGTGCTAAGAAATTGATCAACAGCTTATACTTGTCCTCACATTACCTCTTGTGGAGACACAAGGTAAACTTGTTATATGTTCTTTTAGAAAAAAAAAGAAACTTAAACAACATGTATATGTGGCTAATAGTTAATGCCATACAAGCAAGTGTTTCTTGGGACCTGAAGCAGCAGTGAGGGTTAAGAGCTGCTTGTTTCTAATAGTTAAAAAATGGCGAGCCCATAAAACTCTTATAACACAGTACAATACGCATATGCCTGAATTGAATATGTCACTAGAAATATCTGCAAACGGATAAAAGTTGTAAGCTGCTGGCTTATGTTTTTAGAGTACTTAAAGAAATATAGCAAAGTAATACCTATCAAAGCTCTTCACTCCTGCCATGTTGTCTTCTTCAGCAACCTTGAGATTGCTTGATCCTACAAGGGGAAAGAACAGATGTACACATCATCCAGTAACCCTTAGAAATTAACACCATATCCAACGAGTATATTAATAGCACAGACCATGCTTAAAAGAAGCACATAAGTTTTTTTAAGAAAGGTAACTTTATTTGAAACAAGCACATGCCACCAAAATTTTACATATATAAGATGATTGTGCATTGGCGCATCTAGTTAATCAGAAGCTGCGTCTGTTAGTTGAACATAGTTTCATTCACTGTAAGTGTGGCCCGAGCTCCCAAGAAACTAAGGAAGTGAGTACAAAATGGTCCCTTGCTAGGATATATACAGCCATATAAAAAAAGGATAAGCCAATTACTGACTAGAAGTGATCTAGAACATCTATAGATGAGCAGCATAATGGATCAAAACAGATCTGCACAAAAAAAATATTACAGCATAAATGAACTGCATAGGAAAGAGGATGCACTCTAAACATGCCTAGCAAGTCTACAACTCATTGTTCCTCGTCGCAGGAAATATTCTAGGATGCTAATTCATAAACAAAATTTGAAGGCCTCAAATATCTGGATAGAAGAATTTTTACACGTGGTACATTAACTCTACAACTAGTTTTTTATGGATTGCAGGTTAGGAACTTAGGGAAGTTACAATGAGCACCTCTGATGAACCACTAACAGAACGATATAGGGAAAGCATCACAAAGTGATATCAAATATAGCAACACTGACAAGCCATACCTAGTTCCTACGGGAGTTGGCTCGAAACACATATTAGTTGAAAGTTATGGCCTCCGTATCCTGCTTGCTACTCCTGTATACTAGAAACACTTGACTCTGTCTCACAAGCTAGCAGCAACCAAAATGATGCGCTGATCATAGAAAAAGGATGAGCAGAGCAGTAAGATGTAGGCGGTAATACACAACCACAAAAGAGCCATCTTCCACACATCGCGGTTTGCATTAGAAGGACAGGCGAAGGTCTGTACCTGGAGGAGCTGCAGGCCTTGGAGGCCGGCGGCGATCACGACGACGACGTCCTCGCGGCAGCGGCCGCCAGATCAGCCGGTGGATAAAATTCGTCGGCCCCTGCTGCTCCCATCATCACACACACGAATCTGCCTCCGCCTCCCCAAATCCGCCCAAATCGAGTCGACGGTGGTGATGAATCTGCACAAATAGAGACTGCGTTGGAGACAAATCCCCTACAAATTGAAAAGGCGCTGAAGATGAATCCGCCCTAAATCGAAACCCCCCACCAGCAAAATAGAGAAACATCACCTCACTATCGTCGGTGACAACGTCCGCGTCCTCGCAGCGGCAGGACCCCTAGTGTCGTAGGCCACAACCACTGGATTTCGCGAGCACTAGGATTCATCGAGGCCCCCCTTCATCCTCCGGCAGCCGCTCGAATCCGCCTTCGCCTGAAAAAATTGAATCCCCCTTAAATTGAAATCCAAGCCCACCTTGAATGGAAACCACAAGGACGAATCACCCTCAAATTGAAGCCGAGACGCACGACTACATACCTTCACTTCACTTCGACGTCGATGGGGCCATGGGCAGCTCCGTCATCGATGAGGCCGACGAAGCCTGTGCCTCCACGGCGACGGGCGAAGTGATGGGTGCTGCCCTCAAAAATCGCCGCGACGATGGAGATTTCACCGGTGCGTTGAGTCGGAGAAGGGGAAAAGGAACCGACTACTGCGCGTGGAGTAGGAGAAGGGAGAAAAGGAACCGGTGTACTGTTTTGAAATATTTTAAAAATCCCTCCTCCGAGTGGATTAGATAGAGAAACGACAAAAAAAGCATAAAAAGAAAAAGAAGGGACACGAGGAGACATCGTACTCTAAATGGAAAGCGTGCGCAGGAGCAGTTTTGAGCACGCGTGCGCCAAATAGCCTTTGGATAAGTGACAAATTCAAGTCTCGTCTCTCAGCGGAACGCTAGCTAATGGAGCTACCTCATTGATCTCGATATGAAGCAAGTAGAAAGAGAGGGCAAAACGAAGCAAACTAACTCTTAGAGAAGCTGCGAAATACTGTACATACCGCGTGTCTCAGAAGAGTTAAGAGTAAACAGGTATTCCATGCATGGACGGAGCACTTGTCGTTGGTGAGGTATCAACTGCTACTCATTCTCAACGATGACCAGCTAAAACCAGAATCTCTTTGTCGCGAAGAGAACGGAATGGGCTTGCGATCCCCTGAATCCAACAGAAGCCTAGGAGTAAGAGGATAATCAGCAAAAGTACAGCCGTGAAGCACGGGCAAAGTACGGCAGTCTAGCTCAAGCCTCGAGCCCGAGCATCACGGTGGGGCATCTTTGCAGCATGTTTATCCAGGCCAATCCACTTTCTGCTGATCCAGTGGGGACTGACTGGTGGGTGGTCCCCCAGCAGCAGCATCCAAGGCAAGTAGGCCTACTAGCCGCCTAGGCAAGGCCTGCAATGGCATGCCTGGTCGGCGCGTGCTTGCAAGTCGGGACTGATGCCAACTGCTCCCTGTCTCACCAACAAAGCAACCCAGCAGCTGCTGCCTGCTGTGTCTGTCCTGTGTCTAGCCATCACAGGGTCCCACACCTGCACGACTAGTAGCCTACTAGTAGGAGGAGGCTTGCAGCTTGCTACGATTGCTAAACGGGTGAACAATGTTTGTTTATACAAACTCCAAAGAGCAAGTGCGCGTGATGTGAGATTTCAGCTTCGTCCGGTCCGGATATGCTGGGCTCGATGTTCGTTAGCATAGCAAGGAACAGCCTCAGAGAGTAAGAGTTGCTCGTTTTTTTAGAAGTACAGCTCCCTCCGTCAAAAAAAGATAACATTATAGGAAGCGTGTCGATCAAATTTTTTTTAACTTTGACTAGTTTTATATAAAATATGTATAATATTTATATCTCTAAATAAATTTATTAAAAAATTAGACTTAAAAATCTTTCCGAAGATACTAATTACTTAGCGTAAATATTTTTATATTTTAATATATAATTGCTGACAGTTCAAAAACGTTGACTTCTCAGAAAACGAGAATGACATCTATTTTGGGACGGAGGGAGTACAACGTAAATGTCCACACACGCACGCATACTCAACCCTACGAACACACGTACGCAAAACCTACCCTATGAGCACCTTCGAAGGACTGGGCACCCAGCAGATCTGGAGATTCTCGAAGTCACCACTGACGTCTCGTCGTCGACGAGAACGTCACTTACCATTTAATGACTTACCACTTAATGCGTAACGACGAAAAATCTTTAAAAAAAATACGAACACCAGAATTTAAACCCTAATGGGTCCTGTCATTAGACTGCAAGCCAATTCTGCTCGGCCATAATCAAAATGCGAGGCCCGTATGGAGAAATCCGGGCTCGCCCAGCCCAGCTCAATAGGACATCATACCTCCACTCCCAAAAAAAAAAAAAATCATCTTGCCACTCAGCCCGACGGCTTCCGGCGTTCTGCTCCTCCGCCGTCGCGGGCTTCTGGTTCCGGCGCGTGCGCGTCGATGAAACGTCCAAACATTGCCGCGTTGCGCGCACCCGCCCGCATTCTCGAGGGGCGGCGGTGCGGCGGTGCCGAGTTCCTTCGCCGTCGGTTTGCTCTCCTCCCGGCGACCAATCCGGAGCCCGACGCGCCGCTGCTCCGCCCGACATCGTCGCCCCTTCCATCAGTTTAGGTGACCTACCACCGAGCGCGGCTCTTCCCATCCCATCCCTCGGGCTCGAATTTGCTGTGCGCCCCATCTCGAATAGTTGAAATGCTGAGTGGACAACTCTCGTTTGTTGATTGATACGGCTTGTTTTTGGTAACTTTTGGAGATTATTTTCTCCCAAATGCACTTGATTCGCATCGTATTCCGGAGAAGCAAGTCCAAGGTAGTTTACGGACTTACGGTATTGGTCTTATCAGGATTTTTTCCCCTCTTCTGGTCAGTACTTAAGGTCTGATCAGGCAGTGGCATTTTGGGCCTGACATGCTTGCTGGTTTGTGCTGCTACGGCTGGCTTAATCTGCTCTGTCTTTGGTCCTGTTTCATACACTGATGTTACGGCTGCCAACAGTTCAACTTATGTGGGAATCCACCTAATTTTAAACGTTACTTATATACATAATTGAAATGCCAATGGTTGGGCACTTGGGTGGCTTGTTGTAGCACGCACGCCTTTTGTATGATGGTGAGAGTGGCGTCACGGGCTCATGGTAGTAGTTCCAGCCTACTAAACATTTTTCCTGAAACATACGGAAAATACGCTAAAAACTGGAAACTGAAGCCAAAATGATGACTGAAGTGTTTGTGTGAATTCTGTCCGTGGTCCCTTATGTATTGACCTTTCTGTGTTTCATGTGCTCATCCCTAATTTGTCGTGTTATTGTTGGATATTTCATACCCCTGAGACCCTGACAAGATCTGTAGTGATGTACTGGTGTGTACATACTAATGTGTAACCCCCACCCCCCTTCTGCTTAAGTTGTAAGATGTTGTTTATTTTTTTTCCTATTCATGATTGAGGTAGAAATATTGGTTTTCCTTTGTAATAACCACATGGGCAAATCTTAGACCAGCTATTAACCTATTACGAAGACACCTGCTCTGCATCGCTAAAATCTTTGAAGTGCTTAGTTTGCAATTTGAAGTTCCATTGGTGAAAAAAAATAGAACAAGAATAGCGCTTGAGATGTCCTTCCTAACAAGACCTTTTTGAGACTCCCCGTTGACAATCAAACCCAGATAGGCTGAAGAAAGATAACCCTTTCTAGATATTTCATCTCTGGGCATTTCTCATAGTTCCAAATCCAAGCTTTCATTGTTATGTCATGATAATGCATTAGTGATGAATTCCCATTACTGTTTTTTTGAACCAAAACCGTGGGGCAAAGAGCCTCCCTGGCGGCTTTTTAAAATTAAAAGAGAGTCTTACAGGGAACTTTAGTGTTATTTTTTACAGTCTCACCTTTATGAGGTTCGTTTTGAGGAGATTCTATTCTTTTATGTAGAGCTTATTATCAATAGAAAAAACAAACCCCAGGAAACCGCTTCTGGCATGACTTTTGCATGAGAGACAGCAGCTTATGCAACAATAGATATTTACATAATGTCAGAAATGACCAGAACAATTTGTAAAAAGGTCTTCCTCTTCATATCTCCACTTGCATACCCCGATTTACAATCTGCTGTTTTGCCAGATTGGAGGACTTGAAGCCTTTATTGTTATGTTAGGTTAGGTCGATGTTATTCTGGTTCTACATCTGAAGAAGGAATAGGTGGTCACCATCTCGAATAACACCGATGTCATCTATCTCAGCATAGTCTCTACTGACCAATTTTGTAGGGTGGAAACCTGGAAACTTCTGACCTGCAAATGTTAGAAAAACTATTATAAAATTATGTGTGCATCTGCTATCTGCATACTATCAAATATATGCTCCATAAACAAATCATAATTAAAATCTTGAAACTTTTGCTTACTTCCAATTTCAAAAATCTCCTCCAGTGAACCAGGCAGATTGATAAGCTTCCCATTCTGTACTAAAGAACCTGCTGCATTATGAGGATATGCATGAATTGTAACTCTTCTGTTGGATGATTTTATGTTACTACGTTCTTGATTTTCTCTCGTAGTTATGCCATCCAATGTACTGTGGGAAGACCTCATTTTCACCGTTTCATGGCTTGTTTGGCAATAGCTTGCTGCATCACAATCTTCAGATTTTATCTGAATGCGGACCTCTTTGGTTCCTTTGTTGGTCTCACAGTTTATGTTAAGCTCATTACGTTTATCTTCTTCGTCTGTCATCCCATCTGTTGCCCCAAAATTGCCATGGTCATGACTGTTTCCTTGCTGTGGCATCCTCAATTGGATTGTTTCTGCTGCTAGTTTTGTTGAACCATGATCTCCACCAGGGACCTTCTTACTAGTGTCTTCAAATTTGTGCTCAGTGTATTGTAGGTAAGATTGAGGTAACAACCATGCTTCTCGAGGAGCATGGAATAGCTCATACTTGTGCATGAATCTTCGATCTAGTTGATTTAATTCTGGTAAATTTTCCTGCAGTTTTAGCTTCTGTGCATTGACATAAAAAGTTATGGACTTCAATTTAGCTGAAATTAGCTGCTGCATATTTAACTACCTTAAAACAATGAAGCTGTACCTGAAATAGATTATTCATTATAATATTTCTGTCCTCCCTGTGTTCTTGCATGATCTCTGTTAGTCTTATCTTCCTTATTCTCAAGAGCTGTGATAGGGTAGTGGTGCGGCAAGTAAATGGCTGGGGTATGTCACACAGACAACCAACCTCTCCGAACATATCTCCCTCTTCAACTTTTTCATACACCTGCTTTCAGATAACGAATCATTGTTATTTATCTGCTGAAACCCTAGATATACCTGATATCGTTGCAATGTAAGATGAGGAAACCTGAAACCTTTACCTGTTCATTACCATTTATTGTTGTTATCAAATTCTACAGAAAAGGAATCAAGAAAAGTGTAATTAGCTTGCTGAACAAACCTGTACAAATATGTTTTCAGAACATAGTCAGAGATAAAAATCTAACCACTACTCCTGAAACTATTACAAAAATATCTGCTCCCCCCTCATTTTGCAACATTATGTCTTCCTTTGGTGGGAAATACTCAGCCTGTATTTCCATTACCTGAGGCCAAAGAAGTTTATCCTGTTAACACAATGGAGTGTATAATCATTTTTGAAACAGTAACCAAAATGTAGATTACATTACCAGTTCTGCAATGAAATTATCAGATACTCCATGAAAGAGGTAGGCTTGTCGTATGATTGTAAAAAATAAGCTGTATGCTATGCTTGAACGAATTCCTTTTGGGAGACAATTTAGCATAGCTTGCTGGTTGAGCCCCTCTGTCTTGAACTGTAGGCAGAAGTGAGACAACATTTGCTGCTTTATCTTCTCGGGCAACTGATTTCGTGCCGCAAATTCCGATGCCGATTGGATTGAGTCCCTCTACATCATTTGCAAAGTTACCAATATGGAACAGTTAAGCTAACTGCTTTTGTGAAGGGTTTAGTCTGTTTACATTTGCTTTGACATTCTTTTTATATCGCTAGCCTTGAATTTTATTTTTATTAGTTGGTGCTGTTGTTATAGGAATGTTTAAATGACTAAAGGATACAACAACTTTGGGCTTACAGCACATACAAGCAATGGCTATCAAGAATTGGGTTCCATTCTTTGATTGCTTTGACTGATTTTCTTGATTGGAATCCTACTGCTTGGGGTTTGTGTAAGAACTTATTTGGATGGTCCAGTTAAAACTGTTTGACCTTTGAAGCTAAACTAATAACTGAAGCTAACCTATGTCTCTGATTTCCTCTCAGTTTAGTAGATCTAACAGTGTGTAGAGTTTTGTCCCCTTGAATTCTTAATATTAATCCATGGTGTGGTAGAAGATAGACAATGCATATGAATAACAGCACAAACACACTTCGAATATGCATTATCTGTATAAAGATGCTCATTTCATTTCCCCACCAAGTCACTACGACTAAAGAAGCTAAGGTTGTTCCTATAATGGCATGGTATTTGTTATCTCACTTAAGCTGTTGTCCCTTATGCATCTACTTCATATTTAAAATATGTGTCCCTGTATGGTTATTAGTGAGGTAGAATAACCAAGTTCAGGAATAATGGATTTTGCCAATAAGTTGAGAAACATACAAAATTCTGGGTGCGGCTGGTCCCATGAACAACCAGGTTGGTCATATTACCAATAAGATAAGCTGTCAGGCCCAGATTAAACAGCATATAGCAGATATCAAACAGCATCTCTCTTGGGTTCTCAGCATGTAGGTCCCCATAACCTGTTGTTGTCAGTGTTGTAATTGACCAGTAAAGGGCAGTTATATATCTAGTCCATAAGCTCTCCGATCTGAAGGTAGGCATAACAGCACCTATCCATGTTTTTTCTGGATCAGGATATCTGTCGGCTATCATATAGTTGAAACATCCCGCACAATGCACCGCAAACAGAGTAACCTGCATTCATTATCACAGAACTTTCACATTATCATCAAAAGTTCCAATGAACAAACGTAGACACTTTACAAGCTTGACAACTTTTATTGGAGAACATGGAAGTAAGTCCTATTTTTTGTTTCTAGATTTCTGAAAGACTTACAGAAATAAGTTTTGAGCACCTAGTCCAGAAATAGTTGAATCTTATATCCTTCTCCAGTCTGGTAAAAGAAAGGTGATCAAATTGGTGCCATTTGTTATTCATGATCAAAATATTGAGAAGCTGGATTGGAGTTGAACCTTGCAAACAATGAGCTGACTCGGTGAAGACGCCATAGCCTCAACATATTGAGTATCTTAAAAGCAAGGTCATTCCCCTTGTGTGTAAAAAGAAGGCTGATTTGCTGAAATGGAGCTGTTGAACATACATCAAAGATGAACCAGGTTGATAGGTACCTGTGGAATATCATTACTTGTTAGTTCCATAGCAGAAATGCATGGCCTTCCCAAATTCAATGTGGAGTTTTGGATATTAAAGCGGTTATTAACCAGGTCCAAACCTTACTGCAATTCTCTTCCGATCATCCACAAGAAGATGTGTTTTGCTGTCGACATAAGCTACAAAGAACGTCAAAACAATATCAATAGCGAAGAAGCTATTGACAATGTTCTCAACTAGCAGAAGCTTAGAGGACAAATCCCTCAAAAATGCTAGTTCAAATGGGCAAATCCAGGCAGAGTAAATGACTAGGACTATAAGGAACAACTCCCAGTATCTGAGAGATACAAAGACAAAGCAGAGGAAATCATGTCAGCTCCTGCTGTTTGGTTATATTTCAACATGATAAGATACATGCAAAGTGCAGGGAGAACCTCACCTATAACGGGGATCGTAGGGAGATATGATGAACTTCTGCAACTTGTTAGATTGATTTATTGTTGCACCAAGAGACGGCAGGAGCTCAATGGTGAAGCTGCTACTGTTCCTCTTAACTTGAACTCCATCCCAAAATTGTTGGAAGCATGACTTTGAGTGAGCTTGAGTCATGCTTACTTTTCTGTTCTTTGCCTCTCAACTCTGTATTCAGATGGTGTGGAGGCGACTCTCTCTATATATATATTCTGCAGGTGATGAACATCCAGTGCTGTGGGTCAAAATGAACGGATCTTGGAAGCAAACAAAGAGCTGGTTATATTTGTACCTTACGAGGAAAACAACAAGGCGTGCGTGTTTCCTATGGTGTTGTGGGACGCTGTTAGTTGAGCCTACCTGGCAAAGTTAGGAAGTGCTTTTGGCTAGTTGTTGATAGGTTAAAGTCGGACCACTAAAGAAAATTTCCAAGTATTCTGTAATGTTGAAACTTTTGGAATGGAACAGGCGCCCCCAGATGCTTCTCAACCATTTACTCTGATGTGTACAGAGTACAGACCCTTCCTATGGGCTGGTTTTATCCACTTCATCCAAGAACATTATGTGGTGTGTGTTATTTTGCTGGTTTGTTGTACATCCTGTCCTTAGTTTGAAATGTTGTGATTTGTACTAGATTGCTTAAAAACTCTGTTCCTTTTTTCCTTCCTGAAAGAGTAATGATCATAGGTTTCATAGTCAAAACATGGAAAAAGGTGTCAATACCCTAGTAAGCTAGTTTAGTTTCCAAACTAATTCTTGGAGTAGGTGTATCTTAATGCTGCCCACATGTTTGTGCAAATGTGAACAGCATAGCTGGAACCATTGATGTCGCTTCTAGAGGTAATCTGTGATGTAATTATCATCTCAGGGTATATTCTTTTAGCTGTAATGGCATGTGGAGGATCCAACCCCTTGGTCATCTCAGCTACTTATACTGGATTTAATGGTCTGTAGACTCCAAGATATCTTGTCAAGTCTAAGGCCATGTTTTGATCGACTAAAATAAGTTGCTAGCTGCTAAAAAAGCTCTATCTGATCCAAACAGCAAAGCTTACTGTCCAGCTTATAACTCATTTTGAACTATTGAATCACTCAGCTTATACAAAGCTATTAGCTCTCTCCCTCCAGCTACTGCATCTTATAAAAAGTTAGCTGATTGAAAAAGGGCCTAATCCTCCCCTGTGCTCTGATGTCTAGCATTTACATCCGCCAGGCTTTTATCCTTTAGCAGTGCACTCATTGGGTTCCCTGCCTTCTTGGGACCATAGAGACTGAACAGACTGTGTCTCCATTATTGTGATTTCTGTCTGATGTTTTAGCTGTATACAATCTTATTTGAAGTTCTGGTTTTTCATTTCTTGCTGAATCAGCTGTCTTGTTCAGAGCAGAGGGTACCCACTTGATTTCTCATGAAGGTGGGCCCAGATCTAGATTACAGGCAGAGGAAACAAACCTTTTCAGTACATTAATTGATGTTCATTTCCATTTGCTAACTAAATAATTAATCTATGATTTACTTTTGTTATGATTATGCTGCTTGGGTAGTGCTTACTTTTTGAAAGATGCTTGCTGCCCACATCACATGCCATGCAGGTTATTATAATTGCTGCAAAAAAGAGTATTCCCTCCGTTCCAAATTATAAGTCACTTTGACTTTTTTGGTTCAACCATTTTGCTACGTATCTATACATATTATTGTATCTAGATTCATAGCAAAATGGATGTACTAAAAAAGTCAAAGCGACTTATTGGAATGGAGAAGTATTTAAGTGTGTGACACTGACATGAATAAGTGATGCTTGTATTGGTAGTAGGACATGCTGCTAATCTGTAATTGATAATAATGCATCTTATTTTGTTTATCTCCTGCAAGATTGATCAGGTTTTTTAACATTTGGTTATTCAGTTTTTACTTACTACTGTCAGTTTTGTGGTCTGAAACTTCAATCTTGATGTCCTGTACTCTTTCTCTTAAGTTTTTAGTTTTCACAGAAGGTAAGGTGTATCTTTGTGTAGAACCCAGATCATATCCTGTTCAAGTCTTTTCTCTGGAGTCTAGAACCACAGTATGCATGCGAAAATCTCCTTAACTCCTTTTTCCAGAAAATAAAAGTTGTTCTGAACTTATCTATATTTAGGAAACATTAGCTGCTAAAATTGTAAATTTAATATCCGAATTTGCCACTTTTCCATCATTAGGAAACTGCATATGTTTTTTCCTTGAAGAGATAGACATTAGACATTCATTAGCTATTTGCTTGTTACTTTTCGTGGGCCTGGTGATAGTCACCAGGCTAACCATAAGTCTCTATCTGGTTCTCCATATGTTGAAATGGGTTGGATTCCATCTAGGTCGTTATTGGTCCATCATCTACCTGGGATGTCAACATTCCCCTTGCTCCTCGTTCTTGCCCCTTCCCTAATATCTTTGCTTACAAACTTGTTGGAGTCTACTATCTGAATTGTTGAACTCATTGTGATTATTTTTTGATGATTTCATATCAAGAAAGCTCAATTGCAGTTTGCGACTTGCTCAACACTGTTTTTTGAAAGAACTCTTGTGTAATAAACTAGTAGATTGCAATCAGGACATGGCAGGCTTTTGCATAGACATTTTGTGCACACTGTCGTCCTAATAAATTTTGCACAGATGGTACTATACTTTTTCAGTACTTTGGTATCCCAAACTGCCGCTTTTCTGGACAATTGAAACCATCGCCAGGACCAAAGTTTAGCTCTATCCTTGTGTTGTATTGTGTGTCCAACATCTTTCTGTTGGAATGTACCCTGCATTATCACAGGTGACCATGTGAGGGTGGGGAGCTATGTAGTGGCGGTCCTTGCGCATGTGCATGCATGTTTCTATTATCTCCTTTCTTGTTGCATCTTTCAAATAGGTATGATGTATCTTGCTCCTTTCTTCTTGTTGGAGACCTTTAGTGGCAGCGTTATTGCAATTATGCTCAAATGTCACTGGGAACTGTCTCACGTGGGTAGTATCATTATGACATAGAACATACTGGATAGATCCCAATGGACGCGGATTCCAGTTTAGATTCAACTTGTTAGTTGATGAACTACCTATTTAGTGTTTAACTGCTGCTAATTCCAGGTAAAGTGAAAGTTACTTCTGAAACTTAAGTTGTTGAGGGTTAAATTCCTGTAGAGTGGTCTGTTCGGTGCTCAAATCATCAGTGCATCAGTTCTGGTCTGACTAGTTATTTTCGTGAGGTCTTCTTTCTGTTTAGATTCTGTATACTTTTGCTTGGTCTTATCTAATTCTGTTACTTATTTGGTAGCTTATATGATTTGCTCTCAGGGCACTGTTGTTCCATCATCAGCATTCTGGACTTGTTTGTTTGCTCATAAAAGTACAATTTTATGTTCCCTTTATGGTATCATGATTCTGTTTGTAGACCATTATATTTGATATATTATGAATATATTCGCAGTGGCTTCTAGTAATTCTACCTCCTGCTATTCTGCAACCTTCTTCTATCTAGAAATATAATGCATATTTTGGCTATCTAAAATTCGAGTTTGATCAACAAGAATATATGAGTTATTTGACTTGAAATTGATACCATTGGATTCATATTAGATAGTACTTGTGACTAAAGTATTACTAAACCCGCGGCCCTATATTTCTGGGGTTAGGGAGTATTTTCATGGTTTGACAGAAACTACAATGTTTGAAGAGCCGCATATTTGCATATCTTGCGATGCTAAAGTTCTGGCTACGAGTTGTAACTTGTATATAACTCTTCTGTCTTTGTCAGCACATGAACTGTCACACGTCAATTCACGATGAATCGGGACTGATCATAGTTGGTCTATCAGTAACTGTGGCTCCAAGTCCGACAGGTCCCATTCAAAGTACAAGTTCTTCAAGCAGATGAAGGGGAATTTGCAAAGGTGACAGCACCGCAGAAAACAAGACGATGTGGATGAATATTATGGAAGCACGGTATAAATGAAATGGAGGGCTTAATTTCAGCGATAAGTACCCCCACGATAAGTTCGCCCACAGGTATGTTTATTCGTTCACTCTTTTTCCTGTGGCCAGCAAGTCCACCGCGATGCTTGATTTTCTGTGCTTTCGAAATGATCACATTGTGGACGGCATTTCAAACATGTTACTGTCGCAGCCTCCGCATCGCTTAGCTGATGTAGTACTGAAGGGGCCCGCGTTGGAAGTTAGAGCCAGCAAGTGGTGGACTTTGCCAATAGGCCAATAGGGAGTTAGGGACCCTTATAGCTGATGTGCCTCAGTTTACGGCACAGTGCACACAAAATTGGTAGGTATACTTTTCTCCCGAACTCCATAAACCTTTCGTCATTTGGCCATTGATGTTATCTTTCCTCAGGATGTGGAGTTAGGAGTAGGTGCTAGCTAGATGTGACTAAAAGCATTATATTATATAGGCTGGAGAAGGATGATCTGGAGGATGACCAATGGTAAACTTTGCATGCAGTTATCCAGGGCTTTCTGAACCGTGGCCCTGAGTGGGTCGGCAACTCTAGGAGTACGAGGGGATTATGCCATATCTCCTGGTGGGGTAGGACCCTGAAAACGACCCCCACCGGCCACCGGCCATATCTCATCGTTGCATTTGAAGTTGAAGTTGCAGGTGCAGGTGCGGTTCGGTGGCTCTTCTCTTGATTTGGATTCGCCCAAAGGCCAAAGCGGAGAAGGCAGGCAGCAATGGACAAGTGGAGGTGGCATTGGCGAGTGGTCCATGGCGCCATCAGATGGCGCGCGCCTCCGTGCTCATCTCGGGAGAATGAGCATCACAAGTGCGGCTGTGAGGGTTGGCACGAAACCATGGCGCCAGCTTCGCGTAGTACGTACTGCCAGCGGCAAAACCGGGTCCATAAGCTCAATGATCAATTGCCGATGTCTGGAAGTTGTTGGTCTGGAAGTTTGGATTAGCGATTTGTTTTTACTTGTTTAATTCAGGAACCCTTGCACGTGTAATCCACGCAGGTGGTTGTTGGTGCTAATTATTACATATTCATACAACTTCCATTGGTGCCAAAAGATCAGTGTTGAAAAGCTTCCCTTCCCGTTTGCAAGGCTGACACTCTGGTTGGATATAGTTGCGATTAGCTTTCCAAGAACTATCTCGAAAAGTGGGTTATACTTGTGTATGCCCATGGCCATATATGGTTTGACGAGGAGGGATCACGCAACGCTGCACTGCACCGGGTACGCCCATGCCCAGATCGCTACGTTCGGCTGAGAGGCTCGCTGCGGCGGCCGTCCGCACATATTTTTTTTTTTTTTTGAGGGGATGGAGGGGAGAAAAAGCTGGAGGATGGATGGAATGAAGCATAAGACATGGCGAACGCTACTTTCAATTGATGGGGTTTCGATTTTGATTCTCGAAATTAGCGGTGGCCATGCAACACTGTAGCATCACCATACTGCGAGTCTTGCGACCAAGGACGATCGAATGGACGGGAAGACTTGGTGGAACCTCGATGCGGCGCAGGCGTGTTTGCGTGCATTTGGCTACACGTCCATTCCCCTCGGTGTGCCGGCCAGCATATGGTATTTCTTGGCCTGCCTTTTGGGATTATTATTCGTCCCATTTTGCTCCTGAAACAATGAATGAATAAATGCCCTTTGGGATTTATCTTCCGAACGAATGAACGCGGGGAAGCAAGGAAGGTATTCTTGAAAGACACCGTGAGGAAAGAAGGTGCCTTTTTGTTTGCATCTTCATGGCCATGGCCAAAGCCAATCCAATCATCTCAAAGTTTCGGCGGGCACCATGCCGCTAGCTTCTCCACTCGTCCCGATCCCTATATTCTTTTGCGTATGTGAGGATGATGAGCAGCCCTACAAGTTGCGAGTTGCGACTTGGAGCTTTCCTTGTCTGACCTCGCATAGTGGCGAATATACTTTTTTGATTTATTATAATCACTTCAATTCAATCATTGGCGGAAAAAAACATTTGTTAGACTTCCTTGAACCAACCTTTTTTAGCAATCAGGGTGGGAATGGGAATCCATTTGATTCGATTTCGTGTTTGCATCAACTGTCAACTGCAATCAACACGGGACCATCTTATCTTTCTCGGGAATTCGATGAACTTTTTTTTTTTTTTGAAAAGGCGGGAATTCGTTGAGACTTGGAGCCCAGAGAGAGATCGACCTCGTTGCAAAAAGATATGTGTAGTGGGCCGAGATGTAATGCACTCGGGCCAATAATCTTCCTGAGCGACAGCCCACGAGAAACCAACTGACTTGCCTTTCTGGCCCCATGAAAGCCCATTCGTAGCTCGGCCCACGTAAAGAAATCAATGCGGTTGGTTACAGACGTAGGCGTAGAAAGCCCAAACCCGCATCCACGTCCTACTCCCCCTACCCGAAGCCGACGGCGAGCGACGGCGGCAGCGGAAGCAGCGGCCGCAGCAGCCAGGCCATGGCGTCGTCGTCGACCCCGGTGGCCGTCCGCGAGATGCAGAAGGATCTCGAGGTGCAGGTCAGCGCCCTCAGCAAGATCCAGAAAGGCACGCGCTCCGACCCCCAGCCCCAGACCCCCTCCCTCGCCGCCGCCTCCGAACCCTATCTACCTCTCTGACTTCCGCTGCTCCTTCCTTTCGCAGATATCGCCAAGAACCACCAGGTGCGCAAGCAGTACACCATCCAGGTCGGCGAGAACGAGCTCGTCCTCAAGGTACGCACCCCAACCCGCGCAGCTTCCTCGCCTCTTAACTCTCTCAAGGTTTGGTGATTTCTTCGCCGTGAGTGCCTTATTTGATTTGGCTGGGGCTGCTCGCTTGCAGGAGCTGGAGCTGCTCAGCGATGGGGCCAACGTGTACAAGCTCATCGGACCCGTGCTGGTCAAGCAGGACCTCGCGGAGGCCAAGGCCAATGTCAAGAAGCGCATCGAGTACATCTCGGCAGAGCTGTGAGTCGCTTTCAGCTGGCCTAATTTGTTGTTTCATTAGCTCACAGTGCGTTCATGTTGTTGTGCCGAGCTTATGGGGCTGGCTATTTTGCAGGAAGAGAATGGATCGGGCGCTCAAAGACCTGGAGGAAAAGCAAAACAGCAAGAAGGAATCGGTATGTACTGTCCCCTATTTTTTCATATAACTTTTACTAGTGGTATACAAAATCTGGTATCTGCAAATAATTGTCTGTGAAATTCTTTTGAATTTGACTGGAGTTCAGTAGCCGAGAAGCATGATATATATGTCATCTTTGTGATTTTGTGATCCACTAGAATATCTGTTTATTCAGAACATTCCAAGTGTTAACCTTTTTTAGAATCATAATTGCCAGTACCATTTCTGTTGTATCCTTAGTGTCGAAACTAAAGCACGCTCCCTAGTCCATAAAATCCCCATTACGAGTCCAGTTGGCCTTTGGCATAAGAATTAAGTTGAGTGGTAGTGGTACAATGACTATATTGCACATTTATCTTTGCTAAAACTAAGATGAGTGGAAAGTGTGTTGCATGGATTAGTATGCATTTTAAGTAGGTATAGACATGGAAGATGAAGCTAGGAGGTGCACTAGAGTTATCATGGACTTGTATCTGGTGCATTTGGAAGAATGTTAAATGTACTTAAATTTGGGATCATAGAATTAGATGTGCAACAATTGTGATAAACATTAACTGTGTACACAAACAAGTCTGGCAATACCATGGTAGGATCTGGATAACATTGCATAGTGCTAATGCTGTAGTGTGATAAAATCCCGGTGTTAGGGCTTATTAGATCACCATTTGCCATGCAAAACTGGTAAGTTCAATGAGTTTGGTTTGACTGCCACACAACACAGGAGGTTGAAAATCATTCTGTTTTTGTGTTAAACAATGTCTAAGTATCATTCTGTATCTGTGCAACATATGTGCAACATTGGTGTTGTCTTATAGGCAGTCTCATATAGTGCCATGTAATCTTGAGTGTACTTATCAGACAACATGTACAATGAGCTTCCTTTTTGGTTGTCTTATGGGAACCCCCTCAATTCCTTGTGCATAGAACAAAAAGTAATGCACGGTTCCTTATTCTTTGCTTATTCAAATGAAGATTCTCTATGCCTTAACTTGAGATCTGCCCAATAGCAACATTGTGCTGCCAGACATAAGCCATTCAATGGCTTCATCTATCTCCTGCTCAGTCCATTCTGGTTGCAAGAAGAGGAAGCAGCAGCACCTTGGCTAGACAAAACATGTGATGACTTCATCTCAGACAGAACTACTGATAAGCATGTTAGATATTTATTGGCTTGGCTTGGGAGCAGAATGATACAAGTAGTGAGAAACCTATTGAAAGCAACATTAGGTTAGCAGTTGCCTAAGCAGTATGCTATTGGCAACCGAGGGAGCTGCATCCAGCTAGATAATGAACTTTTGGCAAGCTGCAGCACCGAGGCACTTATCTGCTATTCTGCTGCATGACCAACTCAAAGTTTGAATTCCATTTGACAATATGATATGTTTGTATGTATTGCGCTGACAAATCATGAGGAAAACACACAAACAAGCCTATACTCTCAACCTGATCAGCTGCAGCTGGAAAGAGTACAGCCGATCAGACCCACTGTATCTGGTGTTCTTAAGAGATTAATCTAGTGGTAGGATTGGATAATTGAATTGAAATAGGATCACTAGTTGTGGCTCCAAGAGTGAATCCTTAATAAACTTCATTTAGGATGACAAAAGCATCTCCAGCTCATTTTTGGTTTCTGCTTTTTCCTTGTATTACATTCCATAACTCAACTTGATGCTTTAATCTAATTTGGTCCGTAGCTGTTCAATTTGATTGGTGACCTAGTGAGCCCACCAAATTTTATGCCAAATTTTGGCTGTTCCCAGAAAATTTGGCGTCCATTTGCTGGTCAAAATTTGGCCATGACCCTTAAAATATGGCTGGTCAACTTTTCTGTAGCTCAGTTGGGCAGAGCTTGAGTGGCAAAAATGGAAGCCGTAACTCTGGACAGTTAAATTTTGGTTTGTTCATGAACCAAAACCTATGATGCTTGCCCTGAATTTGGCACTGGCTTCCAGGGTCACAAACCACACTGCTGAAGTTACTACTGCTTCTTCTCTCTTGGACAGTTAAATTTTGGTTTGTTCATGAACCAAAACCTATGATGCTTGCCCTGAATTTGGCACTGGCTTCCAGGGTCACAAACCACACTGCTGAAGTTACTACTGCTTCTTCTCTCTTGGAGGACGTGGCAGGATGATAGGATTGAACTGCGTGCCCAAAATTTTTCAGCTGGTTTCTTTTGTGTCGAGACCTGAAAAATAGTGTGTAATTTGTATTATGGATACATGTGTTTTATTGGTGGTGTCCTAGGACATCCAAAGATTTAGGAGCCATTCACTTCAATTAAAGTTTTTTGGGCGCATATTCATTTAGTAGGTTCAATAATTACACTTGTGTGCAAGTGTTGGTTGTGATTTGGTTTGGTTAAACCGAGTAGTATTATTTGGTATCTATAGGGCATTTCTCTGATTCATCTTCTCATCTTTTGCTATGCAGATATTCAAGTTGCAACAGAGGATGCAGGCTGTACAAGCTAAGGCTTAGACATCTGTTCATTGGTTGCAACTAGAACAAGGCCATGCAGCATCCCAATACCCTCGAAGGTTTTTTTGGTGGTGAGGAATCAGGTGTCTGATATTCTCGTCTCCACAAAGAAAAGAAAGAAACAGTTCCTAGTGAATTACTATGCCACTCTGTATGCTCTATTGTAAAAGTGTGCATCTAGTAAAACTGTAGAAGATGTAGTTATCAGAGTCAAGGTTGCATTTTGCCCCCATGTTTACTTCTCAACCAGAATATTTCCTCTGGGAATTGTATGCTCTTCGATTTATGCCTTGATTTTCATTGCTTGAGTCGGTCAGACACTATAAAGCGTCACTAAAGGTTTTTAGTTGGTCTAGTATTATTTTCTTATGATTATGGCCTCTTCTGAACTATGTACGGATTATGTCAGACAAAGGAATAGTCCCATCTGAAAGAGAAAAAGCAGTTCCATTTCACAGTAGCGGCTGATGGCCTCCAGTGTGCACGGTGGAGAGTGGAGACACAGAGCCGGAAGCCCATGAGGAGATATGATGCGAGAGCAGTGTGCTATGCTGCGTCCCCATTTGATTTGGTCTCTAACCTCGTGCACATGTCACATGGCACACCTTCTCACTTCACAGAAAGGCAATCATCCAACAATTTTATATGGCAGGGGGGGGGGGGGGCCGGACAAATGTGATCGTATTTTTGTATGTGATAAAATATACTAATAATATGTTTCAAAAGTTTTTTTAAAAAAATTAACACTATTTATTACCAATATCATGATTTTTAATAAAAATGAGTGAAAATTGATATTTTTACACTATATATTCAATTTTATTATACACTTATTTAACGCCCCTGTTGGCCCCCGGTCACTGAGTCTATTGCCATATGAACTGCAAAATCACCAAAAACAATTTTGTGATCTGCTTTCTGGGTTGCCAAAAAAAGGATTGTTAGTTGATTTTTTCGAATAATAGAGAAATATATTTATCTTAGACAAGAGGGGCCATTAATATTAAAACTAATGCCAGCCTGTATAGAGCGCAACGTATCTACTACTCTATCATTTGACGAAATTAGGGCCGCTTTTCTAAGTATTTTCTATCCTAGTATAGTAGTATTTTATTAAGGGTTCCGTTGAGTGTGTCGGCCGATTTAAAAGGTACTACTGACGCATACTACGTACTTACGTAATTAGCACCACAAGTTGGTCGGCTGGCAACTGGGCAACTGCTGCAGGATTCCTTGGCCGGCAACTTGACGCGGAGACAGTGAGAGTTTGGACAAGTGGATCTTCTCCAAGAAGGCAGTTTGGACAAACTCGATGATTGATTACCCATTGTACTTGATGCGTGAGTGCGGAAGGTTTCGCATCCATGCAGCTAGGCTCCAACTTATCATAACGGTTTAGGGTTATGGATTTATTTCATACAACTGGGCATGTTTGGATCCTAAACTCTAGAGCACTTTAGTTCACTTTTCATGACTAAAGCTCTAATGTGAGGTGAATTAAAGTTTTTAGAGCTAACTTTACACCAACTGTTTAGAGCTTTAGCTCTAATAAAAGTTTAGCGGGGAGGATCCAAAAAGGCCTTACTCATTGATTTGATGGGTGCTTGTTAATTTAAATAGTCACCCTACAAATCCTTATTAGGTAGCAGTTCTTGCTAGTATTCGTATCTAAATTAAATGGCACGGTGAAGATTTATCCTTCCGTCTTTGCTCTCCAAAATATTTTCGCGCACTCGAGTCCCGTATGTGATCTGAACTTATAACCTGACATCTATATGAGAGTAACAACAACTCAGCTCTAGCGAAATCCAAAATCCAATTCTAAAATGCATTAGGTTCCATTGGAACGCATGAGCGAGCTTTCTAGTAATATATGAAAAAAAAATGAGAAGCTGATGACAACGGACTGTGAGAACGGCATGGCATCCGATCGATCCCCTCAAGAACGAAATCTGCGTGGGAGATCATGGAACAGCCATATAGGAATTATTATACATAGGATGGCGATCACACTACACGGCAGTCCGATTGAGTCGGCAGCTAGGCACATCAGCATCATCATATATAATCCGCAATCCGGTACGCACCGCACGCTGGCTGCAAACGTCGACGCGAGCATAATAAGGTATCAAATAATGCCGGGCCTGCCGGATCTTGTCCACCGTTGGCCGCCCATCCATCCCATCCATCGTGCACGTACCGTCGCTTTCTCTGACCTCAGAAACCGGCCTTCTTTACCTGTTGGATCCGCCGGCCGGCCACCGGTTTCCATTCGCATGCTCTTGCTTTGCTCTGCTTCCATTGCCTGCCTGGAAAACAGGTACAGCTAGCCGCCTCCACTTGTCCAATAATACTCTATTCTGCTTCTAGCTATAGACTATAGTACGAAGATTGTTCAGCAACCGATCGATTTTCGATTGCTCCTAGTCGAAGCCTAATTTAATCAGCCACCCAACAATTCTCTTTCAACTGCATGGTGCACATTGGAAGGAACCTGCTGGCGCCTGATTTACTTTGTTTATTTTATTTGCACTTGCAGTTCCAGAAACCGGCCTATATAAGGGTCCACGTCCCTCTGCACCATTGCCCACCAAGCTAACAAGGCACTCAGCCAGCCAGTCAGCAGCTCCACATTATTCCAAACACCACTTGCAAATTGCAATTGTGTGCACACTACTGCTAGCTATCTGTTCCATATCTTTCCCTGCTTGCTTGCATTGGTTATTGCCTAGTCATAGCATAGTATACGTATGGAGCAGCCGTGGAACCAGCAGAGAGAGGGCGCCGGCTACGCCACGGGTGAGCGCAGCTGCCACGCCGCCGACCTGGACCAGGCCATGACGACGACGGACCGGCCGTGCGAGGTCGACGGAGCACTCCTGATGGAGCTGGTCATGGAGGACCTGCCCTCCTCTGATTTGCTGTTGGATGGCGATGTCGACCGCCAGCTGAGCCGTGTCATCCGGTCCCTTGAGGCGGAGATCGGCGCAGGCGACCAGCAGGCGGCGGTGATGATGTCCGACGATGGTGGTGAGAGCCTTGATGACAGGCACAGGATTGAGGATGTGTTGTCGGACGACATGGATGACTACGACTACGAAGGTGCATCATCGTTCTTAGCTGGGCACGATGAGTCAGAGGGTTGGTGTGTGTACGCTAACACTAATGGGTACGAGGGTGGTGGCGTTCTAGGATATATGATCGACACGGTTGATCTCCAGCACTATTGTTGCGCGGAGGGTGGTTCTGCTGACCACATGTATCTCCCTTTGTGGGAATGATCGATGGTGGTGGAAAAATGCATATGTATAGCGAGACATAATGTGTGTGTGTGTTTTTTTAAAAGCGTGCATTGGCACGTGCTGAGAAGGGGAAGTTTTACAAACTCTACTGACAGTCACGGTGAGAGGCCATCTTTGTCACGGAGGACACACGTAACATAAGTCGTCACCAAGGGGCGTGGTCGTGAGGTGTACGAATTGCGCTACAGTTGGCACAAAGCATTCACGGCCGCTAACCCGCCAAGGCCGTGAGCACTATAGTAGCGTGTACAAATTAAATATATATATAGTTGGCGGATGAGATTAAACTGAGTGACAAGGCGCGGAGCCACGATGATGTGGCAATATTAATATATATAAATATTCTACTTTCATAAAGCAATTTTTGCATTTGTTTCAAAAAAATAAACAGATGGTCACCAATTGTCCAATGATTTCCTTCTCTTAGCTAGCTATAGGGAGGACGACGCACATCAGCTTGGCGTTGTGGCCATGATTTGGTTATTATTACTTCCTCCGATTATCACACGTAGGCGTGCTGTGTGTAGAACCTAAGGCCCCGTTTGAATCTTTGGAATTGAATTTAATAATAAACAATAGTTCAAACACATATTTAAGATAGGTTATATAATTTCTACAACTTTAGTTAAGCTAGAGGGTACAAACATAGGATGGTGATCTATAGAATCCACTTCTCATTTCTCACTCTATGAATTTAAGATAGACTTATATGTGAATTTTAAAAAGTAGTGAAATCTCAAATTTCCAGCCAAATAACCTAATTTTTCAAGTAGATTCCAATTCATCCAAAATGAAGGGATCCAAATTTTTTTTGTTCGTTTCAATACTTCTCTAAGAAATTGAAAAAAAACTTGACCCGCGCGCGGGGGGTGGTGTGGGGGGGGGGGGGTTGAGACAGTCCCTGGCATTGTGCTAAGAAGAAGACCTTCTCACGCAGGTCAAGAAAACCTCCGAACATCTACCCTACTCATACACAGCAGCATCGTACTGCAGCTCATATAAGAATGGGCTGGCTTTAAACCTATGCTTTGGCATGGAGCAGACAAGGAGATTTTTTCGCCTCCGGCCGTAAATTTGTCCCCAACGGGGATCGGAACCCCGACCAGCAGTGCGCAACGCTCTCAGGCTAGCCAACTGAGATAGCGCTCGCTTGCATACTTCTCTAAGAAAATGGGCAAACTCTCCGTCCTGCAAACAAATCTCTCCTCTGATGTGCTTCATGGAGTTTAAAATTGTCTCTGCTCAGTTTCTAGAAAGTGTTTATGTTAAAAAAAATGGATCGCGGAACACCAACAAAACAGGTAAAATTTAAAGCTATTTTTTTCTAAAAGTATGCCGTTGCTTTCATGTAGTATAATTTTCACGGCACCTTGGATCCTACTATTGGCTTTTAGCCCTTTTCTTTTTTCCAAATTGTTGCAAGAATAATACGAGCAAGTGAAAGAGACAATGCAAGTAGCGAGAGAACTTGTAATTTCATCCGATTGATCATAGGTGGTATTTATACAAGTATAGGGGAGAGGTTACAGGTGCAAACTCTCCCATTACGCAACCACGACTCTCATTCACGATGAGGAGTCATCTTTGGCCCGTCGTAAGTTATGACATTCACGGGGATGCCTTCGTGGAGAAGTTTTCCGCATATGGGATATCAAAATATAACGAGGGGAATCTCCATTTTGCGGTTTGCATAGACCCCTAATGGATCTAATGTTATGGTGAGATTATCCCGTTGGGAAAGATATTTGTAACACAAATGAGTGGAAATAGAGACCTTTCACGGTTGTTTCGAGCGACATAGAGAAAAGGATAAGTTTCATAGTTATTTTAAGCAAATAGCTTACAGTTTTTTTATAGCACATAAGTTACCAAAGCTTTTGATAGCTCACAGCTGAACCAAATAACCTAAAGCACCGAAATTCATTTCAAAAGCCGTTCTCGCATATATATGATAGCTATTGAGCAAATCGTGCATGGAAGCACGCGAAGAGTCGACGGTGACACATGCCTGGCTGGGCTAGTTCAAAGAGCAAAGCTAGGCGACCATCAACAGCACATTTGTACTATATATGGTACTACACTCCCTCCATTCTTAAATTACGAGACATTCTATCTTTTCTAGGTCCATAAGTTTTAATATGTACCTATAAACATATACAGTACAAGTTATTTTTAGATGTATAGTAAAATTTATTCAATGAAAAAATAAAATATCTTATAATTTAAAATGGAGATAGTACTAATATTACTAATTTATACTAGTAATATGCAAACAATAGTGTATACTTTTCCTTACAAAAGCGCTACCCAATCTTTTTATTTGATGCAGATCAAATCAGTGAATCAAACATGCATGATTGCTAAGAATCAGCGAATGCTTGGGCCAAAGAAAGCAAACCATGTGTTATGTTAGGGAAATAAAGAAAAAAAAGGTCGATGAGAGTACCATGTTGGCCGACATGAGCTGACGTGTTTGGGCCAAAGAAAGGCAAAAGGCCACAGCCGATCGTGAAAGCAAACCATATATGTTATGTTAGGGAAACTTATCATAGCTGTTTCTTCCTGATCAGCCCCATCTTGGGCTAATATTCGCAATAGCTGCTGGCCCGTAGAACCCCAATTTTGTACACGATGTTGTGGGCTCAAACTAAAACATACTACCATCCAGTTTGCTTTGGTTTTCACTGGCTTCTGCACTACTGTATTTTAAAGGAGTGGAAACCAATAATTTTTTAGAGACTTGACATGAAATATTTCTTTTTCTAAAAATAGATCTAAACAAATATTAGCATGATTTATGGTTACACATCTAGTATTCAATAGAATAATATGCGACATAAAAAATAGAAAATATGGGTCTAGAGTTATATAACATGTGTATTATAAATTTTCAGATCTTTCTTTCAGCTACCATTGAAATTAACAAAATTCACGAAATTTTGCTGAAATGTTGAATTCTCAAAAGTAACAGTAAGCAGCGGTTGGTAAGAATTTTCCATGAGTAAAATGCACCTAGGGTATTTAAACTATTGGTCTCCTTCCATCTAGTTTCTACTCGAAACTATCAAAACAACTATATGAGTACCTGATCTATTGCCCCATGCATACCGACAGTCTAAAACCTGCCACGTCAGCGTCAATTTTTTTTAAAAAGACCATATCTCTTTTTTCCTTTCTCGCAACTAAGTCTTACTGACCTGCTTGACCTCGACGTTCTCCTTGTGCGCGGTGTCCACATCGGGTGGCCTCCTCCGGCGGCTCTCTCCCGGCAGCGCACCTCGGCGGCGGCTCTCCTCTCCACCAGCGCACGGGCGGCTCCGTCGCGGCCTCGCCGGCGCAGGCGTGAGCGTGCGGTCGGCTCCACCGCGGCATCGCCGGTGCCGGCGTGAGGGCGCTCTGCTGCGGCTTGGCGGGCACACGGGCGGGCGGCTCCGTCGTGGCCTCGCTGGCGTGGGCGTGAGCGCACAGCGCTCCGCCGCGGCCTGGCGGACACGCACGGGCCACGACGTCAACGCCTACCTTGGCATCGTGCGCACAGTCGAGGACCGCGCCGCTGGGATGGGCAGCAACGAGCTCGTCGAGTGCCTTGTCCTGGATGACACCTTCGTCCTGGAGCTGTTCTGCAGCGCGCTGTCCATGCCTCGGCCCCGGCTTCTTCCCGAGCTCCGGCGGGGCGACGCGCACCGCACCAAGGTGCGCTGCCGGGAGAGAGCCTCCGGAGGAGACCGCGCACCAGGAGAACACCGAGGTCGAGCAGGTTCAGTGTGTGCTGCTGCTACGAGGAAGGACTTGGTTGCAAGAAAGAGAAAAGATATATGGTCTTTTTTAAAAAATTGGCCTTGACGTGGCAGCTTTTAGACTATTGGTGTGCATGGGCAATAGATCAGGTACCTAAATAGTCATTTTAATAGTTCGAATACCTAGATGGGAGGAGACCAATAGCTAGAGTACCCCGGATGCATTTTACTCGACTTTCCATCGTCACCAATATGCATGCTTATATTGGTATACTGACACCAATATATGCATCCTTACAGCATTAGCAACAAATTGGTAAATATTGCTGTGACAAGAAAACAATAGCTATGTCGTTCGGAATTATTGAAGATAAGATTAACTGCATGGACTAACACGAATGCACATTGCTTAAACTAGCACAGAAGCAACAGATCGATGGCACAAATTCATAATTTAGTCCGCACTGTACAAAGAGCCAAATAAAACTACAATAATATATGCGCGCACTGAAGACTACTAGAAAGGTGATGCTAGTGCTGCAAATTCAAGGGTTCAGCAATACTGTCGAAGATAGCTTCATAGTCATCATCGTCAGCTGGATAATCCTCAAGAACATTGGGTTGATACCCACAGTAGTCCTCGTCGGATTCATCATCATCAAATTAAACAATCGATATACTCCTCGTAACCATCAACCTCGACATAGTCCTCAAGCTTGAGATAGGAGGAGCTCATTTGCCACGCAAGCGGATGACATGGGATGTCCATGGTGTAGTTGCTGAGCAGCTGCGTTAAAGTGAAAGGGCGCAAGTTGTATGGCGGCAAATAACCCGTAACCATGCCCATAGCTGTCGAAACGAGCGTTGGTTCTTGTTCATCATCATAAGTACCAATGCTGAACTTGTAGATGTAACGCTGCCTTAGCGAGAAACGGTCGTCAGTGAGTTGGAGGTAAGCGCAGTTGGCCTCGGCCGTCGGGACGCAATCCGTGTCAACAACAAGGCACCTGACGCCGAGGAAGAGAGCTTGGCTCCCAATGCTCCTGACCCTCTCCATCGCGCTCCCAGCAGTGTCAACCTTGAAAACATCAATGCCACGGCGCCGCTTCAAGACCGCCAGCATCTCGCCGCCGGCAGCGACCATCGCGTACCAACGGCAGCCATCCTCGTGCTCTTCGGACCGAAGCTGATCAAAGACGAAGTTCTTGGCACCAGAAACTACTGATTCACGGTTGACGACGGCAGCGGCTGCTATCTCGGGCAGCCTGCTCGCAGGGCAGTCGCGGTGGCTCTTGACGACAGAGAATGACTCGCTCTGGGGCTCGGCCCAGTACACCTAGTTTCTCACGACGGAGACCAGGACCAACGTCGGCGAACAGCCGACCACGTCGGCGGTGAACCGGATCTCGATCCGGTGCCGAGGCCGCGACTGGGACTCGTTCGCAGTGGCGCCTCAAAACAGATCAACGAGCCGGCGAAGGGGTTGAGGACGCTCACGGCGTACGGGGGGGTCCCTGCCCGCCAGAACGAGGAGGCCGCCGGTGGTGCTTGCGACGAATACGAAGCTGTCACGGTCGCGGAGGAGCGGCAGCCTCCTGCGGATGAAGCGGCCGCTGGAGGTGTTGACGAAGAGGAAGGGGCCGTCGGTGGTGTAGGAGGAGGCCTCGTCTTCGTCCAGCATGACCCACCGCGTGGGGCGGAAGCGGGGGTCGTGCTGGTTCCTCGCGGGGTCGGTGGTGGACGAGCGCCAGTGGCGGCAGACGGCGCGCAGGTCGGTGTAGCAGTCGAGGTCGTTGGTGGCCAGGAGGCAGTCGGCCACGCGGTTGATGAGGTCCCCCGGAAGCGACGACCAGCCCTGCTGCGCCATGGCCTTGATGGAGGTCTCAGATACGGAGTATTTGCTACGAGCTGTTTGGTGATGAAGGAGGGGGTCAGGCCGGGCGGCAGGGGATGTGAATGCGGCGGCGCTTGTTGAGCTCGAGCGCAAGATGTAGAAGAAAAGGGGGCGGTGAAATGATCCACTGCATGGCATTGCAATTCATTACTGCTCGTTGCTCGCTGCAGTTAACTGCCGCCTAAGCTCCCGTGCGAGGTTTCAATTGATTCGATTCCTTTGATTCGAGGTGGACCGTTGGAGCAGGGCTGGTCGTTCAAGTTTCCAACTCCCTTCTTCACTGCCCAACAGCTCAAGCGAAAGCAATACAAGTTCTCGGGCTCAAATTCTCGTATGGGCCGTGCCAATTCTCACACAACACCAATTTTGTACGTGGCTCCATGGCCCATGGGCGAAGGCTTTGATTCTAATGAAGATGATTTTCTTGGTACAATTTCTTTGGTGCACAATAGCTCGACTGTCTTAGTGGGAGACGTGACATGGGTGTAGCAAGCTTTAGTTTAGTTTGATTGTTCTTTTTTCTTTTGATGAAGAATAGAGAAAGATATCAGTTAAGCTGTCTGCAGAGACACCTTCCAGTCTGAAAGCAAAGCAGATCACCCATCATCATGTTGTTAAATAAAGCAAGCAGACACAGAATGTATAGTACACTCGTCGCTTTTTGCCCCTGTCCTGTGACTTGCTAATCTCGTTCGGTCTCACTCTGCGTCTGCGATACACATGCGAAGATCTGATTCAAGTGACTCCAGTTAATTTTCTCACTTACTTTTTAGGACACTTTTAGTAAGGGACATGCTATATATTTATATTCTGAAATTGAGTCTTTTTTATGCTCCACCTATATATGTCAGATGTTTTGCAAAACCAAGCCTTCTATCTCGGCCACTCTTTGGAGGCACTTTACTGCACGCATTTTACAGTTTGGCCGGAAGCTTCATCATGTTGTAATAGTATACGGTGTCGGATTTCCGTTGTGCTGGGGGAGCATTTGGTGCAGGGCGACCACAACTCGAGTATGATTACTATTGCAAAACATATATAAGCAGTCATATGATCATGAGTTATTGCAAAACACATGCTTTTTCAGTCACCAAAACCCCAAATCACAAAATTTTGGGAGATGTGTTCGGTGACCATAGAAAGGGAGATCGAGGGTAGGGAGAGCGAATTAGAGGGGTAGATCGAGCTAAGGGGGGTGTGGAGGAGATTGGAGTGGAACGGCCGAACGGAGAGACATATAGTTGAACATATTTATTTGTAGCTGATTAAATTTCTGGTCTGGTGGCCTAATCACCACCGCTAAATGTTAAAAGCCACAGTGGTACTAATATATTGGGCGTTTTCAATATATATAGCTGATGGGCGATGGTTATCACTGACTCTTATGTGAAAGTATAAGATGTTAGTACCATTGCAAGTAAAGATATGTATTTTTTTTTCCAAACTGAGAGTGATTACTTATTCATGCTGGTTTTAATTAAAACAACCGGTAGTGATATAGCCAACAATATTGACCATTTATGTAGCCTTATTCGTTGCAACGAGCCAATTCGGCCTGCTTCATCTAGTGAGAAAAAACAAAAACTTGGCTGCACACAACTCGAGACAATGTAAGATAATGAGACATGTTTTTTCGCTATCTTCTATCTAGCCGAGGCTCACTCGTGGAACCAAAACGTGCTCCAAGATGCAATGTGAGACCCCCATAATGGGCCGATTGGGCCAAGATGATGCGCCAGGCCGGTTTCTGATCACTGTAGACCGATGAGTACTGTAGCGACGACTTTAGTACCGTATCGGAAACTGAGGAGAGTGCGAAACAACTTAAATAACCAGGCCAAGGACGCGTAATAACCTTCGGTTAACCATTTTGAACGAAGTGAGGACGAAAGTTCAAGCGAGTTTTTATGCTGGTGGGGCCCACTCCTCGGTAGAGTGGATCAGCACCGTGGGGCCGGGTCTGGGCTGTTAGAAATGGTATCAGAACCAACTCTCGCGGTTTCACGGACGTATGGATCGGGAGCTCGAACAGGTTGTGCATGGCTCCAGATGAGAGAGCATGGCAACTTGGGCCGAGGAGCTAGTAATGTGGACGTGGCTAAGAGAGCGATCCTGAACTTTTCTCCCGTATGGGTAGGTTGGTTCGATCCTTGACGAGGACGTCGAGTCCTTAAGGGTGGGTGAATGTGAGACCCCTAATGGGCCGATTGGGCCAAGATGATGGGCCAGGCCGGTTTCCGATCACTGTAGATCGATGAGTACTGTAGCGGCGACTTTAGTACGTATTGGAAACTGAGGAGAGTGCGAACCAACTTAAATAGCCAGGCGAGGACGCGTAATAACCTTCGGTTAACCGTTTTGAATGAAGCGAGGACGAAAGTTCAAGCGGGTTTTTATGCTGGTGGGGCCCACTCCTCGGTAGAGTGGACCAGCGCCGTGGGGCCGGGTCTGGGCTGTTAGATGCAAGGAGTACTTTTTTATGAAATCAAATGATCAACATATTTTACATTCTGATATTGTATTTTTAGGTTAAGTAATATGCAACTTTAGATCACGATCAGTTGGTTCATTATCTTAATAAAATACTCCACACCAGGTCCAAATTATATATACGACGTTTGTCTTTTCTAGATGCATAGCTTTTATTAAATACATAATTATATATATAGCAAAATCAATATATATCGACAAAATTTAAAACATCGTTTTGGTCACCGGCTAGCGTCTACCTAACTTATTATCTAAGAATTTTTTTTTAAATCATGCATTGCACGTTCTTCGTTAGGAGAAGTGAGAATAAAAACACACTACCCGATAGGCATAACAACGAGTTGTCATAAGCCTCCCGAGTTAAACGCTAATATTAAACGGTAAAGCTTAGAGAGGTGCACTCAGGAATGAAACTACTATACAACTAACTCGACGAGGATGACTAATCAATCCTCGAGCAAAGCTTCCTGACATATGGAGAAGGAAAAATGAACTTACCTGCGCTAGGAGTATTGCACTTTTGTTTACGACTCGTGGAGAAATTAAAGTTTAGAAAAGTTGGAGGTTGGTCGACGACCTTGGGGGCCTCGGATGTGCATATGACTAGACACGCAGTACTTGGGCACTAAGGAATGCCACATACATGCAACGAAGAGACGCCGACGAGCCTCTGTTGTTTGATTGATTGCACAGTAGTATTGCTCGACTGGTGAATGATAATGATTTGTCTGGTACTTAACTGGCTTTACGAAGATCGAGCTCTTTTTTTGCCTTTATTTTTTCCACGATGATATGATCTTTAAAAGTAAAAGTAAAACTCACTCGTGTAATAACTCGATGGCCATCATATCGCCCAACATGACAAGTACAGTAAACACATAGCTCATGGAATGGAATGATCACACAATCATCGGCCCGAATTTATCCATATCCCTTGCTTAGACACGTCATCTTTGTTTTGTACGTTATATTTAGATTTTCATAACATAAAAATAAACTTCAACAGTTATGTTATCTTGTTTTGTAAAATAGTAAATTGGCTGTTCCTAAAATCTCGTATGGTAAAATATAACTTGCATGTGCCGCTAGCCATCTAGGATTGCCATAATAGAAACACTGTTGGAGTTTTCTATTATTTTACCTAGTTTTCTATTTTAGAGGTTGGCTAAATCATAAGTTTAGTAATTTATTTTTACCAATTCTCTTAGAGTTGCTCTTACTAGGTGCCTCGCAACTCGCAAGAGTTGAAAGTGCAAACGCCATGAAAAAGAGCAAAAATAGCCCCACGGTTGGTGACTAACACAACTTTGGTCGGATGATAGAAAAAAAGTAAAATGCATCCACAGTACTCAAACTATTTGCCTCCTCCTGTCTAGATACTCGAACTATCAAAACGATTATCTGGGTACTTGATCTATTGCCGATACACGCCAACAGTCTAAAAGCTGCCACGTTAGGGCTAATTTTTCAAAAAAGACCCTATATATTTTCTCTATCATGCAAATGAGTCCATCCTCTTCTTCTTCCCTGTAATCGTCACGCAGTCCCTGCCCTCCGCCGCACGCCTCGCCTCCGGCCGTGCCTCGCCCCAACCGCTGCTCCCAGCCGCGCATGCCCCTGCCCCCAACTGGCTAGTGCCGCGCCCCCGGCCGCGAGCTGGAGGAGGCACAAGTGCCCGCCGCCACGAGCAGCACCACGGGGCCGACGTGGTCGCCTGTCCATGGCCACGCCTGCCATCGCCAGAGGCCATCAGGCTCGCGTTCGCATGCGCCCTCACCTGGGAGGCGCCCGCGTCGGAGGTTGCCGCGCTCATATCGCATGCGCCCTCGCCGGTGAGCGTCGTGGTCGCGTCCGTGCGTGTCCTCCCCGGTGAATGCCGTTCTCGCCTCCGCGCGCGCAGTCGCCGGAGGCCGCCGGGCGGACGTCCGCGCATGCCCTCGCACAGAGGTGATGCACAGGGTGCAGGACAGGTTGCCGTGGCTGAGCACGGAGGGCGCTCGCGGGCGGAGTAGGCTCGCGACGAGCGCATGCGGATCTGCAGAGGCGGAGAGAAACAGAGGAGGAGGGAAAGAGGAAGGAGAGAGGAGTAGGCGGCGGTGCGCTGCTTGGGCCACCACCTCTGCTCGTGGGTGCGCGGGCACAACCACGGTCCACGGCCGCAGGCCGCCGCCACGGCCTCGACGCAACGCCAGTGCCATGAACAGGCCGTGGACGGCATGACGCAATGCAACAACTCGCCGCGGATGCTTCTCGCCCCGCCGGGAACTGGCCTCGCCGTGGACCCGCTGCTACCACCTTGCCGCGTCGTCGACCGTTCCTCCCCACTGCGAGGCCAGAGAAGAGGCCGGAGGCAGAGGCCGAGCGCCCCGTCCCCATCCGCGTGCACGGCGGCCACGCTGCTCCATCTCACAGCGAAGGCGACGGGGAGGACTGGGAGGAGGAGAAGATGGCGACCATGGCGGGCGGGGCTGCGGCGGCACGCGCAGAGCGACCACGGCGTCCAGAGCTTGCGGGGACAGGACGTGTAGGGCCAGGGCGGTGGAGGATGCAGGGCAAGGGCGGCATGGTGCACAGGGCTAGGACGGTGGATAGTGGGGTCTCGATGGCCGGGGCTATGGCCGGCTCCGGTGTTGGGGGTGGAGATGGTTGCCGCCGGTGGGTGGTTAAGAAGAGGAAGGAGTTATCTGCGACAAGGAGAAAAGGGATAGGGTCTTTTTTAAAAAAATTGGCCCTAACGTGGCAGCTTTTAGACTGTTGGTGTGCATCAGCAATAGATCAGGTACCTAAATAGTCGTTTTGATAGTTCGAGTACCTAGATAGAAGGAGGCTAATAGTTTGAGTACCGTGGATGCATTTTACTTAAAAAAAGGCACATGACTATTTAGGGCCTCTTTGGATAATTTAGGACTAGTGATTTGCTAGGTGACTAGCATAGTTTTATCCTGACAAGTGCTATTATCGAGTAGAACTAGCTAGTTGTTAGTCCAAATAGTTATAGGTTGTATGGACTAGTCTTGTACTAGTTGTTAATCCACCACTAATCCACCTGTTTGATTTTCAAGGACTATTTAGTCAACTAGTTGTTAGCTTATGGAATCTAGACATGCCCTCATTGATGGCCCTCATCATCATCATTATGTGATGATGAACTAGAGGTACCTTAGCTTTAACAACGAGCAGATATGTACATTGTCAAAAAAAAAAACGAGCAGATATGTATGGGGTACATCACTCCCTTCAGAGAAAATGTTTGTTTTGAACATAATTAAAACAAGCTAATAATTAATACTTTATTTTTTGAATTAATAATCAGCTCATTTTAAATGTTATATACTCTATTCATTTTAAATTTTACTCCCTCTATTCTTAAATAAGTGTCGCTATTATTTGTTTCGGTCAAACTTTCTCAAGTCTGAATAGATTTGTATAAGATATTAACAATATTTTTATCTCAATATCTAACACTAACAACTATGTGCTACAAATAATAATATTTTTATACATATTTGGTCAAAGTTGAAAGAGTAAGTTATTTTAGCTTTTCTAGGTATATAATTCTCACTGCACCTGGATATACATTATGTATAGATATATGATAAAGACTACTCTGTATGTATCTAAAAAAGTAGAAAGATTTATAATTTGTAATAATAGGAGTATATATTTAGGAAACATTAGTAATCATGCACAACATTATTTACCCTGGTAACTCTTCATTTAAAATCTTGTTAAGGTGAGCAGGAAACGACCATGCACAACATTTTAAAAAAATATAGACCTGCATTTTGAAGCAGAGGAAGGATAACTTAAACAGAGAAGGTGGCTGCATACGTTGTTAACTTTTTGAAATCCCTATTCCAGGCGATAATCCTCTTTCTGATTAAACAATCATCAAAAACCAAGTCACTATCATCACTCTAAACTAATCAAAGGAAAAGAGAGCCAGTGATTCCGGTCAGGGTCAACTGTTCATAATAACGAGACCTAGATAATGGAAATTGTGGGCCGTTGTTCGTTTTTTCTGGTATCACTTATCTTTGCTTTAATAAACGTTGCATCTAATATATACTTCTTCTATTTGAAATCGTAAGCCGTTTTTGTCATTTTAGTGTATACCTTTTTGTTATGTACTTAGGAATACAACATATCCGAAGCATAGCAAGTAAGGTATGTAGAAAATGAAAACGGCTTACAATTTGGAAACCTAAGTATGTACTGATGAATCCAGTTAAAAAAAGTAATGTATTGATGAAAGGAGGAAGTATGTATTGATGAAAGATTAAACTTAACCATGATTCTGGACTACTCGGCTCCAAAGTGATGACCACTCACTTTTCTACACCCCTGCAGAAACAAAGTAGATGGGTAATTAAGCAGCTGCCAAATGCAGCATTGCTTATAGTGGTCTATAAAATAAAAAAAGCACTCTACCCACCTAAAGACACACCACACCTATCCTATACCAAGCAAAGCAAAGCAAGCAAGCAGAGATAAAGAAAGCATGAAATAAAAAGATGGCCATGCCGTGTGCAAAGAGAAAGCAGGATCAAATCTCACGCACTTGCCATTGCCAAGTCACCACTGCTCTACAGTTCATAGCATGAGCAGTAAACCACGCAAAGGGGCCGTTGCCAAACCCCATCTCCGAACGTTCAAAAAAGCCGCCCCCTTCCCTCCACCCCACCACCGCCTTTTCCCGCACCCGCCTGGCCCCCTTGCTTCGCCTCCTCCGCTTCGCGTCCCGTCTTCCTCCCCACCAATCCCCAGCACCCCCAAACGCCAAAACACACAGGCGATCGATCCCCCAAAAGGCAAAAGCCGCCCCGCGGGCCGCCTCGATCTGCGCCTGCCGCAGAAAAGCGGTAAAGCTTAGCGGCGAAGGCGATCGCCAAAGCCAAAGCGAGAAAGCGACGAGATAAAACCCCAGCGATCGCGATGGCGCTGCTGCTGAGTGCTGGCCTGGCACTGCCGCCGCAGTGGCCTCCTCGTCGTCCTCCTCCTCTGTTCCATGCCGCGCGAAACGATGGAGCTGGAGATCGTCGAGGTGGGCCCGTCCAGCCGCCCGCTGCGCTACGTCTCTCGCCCGCTCTCTCTCCCTCCACCGCCACCGCCGCCACCTCCACCACCACCTCCACCGCCGCCACCGCCGTCGCAGGAAGCAGGGGACGCCCATGCTGCGGCGGCGCCCCCGCTGCCGCAGTTCGACAGCGAGAAGATCCCGCAGACGCTCGTGTCCGAGATCCGGCCATTCCTCCGCGCCGCCAACGCCATCGAGCCCGAGAACCCGCGCGTCGCCTACCTGTGTAAGTTCACGCTCTGCTTCCTCTGCTTTGCATTTCCTCTTCCCTTCTCACCTTGGAGGAGGCCAGCTACCAGCTGCTGTGCCGGCGCCTAGCCAGCGCGCGGCGCGCCGCACCTGTTCGTCGAAATGCCCGGCAAGGAAGTTGCCGGCCTCATCCTAGTGCGCGCCGCGGTGGGATATGCTATGGCCTTCCAACCAACGTCTGCCCTGCATGCGTCTACTTCATGGAATCATGGTTTTGGATATTTGGGGGTGGGGGGTTGGGTGGGTAACATGTCCGAATGCATGCACGTTCGTCTGGCTCTGATTCTGATTCCATCGATGGGAACTAGTGATTTTTCAGCTACTGGACCAAACAGAATATTTGGTGGTTGGTTTTCTCACCATCGGTCTCCGTCTCAGAATATTCTGCCTCCCCCTTGATCCTCTCCCTCTGATTGACCCTCTGCAAGGTGGTAGTTGGTCTCCATGAGTTTTCCTTTGCTTATTCCAACAACCACGGATGCTTCCTCTGCACCTTGGCTTCGGTGACAGACTGACAGAGACTCTGTTTCAGTTATTCGTTGTACCATGGAGATTTTGCAAGGGGAAAGTGGGTGCTCGGCTGATTGAGAGCACGTCATCACCTGGAATATTCTGTGATGCCCCCTTTTGTGGTGGCGAATTGTGTTTTAACTGCTATAATCTAATGGGTGGATATTTTCTGAGGAGAATCACATGCCAATTTTGTACTGTCAGTTAGTCAACTTCAAGTTTCTCCTGCACAGAACATTGTTCTGCCACCTCTACTCCATGTATTTCTCATGCTTGACCGAGCGGTTTGGTGGAAGCCTTGAACTTGAAGTAGAGTTTTCTAGATCTGGATGCAAGCCAGAACATCTCAATTTTTCTGCTGTTACTTCCATCAGATGGTACACTTGTTGTTATATCATTTCGAGAGATTACTAAAAACTAAAAACTCTTAGCTCATGAAGAGCCACAGTTACCACTTGCTTCTCTCTGTTGGAACACATAAGTACAATGACTCAGTGGATGCTATGAGCTGAGGCAGCATGAACATTGCAGAGAAGAACTGCTTCCGCAATAGTTTAAATCTTTAAATCAGCTTTTCTTTTGCCAGGTCGGTTCCATGCATTTGAAAAGGCTCATACAATGGATAAACTTTCAGCAGGGAGGGGTGTTCGCCAATTTAAAACAGCACTTCTTCAGAGACTTGAGCAGGTGCACTCACTATGGGGATAAGTTAACATGATCATATACTATAAATATTTTACTAGGTTTTGGATGATGAAAATTAAAAGCATCACATAATCACATACATATAAAGCAACTTTGAAAACTTGTCGTGGCATTGCACTCATACTTCAGGTATACTCCTGCCGTTCCAAACCATAGTTCACTTATCATTGCCCTAAGTCAAAGATCTTTACCTTTGACCATTTCTAAGAATATATATTAGCATCTACAAGTTCAAATAAATGCATTATCAAATCGTATTTCATAGAGAATATGATGTTGTAGTTGTTGGTATATTTTTCTATAAAACTTGCTCAAAGGTAGAGAAGTTTGACTTGTGAGTTTTGACAAAGCCAAAGTGAACTATAACTGCAACGGAGGGAGTATGTCTTTAGTCAAAAGACTCAGAAAGCACCGTTGATGATTTATGTGCCTCATATTGGATGTGGTTGTAAAACAGGATGAGAGCAGCACCAAGTCAAAAATGACACAAAGAGGTGATGCCCGAGAGATGAAATCATTCTATGAGAAGTAAGATTTTTTCTCATGTACATATTGGTACCATAGGCACTTCTTAAGCAGCATTGGCATACCCCTAATCCCACTAAAAAAATATAATTCTCATTCATTTTTTGGTAGGAAAAAGCAAGCCAATGCACATGAACACTTGCCTGTGCTGGCAGAAGTGCTGAAGGCTCTTCTCAGCGGAACTGGCTTGGAGGTTGTGAGATTTTAGACAAAATGATATTGTCGGTGATATTGTTCTCTATATTTAATATTTTCAACAAAATTTCAGGCCTTTGTTGCTAGTGAAGATTTTGCAGACTTATTTCGATATAATATTCTTCCACTGCATCCTAGGTCAAGTCAAAAACCAATTATGCTTCTCCCGGAGGTTTGCCTGGCCCTTTTGTCCTGCACTCTACTATATTTTCACTTTTCAGTGACATCATGGGCTAATGGCCCTGATTCTTTTACACAATGGGGATGACTTGTACTGGGTAGATCTGGTTGGTATTTACCAAGAGAAAGACTAATACAAATCGCAGGATATGCTTGCTGTACAATAATAGTGACAACTAGGTTTTTTCTTAATTCTAATAGCTCATGTGTTTCTAACAAGAGTAATATACGTCACTAATCCTTGAAAAAATTCCTGTTACTTTGATACTGAGTTTGTGAGGTTACATTATGTGTTATTAGCATTAGCTTATTTAAGTTGGCTTGCATAAAGTTGGTACTGTATTCTTCTATACAGATCAAAGTTGCAGTCTCTGCGGTGTTTAGTGTTCGCAGTCTTCCATCAGCCAACATGAAGGATGAAAAAAGTCATACAGATATTTTTCGATGGATGCAAAGTTGGTTTGGATTCCAGGTAAGAGTTATTTGCTTTCATACGAAATGCTTAGATTAATATCATGTTTTGTTGGAACGACAGCTAGATAATGCCTTTCATTTTCTTTGATTAGAAAGGAAATGTTGCCAACCAAAGAGAGCATCTAATTCTATTGCTTGCAAATGTGCATGCTAGAATGAATCCCAAGTCATCCTCTGCTCAAATGGTAGTATGGTACCCACACATGACTAGTTTTCTTTAACTATCTTTAATGAGAATTCCATCCTCATATATTTCCCTTTCAGCTTGATGACAGAGCAGTAGATGAATTGTTGGCAAAAACATTTGAGAACTATCTGACCTGGTGCAAATTTTTGGGACGAAGAAGCAACATATGGTAAAATGATGCAGTTTCTCAATTTCCTAGACTTGGCTTCAAATAATTGTATATACTGTCTTGCTTGCATTGCAACTGCTTTTGTTGCACCTTCAGGTTGCCCTCTGTGAAGCAAGAAATTCAGCAACATAAACTTCTATACATAGCTCTTTATCTTCTTATATGGGGAGAAGCATCAAACTTACGACTAATGCCAGAATGTTTATGCTATATTTTTCATCATGTAAGTAAAAGAAGCTATGCCTCTGATAATTTAATCTAGCTTCTGTGATGATAATGATATACACCATTTATGTTGCTCTATTTCTCTTGGTATCATTTCTGGAATTTATATTTTATTGTATTTTTCTGATCACATAATTTACATTGCTGGGAATTAAAAGATGTCCTGTAAATGCTGCTACCAGAATAATTTATCTGTTAGACCAGCACCTACAGGGCTGGCCATGGGCCTTGGTGCCCACGCCTGGTGGCTGGGCTGCCTTTTGGTATAATAGTAGTTGATCTCCGTTGATTGGGTGTATTCTATAAACCCTACACGTGCAGACCCTTGCCTATTTATGCTGTACCCCTCTGTACACAATTAATCAATCTACTATTCATGTGCCATATCTGATTCACATGGTATCAGATTCGTGTGCCATATCTGACTCACATTGTCGATATGAAATTAATTATTTTTACCAGTATCCTTTTGCATTAATTTGTTTGGGCCTTGTTTAGATCACCCAGAATTGCTAGTTTTTTCACTCTCTCTCCGTCCCATCAAATGTTGTGTCGTATGCATGGAGCAATAAATGTTGTAAAATAAATAACTAATTACACAGATTAATTGTACATCACGAGACGAATCTTTTGATCCCAGTAAGCCCATATTGGACAATATTTGTCAAATACAAACGAAATGCTGCAATACTTTTCAGGCTAGAAATCTCGCGATCTAAACAAGGCCTTGATTTCCTTTTTAGGAACAAAACAGTGTTTCACTACAAGCAGTTTGCGGGTAGGTCTGCATAAACCGTAGATTCTTTGCTCAAATCCTTACTATACTTATACTATTTAATCTTTCATAAAGCAATGGTACCAACATAGGAATGCATAGTTACAAAAATTTCTGCTTTCTCTGTTCTCAACAATACAATACAATAAATGCTTCATGCGCATTTCCTATTTTGTATTTTTACCCCTTTTTGGAATAAATGAGATGGGACTTTCTTTTGCTATATACTTCATTCTGAAACGACTAGAGACACGCAAGTTATCCCAATCTCGTTTCATGATAATTCCCCATAGTTATCTGCTTTAGTTAGCAGTGAATAAAAAATTGCTGAAGTGATTTGACATGAACTCTAAACAAAGACAAAATTATAGGTCAATGGGAGTCATTAGTGAATATATGTATATAGTCACAGATGAGAACACCGCTGGAGTCGGCCACACATTGTCAGTCCACAAGTTAAACTACATCACTGTTAGTTCTTGCTGATCCATAGTAAGTTCGGAATTCATTTTTTTGAGTAAAACATATAACTATAAGACCCCATTTTATTGAAATATTGGAATAATGATTGTAACTCAGTGCCTGCAATTTCCTTTCAGAAATGGCAGATATTCATATAGCCATTAATATGCATGGTATTGGGATGATTCTTTATGTTAGAGTCAAATTTAAGTGAAGGTCGTACTGAAATCTGAATGTTTGCTAAGGGCTTGTGTTTCAAATGGCATTATCGAAACAGGAAGTTAATTAACTTGTTTATATGTTTCTCCAAATAGCATAACTGGTTACTCCTTTTTATAGTAATAACTTAGCTTTAAGTGGAACTCACTCTGAGAAAACGGCAATGACAATTTTTGTTTCAGATGTCATATGAGCTGTATGGAGTGCTCTCTGGGGCTGTAAGCTTAATTACTGGGGAAAAAGTCCGGCCTGCATATGGAGGAGATGATGAATCATTTCTTAACAATGTAGTGAAGCCAATATACAATGTCATATTTCAGGTCCACATTAACTTCTTTTCAATCTTTAATCCATATAGCTTTAAAGTTTGTATTTACAAATGATTGCTTTCTCTATTTATTTAATGAAGGAAGCACAAAAGAACAAGAACGGAGCATCTGATCACTCAACATGGAGAAACTATGATGACCTCAATGAATTCTTCTGGTTAGATACTATGCTTGCTGTATAGCTTTTGTATTTTTCTGAATAACTGAAAGATATACTAAATGTTTTATAATGCAGGTCTGCCGATTGCTTTAAGCTTGGTTGGCCCATGCGCCTTAACAATGATTTCTTTTTCACATCAAGTGCAACTAAAGACTCTCAGGTTTCCTTTGACAAACCATAGATTTTTAGTGATAGCTTATACTTTCTACATCTTTCTTGAAGTGTAAGATATTTTTAGGCTAACAAATGAAGTTTTTTCGTGGTAACTATATAGCTATCCGATCAGCTTTTTTGGAATTAAGCAAAGATTAAACTCAATCACCCAGGAGATCTCACCCTCTGTTTCTCAATGCCGAAGGCTTTTGACTCTCCCTCTCTTTGATTTCATCTGCAGAAATGTAAACACATTATTCAGCTTCAATCAAGGCCTCATAAAAAAAATCTACAGCTAGCCTCTCTTGATGCAATGACGCGCAGATCTCCTGTGTGTTCGAGAGAAGATAATCTACAGCTGACCAAATCATATGAAAGAACCCGTGATGCCAGCGCCAAACTATGGCCCCTGCCGAGCTGCCATTGTCGATGTCGCAGAACCGCTTGGAGGGGATGGGAGATGTGCTCATGCCATGCGGAGGGCAGTCTTCATAAGCATCCTGGACGCCGACAATCACCACATCAACACGCATGGCCACAGCCACACGCCCACACAACGCCTGCACCCGCCAAGGCCACCACTGTCATTGCATAGACGGAGGGCCACTGACACCTGCCTTCCCAACGAGGACGACAGGCCGCAGGGCCACACCTTCCCAGCCCGACTGTCCTAGTGCCGAGAGCAACATTGCTGTGCAACTGCTCCATCAGTGCCTTCTGGCCAGTCACCACCACATAGGCATGCCTATCACCGCCGTGCCTCACCGCTGCAATAACTCCATGTGCCACCTTGGTTGAACTGCCTCGTTGTCGCCTTCCTTGTGGCCACTAGCCTCTCCAATGACCTTCTCAGGCCACGACTGCGAGGAGGTGGAGTGGTGGTGGTCTAGCGGCTCCTGATATGAACCTTGTTGAGTTGCATGCACCGACCAATTCAGCCCAAAAGCTTAAGCAGATAGGAAGGTGGGTAATTCACTTTATATTTCAACACCCTCCTCATGTGGAGGCTCCCTCAAGCCTAAGACGTGGAAAGTCGCAAAAAAAAAGCCTAAGACGTGGAAGGAGAGAGCAATATTTATTTTGTATTTAATTACACTAGCTAGGATTCGAATTGGAGACCTGTAGACCTGATACTATATTGAGTTGTATGCACCGACAAACTCAACCCAAAAACTTAAGCTGATGGGAAGGTGGGCGATTTACTTTATGTTCCAACAAACTTGATTGAGACTTACTACTCATATAGCCATAATCATGCTTGGATTTTTGAGATATCGCAATCAACATTTCCCTTTGTGATGGACTTCTTTTTCTTATCCTTACGATCGTTAATGTCCCATACTGTTTAGGTTCTTTGTGGATCAAAATTATCAAGGGTGCCACATGGCCTTGAAAACTGTGCTAGCTGTGTTCCGCTAGTGTCACTACAAACATCTCAGCACAATGAGCAGCTAAATCCGCAACTGCCTCCTGAGTCATCAACAGAAAACTATATTAATTCAGAAGCAGCTGAACGACGACAACAGGTAACTCTTATTTAAAAAAAATGAGCACCCCTAAAAAAATGTAATATTAAAGTGTATAACCAGTCTTATGTACTTATTGACACACAAATTCATTTTATTGACTTGAATTGACCCGAAAGGCTACTCTGATGTTGTGATTGTTTCATAAGTCCAGTGTATTGCTTGAACATTATCACACTGTATACAGCACTTATTAGAAGTCTCAAGGGATAAAGAGTCTGAACAACTACTTTCTGTGTGCTTTGATATAATTTGCCGTTCTGTAATCTCTATGATGCATGTTTTCTCATGTACATGCATGACTCAGAGGATGTTCATGTTTGAGTACATTTGTTTGATTTTATTGTTTACTTGTTGCTCTGCATTTTTTTTGTGGTACTGCATAGCAAGCTATGAGTTCCAGTTCTCAACAGAGATGGTTGGGAAAGACGAATTTTGTTGAGGTCCGTTCCTTTTGGCATCTCTTCAGAAGCTTTGATAGGATGTGGACACTCCTTGTGCTTGGGCTTCAGGTTTAGTTTCTATCTTTAATGAATGGGTTGTTGCATTTAGGAATACTGTCATAATTCTGTCAGACCTTTTGACACATTTCCTTATTCATTTTATTTTCAGGTTCTGATAATAATGGCATGGCATGGATTAGGAAGCCCTACTCAGTTACTTGATCCAATAATTTTTGAGGATATTCTGAGTATTTTTATCACCAATGCAGTACTTCGAGTTATTCAAGGTTGTCATGAGTATTTCATTGTGTGAATATATATTATCAGTTATTATGTTATGAAAACTAGTGTTTAATAAACTGAAATACCTGGTTCATTTTTTTCACTATCTTCGTTTGAAAGAGAATATAATTGGTGGAATATTGATATATTGCATTGGGCCTCAAGGGCTGATTATATAGAGTATATAGGACTAACACCTCTCAAGGATAGACAATATGGTACTATTCCTAATACTCTAACACTCCCCAGCAGTCACAACGGGAGCGCTACAGACGGTGAGACTGGAGAAGAAGCTGACAAGCTAACATTCCCCCCGCAGTCATAACGGTCGATGCGGCGTGTATGCTGTGGCTGGAGAAGAAGCCGATGAGTCCTCATGCAAGGCGGTAGCCCTTTGTGCCGATGTCGAGGTAGCCGAGCGTGAAGGCGCAGTAGCCGTGGTCGAGGAAGCCGTGCTGATGTGGCTGCGGTCGTCATAGTTGTGGTCCGGTAGCCGTGTCAATGGAGCTGCAGGCGCACAAGGGGCGCCATGGTGATATGACGGAGACACGTCGAGGCAGTCGTCGTGGGAGGAGGCGATGCCGAAGTCGACGCAGTCAAGGCCGCCGTGGACGTAGAAGAAAGGCGACGATGCAATCAAGGCAGACGAGGTGGGAACGAGAGGGTCGATGCCGAAGTCGATGCAGTCAAGCCGCCTGTGCGCCGAGGCGTGTGCTGGATTTGCCAGTCCCAACAACGCATCGGGGAAGAAAGCACGCGTCGGTGTTGCCAATACTGGGCGTACAAAGGAGAGGCCCCAACCACGGGGACACGACGTGGTTGTGCTGGACGAAGTAGAAGCAGTGCGATAGCGACGCATCGGCGAGTGGAACTTAGCGACGATGCGAGGGTCGGCGAGCTAGGCCCAGTGACGACGAGGGTGTAGTTGCAGCTCGATGACGAAGACCCAATCAGCAGGACGAAGACCTTGTGCAGACGGAAGCGGGTACACGTCGGCGAGAACCGCCCAGCGACGACGCGAGACAACACAACCATCGATGCACAGGGGACGACGATGTAGATGCAACGACGAGGTGGACACACGGGCAACGATGTTGTGGCCCGATGAGGCGAGCGACACAATAGCAGCCCTGTTGCTCGGAGAAGATGCGCGTAGTACTCGGCGGTGGTGTCGATGGAGTCGATGCCGATGCCGGAGTAGTTCGCATGAGGTCGACGGGCGGTGGGCGACTCAATCCCGATCAGTGATCGGGCAAACCAAAAAGATACAGCAGCAGTAGATCAGGTGTACCCAGCGTGACGACATGGCGGCGGGGTGCGACCTCATCAGGCGGCGCTCCCTCGGCGACAGGTGCACAGCGGGGCGCGGACGTGTGGGGTCGAAGGCGCCGACTTAGATCGACGTAGTGGAGATGGGCAGATCCGCCTCATTGCAGCGATGCACCAGATCTGGCTACCTCCATGGCAGCACATATCGGGGCGTGTGGCCGGGCCAGGCCGCCACCACGGCGGCACGGGACGAGACAAGATCCAGCAGCCTCCATGTGGCGAAGATCGGGTAGGTGTTGAGCCTAGCGACGAGCCTGGGGATGAGGCGGCGGCGACCGAACGATGGCGTAGGGGAGATCCCGATCTGCTGCGCGACGACGACAATGGCTGCCAGATCAATAGGATCGGGCGCCTAACCGGGGGGCGCTGTCCCCGGCGGAGAACGACTTCTCCCCGGGGGCGCGCGTGCAGAAGCGGCGGCGGCTAGGGTTAGGATCTAAACCTAGGCGAATGATACCATGAAAGAGAATATAATTGGTGGAATATTGGATATATTGCATTGGGCCTCATGGGCTAATTATATAGAGTATATAGGACTAACACCTCTCAAGGATATACAATATGGTACTGTTCCTAATACTCTAACATCATTAATGGTTGGTGTGCCTACTTTTTCTTGCAGTCATCCTTGACATTGCTTTCTCATGGAGAACCAAGGGAACAATGAGAGTTGATCAGATACTAAGATTTACTATAAAACTCTCTCTTGCGGTGGCATGGGCGATTATTCTTCCTATATTTTATGCTAATTCTCAAAATTATAAGGCTTGTTCAACTAAATGGTCTAAAACCTTTTTGGGAATGTTCTGCTTGTCAACATATATGGTGGTTGTCGCATTGTACCTTGCGAGCAATGTGGTTGGGATGGCATTATTTTTTGTTCCAGCTGCCACCAACTACATAGAGACATCTACATGGAGAATTTGCAATGTGTTGTCATGGTGGTGTCAGGTATGTTCTTTCTCTTCCCATCTGTTTAATCTTGTAATCTTGTATAAAAATTATATTTTTCGTAAAACTATTCAGATGTGTCGTTGTGATATTTTATATCAGATAAGTTAAATAAATTTAAATTTATAAAAGATTATACTGTTTTCACTTAGGCTATACCTCTTTGTACTTCACCTGATGGTTTTCATATCTTGTTATTAAGCCCTAATGATGATTACCTGTGCAGCCACAATTATACGTTGGACGAGGAATGCAAGAAGGACTACTATCTATACTGAAGTACTGTATTTGTTTACAGTTATATTCCTTTTATGTCAGCCATTTAGTATGAGCTAATCATTCTATTTATACCTCACAGGTACACAACTTTTTGGACGATTCTATTGTCATGTAAATTTTTATTCAGCTACTACTTTGAGGTAATATTCTCTCTCACACATGCACTGAACATGATGCTGGTTACAACTAGAAAAGTTCTGTTTGCTGTTGTTAGTTCCATACCTGATGCATTGTTTCTTAAACAAAATATATGCAGATTAAGCCACTTGTGGGACCAACGAAAGAAATTATGAAGATCAATGTGAACAGATACGAGTGGCATGAATTTTTTCCACAAGGTCCTCCATATGCTATCTTGACTTTTTGTGTTTTTCCTTACTTTCTGTAATAGTATTATATTCGCTCAGTCAAATTACAGTCAAACAAAAATAATGATACCATATGTCTCTTGCACCAGTCAAGAGTAATTCTGGCGCTATTCTTGCTGTATGGGCCCCTATAATTCTTGTGAGGACTCTATATCCTTGCAGTACTTACGGTTTAATTTTGCATATGCCTCTGTAAATGGGATCCTCTAATATTTTTTTTCTTCCAACAGGTCTATTTCATGGACACACAAATATGGTATTCTGTATTCTGTACTATTTTCGGTGGTATGTGTGGTATTATCCATCATCTTGGTGAGGTGAGATGAAGCATCACTTAACATGGGTACTCAATTCAGATGCCTATAGTGTACCAAATTGTTAACTCTGATACTTTTTTAGATTCGCACAATGGGAATGGTGAGAAGTCGGTTTTGTTCCTTACCAGAAGCCTTCAATATGTCTCTTGTTCCTCCTGCAATGCCAACAGAGAGAAAGAGAATGTTTTTTGGTTTTTCGGAGAAGAAAATATTCAAGGTGAAAATTGTTCGTGTCAATTTTTGAAAAACCTGAAGGTTCCTTTTCCCTTATGTGCATTTTTTTTCAAATGATTCCTCTTTTCAGAAATTAGGTAAAGCTGAAAGACATGACCCAACAAAGTTTGCACTGGTTTGGAACCAGATAATAAGTAGCTTCCGTTCAGAGGACTTAATAAGTAATAGGTACATTTCGATTACTCTGCTGCAACTCATGTCTCACCAGATTTGTAAAGAACAAAATGTTGTTTTTTCCAGAGAGATGGATTTGATGACAATGCCCATGTCACTAGTGCATAGTTCTGGTTCTATCCGTTGGCCATTGTTTTTACTTGCTAAAAAGGTATGCTGATTTATTCTAGAGTACATGACATCGGTTTGGGTAACATGTGTGTTAGAGTGAATAATTTCCATTATTGGGCTAACCCTAGGGAGGGTAGCTATATAGACATACATGGGCCTCATGGGCCTAAACCTCATATACTCCAACACCCCCCCGCAGTCTGAACTACCGGCGCAGCGGAGTTTACAGGCTGGACATGAATGAAGAGAAACAAGAACAACACACGAGCCCCCCCACAGTCACAACTAGCCACCGGTGATGTTGAGGCTGGAGCGGAACTCGGCGAAGGTCGAGGACGGGAGACCTTTGGTGAAGATGTCGGCGAACTGGGAGGTGGTCGGGACGTGGAGAACCCGAACATCGCCAATGGCGACCCGATCCCGGACGAAATGGAGATCGATCTCCACATGCTTGGTCCGCTGGTGCTGCACAGGGTTGGTGGAGAGGTACACAGCACTGACATTGTCGCACTAGACCAGCGTGCTCCGGGAGAGAGGGCTGCGAAGCTCGACGAGAAGCTGCCGGAGCCAGGAAGCCTCAGCCACGCCGTTAGCGACAGCGCGGTACTCCGCCTCGGCACTGGAGCGGGAGACGACCGGCTGGCGCTTGGACGACCAGGACACCAGGTTGCCGCCTAGGAAGACGGCGTAGCCGGAGGTGGAGCGCCGAGTGTCCGGGCACCCGGCCCAGTCAGCGTCAGTGTAAACGACGACTCGGAGGAGGAAGACCAGTGAAGGAGCAAGCCGTAGTCGACAGTGCCGCGGAGGTAGCGGAGGAGGCGCTTGAGAGCAGTGAGATGGGGCTCTCGGGGATCATGCATGTGAAGACAAATCTGTTGCACTGCATAGGTGATGTCTGGCCTGGTGAAGGTAAGGTACTGAAGTGCACCTGCGAGACTCCGGTATGCCGTGGGGTCGTCCACTGAGGGGCCCTCGGCCTCTGACAGCTTGCCCTGAGTGTCAACTGGAGTGGAGCAGGGCTTGCAGTTAGTCATCCCAGCCCGCTCCAGGATATCAAGAGTGTACTGCCGCTGGTGAAGAAGAAGGCCGGCAGGACGAGGCTCAACAGTCACCCCGAGAAAATGGTGGAGCACACCGAGATCCTTCATAGGGAACTCCTGCTGAAGAGGCTGTGAGGACAATGTCATCAACGTAGAGCAGCAGGTAAGCAGTCTCAGCTCCACGGTGATATATAAACAGAGACGTATCTGACTTGGCCTCCACAAACCCCATTGTCACCAGGGAGGCAGCAAACCGGGAGTACCACGCCCGAGGGGCCTGCTTGAGGCCGTAGAGAGACCTGTTGAGCCGACAGACCATATCTGGACGTGAAGAGTCAACAAACCCCGCTGGCTGGCTGCAGTACACTGTCTCAGTGAGAGTCCCGTGCAGAAACGCATTCTTGACATCCAGCTGATGCACTGGCCAGGAGCGAGCAAGTGCCAGTGAGAGCACGGTGCGGACGGTGGCCGGCTTCACCACCGGGTTGAAAGTCTCATCGTAGTCGACTCCAGGACGCTGAGTGAAACCCCGAAGAACCCAGCGAGCCTTGTACCGCTCTAGGGTACCATCAGCCCGCCGCTTGTGCGTCCAGATCCACTTGCCAGTAACAACATTGGAGCCAGGCGGACGGGGCACCAGATCCCACGTCTGGTTGGCGAGGAGAGCTGCGTACTCCTCTTCCATCGCGCGGCGCCAGTGAGGGTCCGACAAGGCGTCGCGAACGGAAGAGGGTACAGGAGAGACCTGCGTGTCGCCGGACATCGCCGCAAGAGCCCGGGATCGCAGGGTACCCGCCGCGTGCCGCGTCACCATAGGGTGAACATGCCGCGGGTGGCGGTGAAGGAGCGGTGGGTGGTACACCGGCTGCACGATACGGGCTGCCGATGGCGGCGGCGGTGGTGTAGGCGTCGTCGGCGGTGAAGAGGCCACTGGCAGCGGCCGCGCCGCCGGTGGAGAGGATGCCCCTGGTGGCGACGGAGGCAGCTGGACCGCCCGTGCACGGCGCTGGTAGACAAGCACCGGCTGAGCGAACCGCGCCGGGGGCGCAGGAACCGGCGTCCCCGGCCCTGTGGCAGGTGGAGGAGCCGGGGCCGCACCGGAGAGCGGCGCCACCGGATCCGCGCAGGGCACAGGGCCAGGAGCAGCAGGGGCCGGGTCCACCGGCACCCGGCGCTGGTAGACAAGCGCCGGCTGGGCAAACCGCGCCGGGGCCGTAGGAACCGACGTCCCCGACCCCGGGTCAGGCGGAGGAGCCGGGGCCAGACCGGAGGGTGATGCTACTGGACCCGTGCAGGGCACAGGGACAGGAGCAGCACTGGTGCGCGACGGAGGAGCAGTACCTGCAGGAGAAAACGGCAAAGGTGGCTGGACCACCATGTCAGTGGGAAACAGAGAGGCGAGGTCCGGGTCAGGGGTGGAGGACGGTGTGGCGGTGGTGGAGTAGGGGAAGACAGACTCATCAAACACCACATGGCGAGAGATGAGGACCCGACGAGAAGTGAGGTCAAAACACCGGTAACCCTTGTGATCTGGGGAGTACCCAAGGAAAACACACAGAGTGGAGCGGGGAGCCAGCTTATGGGGAGTGGTGGCAGTGGTGTTATGGTAACACGCACACCCGAAGACACGAAGGTGGTCATACCGAGGAGGGGTACCGAAGAGAGCATGATGCGGTGTGGGAGCTGGGCAGGCAGCGGAAGGAAGACGGTTAAGAAGATAGGTGGAGGTGTGCAGACTCTCTGCCCAGAAACGAGTAGGAAGCGACGCCTGGAGCAGAAGGGTGCGCATGGTGTCATTCGTGGTCCGAATCATGCGCTCCGCCTTGCCATTTTGGGAGGAGGTATACGGACAGGACATGCGCAACTGAACACCTTGAGAGAGGAAGAAAGTGCGGGAGGTAGAGTTATCAAACTCACGGCCATTGTCACACTGTACGGCCTTGATGATAAGGCCGAACTGAGTGGACACCCAAGCGAAAAAGTGAGAAATAGTAGGGAATGCCTCGGATTTTGCACGCAAGGGAAAAGTCCACGAATAATGAGAGAAATCATCAACCACCACCAAATAGTATTTATACCCAGAAATACTCATGACAGGAGACGTCCAGAGGTCGCAATGTACAAGGTCAAAAATATGAGCCGCATGTGACGAAGAAGTGTAAAAAGGAAGGCGAACATGGCGGCCCAGCTGGCACGCATGGCACAAGTGCTCATCGTGAGCTCGAGTACAACGAATGTCAGAGCTATGACTAAGCTGCATCAGAGCATCACGTCCAGGATGGCCGAGCCGGCGGTGCCAAGTAGTGGAGGAAGGCGTGGCGGCGAAAGTAGCTGACAAAAGAGCCGGCGAAGAAGAGGCCGGAAACCGAAGGGTGTAAAGGGGCCCCGAGCTGTCACATCGGAGGAGCGGACGCCGGGAAGCCAAATCCTTCACAGTAAGACCAGAAGAGTCAAATTCAACAGAACAAGAATTGTCAGCTGTAAAATGACGAATAGAAAGAAGGTTGTGAACCATAGAAGATGCAACAAGAACATCAGGAAGACGAAAAGAACCAGAAACGCCGGCGGCACCCACGGATGTGACAGGAAGACACGACCCATTTGCGACCATAATGGACGAAGGATGGGAAGGAGAAATAGGGTACACAGAGGAGAGTATACCCGAGTCGAAAGTAGTGTGGTAGGTAGCACCCGAGTCAGCAACCCAAGTTGGGCCAGCAGGGGGAGTCAGGGCCATGGTGCTGAACGTGGACGCCAAGGCTGCCGGGTCCCAACTGACGGGCCCAGGTGAGGCGCCGGGAGGTGTCAGCGACGGTCCGGGCGACGTGCCGAGAGGTGGGGCCCACGGAGCCGCGGAGTGAAACCCCGGAGCAGCGAGCATGGCCATAGGCGGGTGGGACGCACCACCGGGAGCCTGGAAGGGCCACATGGAGATACGCCCTGCCCACGGGTTGTTGAAGGAGGGCCAGGATGTACCCCGTGGAGGCGCGGGCGCCGGGTTGCTCCCACGGCCGGCACACGCACCACGCCCCCCCGCGCGACGACGGCGGCCACCACGGCCCCCCCACCCCCGCTCGGCCCGGGGGAAGGAGGACCAAGACGAGACGACTGCGGCGGAGCAGACGGGCGCGGCGGAGGAGTGGCCACAAGGGCAGTCGAGGGCCCCGGCGCAGAGGCAGACTCGGGCTGGATGCCCTGAGTGAGCTCCTCCATGACAAGGTCGTCACGGACCTGCAGGAAGGTGGGGAAGGGCCGCTGCCGGGTGATCCACGTGCGGAGGTGGGCGTAGCGGTCGCTGAGCCCGCGGAGGACGTTGAGGACCAGGATGCGGTCCTCCACGGGCCAGCCAAGGTCGCCGAGGGAGTCGGCCATCCCCTTCATACGGCGACAGAACTCGCTGACGGAGAGGTCGCCCTGGACGAAGGTACGGAAGCTCGCGTCGAGACGCAGGGCCCGTGCCTCGGCGTTGCCCAGAAACTGGCCCTCGAGGGCGAGCCAGGCCCGGCGAGCGTCGACGGAGTTGCGGACGAGGTCGTGTAGGTCGA
>CM041645.1:18165836-18233011 GCA_023333625.1 Bothriochloa decipiens
GAGAGGGGGAAAGGAGTGGGGAGGGGGAGGAGGAGGCCGGCCGGCCATGGCTGGCGGCGGCGGCTGGGGCTGGACGGGAGGGGTGGGAGGGGAGGAGAGAGAGGAAGCTAAACCCTAGCTCTATACCATGTTAGAGTGAATAATTTTCATTATTGGGCTAACCCTAGGGAGGGTAGCTATATAGACATACATGGGCCTCATGGGCCTAAACCTCATATACTCCAACAATGTGTTCACCTCTTTTTGGTACACCTTCATAGTGTTGAAGTTAACATAACTTATTTATTTTGATACGTTAATTTTCTTGTTTCCATCCTTTAAAAGAATATATGGTGCATCTCACAGTAAGCACCTTATCATGCAAAGGCAAATTTCTCAAATATAATATCATGTGGGATTATTCAGAATAATGCTTGGCTACCATAGAATTTGTGTCACTTAAGTTCTTAACTTTAACAATAGAAAACATTACTTATTGAGAAGTTTTCAGTTAGGCTATAGCTGCTGTATACTCCCTCTGTTCCAAATGTAGATTGTTTTAGTTGATTTTAAACAAATATGATTTCAAAGCTTGCATGCCACTAGATGTTCTGCATTTAGAAAGAACCACTTGCAGTGTTAGATCACTTGTGCAGTCTGGTATATATTGGGTACTTCTTTTATCTGACAACAAATATTTATCTACACTCTTATATCTGTTTTGAATTTTGATTGATTGTAGTTTTCAGAAGCAGTGGATATGGCAGCAAATTTTACTGGAAAAAGTGCTCAACTCTTCTGGAAAATTAAGAAGGATCACTACATGTTTTGTTCTATAAATGAATTCTATGAACTGACAAAAAATATTTTTAGATTTCTCATTATCGGGGAGACAGAGAAGAGGTAATTCAGTTTGATCCTAGATTATCTCCATCACTAGTTCTCTTGCTCAAGCTTGCAGTTTTGATTGTATATGTTCCTGTGAATACTATTATGATGTTTACAGATTGTATTCAGGGTGATAGCTGCCATATTTGACGAAATAAATAAGAGTATTCAAAATTCAAGCCTGGTGATTGATTTTCGGATGGATCATTTGCCTACACTGTTCCAAAAATTTGACCGGTTGGCTGAACTACTGGTAATAACTGAACTAGAGCTATCCCTCTTTTATCTATCGTGGTTTAGACTTCTCTTTTGTTACAGTATTTTATATACATTGTCATTCTAGAAATCTGGACCTTTACTTTTTTGGAGCAATTCTAGACTCTACTTTGACGATCTTTTGAACAAAAGATTACTTTGACAATTTACTTGCCCAACTATTTTTCCTTTTTTTACTGCAACCTTGGATTACCCTTCTTTCCTTGATTCTGGATTTTGCAGTTGATGTCTTAACGTGAAATCCATTATATAATAAGAAGTAAGGGGGCACAGCAGCCAAGCCAGCCATGGGAATTGGTCATGTCAGCCAGGCCTAAGAAGCATTGTTGAGGGATTCGATAACACCCCCATCTACCCTCTCCATGTACTACAGGCGTGCCCTGCCATTGGCCATGTCATCACTTTATCGACGAGGAACCCACCTTCCAACTGAAACCCAAACCATGACAGTTGGGTTGTCGCTTACTAGTATTCTCACATGTCACACCAGTCACTGTCCAGGATTGATGTCAATCCGAGGATGTATATGTAACTAGAAACCTAGCAATAGTTAACACTCTTGTAGTGTAGTGGTACCCCAGTTCAGGGAGACACCACCCAGGGTTCAAATCCTGGTGGCAGAAAAGAAAATCCCCTCACTACCAACCCAAAAAATAGTGGTATGGTGCTGGCCTGTGGCACCTGTGGTAGGTTTAGGCCCTCCTACTAGGGCGATAGTTGTAGCGCTTGCCAGCCCAGAGGCCGTGATCAGTCCAGGTTAAACCCAAAAAATAGTGGTAGTTGCCAGCCTGTGGTACTATAAGGTAAAACCAGGGTTCGGGAATTTTCTCTGCCGGTTTGACTGAGCTTCTTCTTAGTGCAATACCGTGGGAGTGGTCTTTCCCCACCAGCTGAGTTTTACAAACATAGCATCACATTTTTAGAAACATAGCAGGCAGCCCTTTCCATATGTTTTCTATCCTCTTTATGCAGCCAGTATAATTGGGTTTTCTTGCATTTGTTACCTAGTTTATAAACGAAGAAGAACATCGACATGAGGTGACAATTCTGCTCCAAGATATTGTTGATATTGTAATCCAGGATATGATTGTGGATCCTCAAAGGTAAGATTTTTTTTATAATATTTTGATCTTTGTATGTATAACAGTATAATAACTTCCTCTTCGTACAGTATACTGGATGTGGTTAATTCTTCAGAGAGACTGATCCCTGATGATGATAGAGCATTCAACCACTATGAACCAGAGCTCTTTGCATCAGTCAGCTCAAAAACAAACATCCGATATCCATACCCTAAACAGCAAAAAGAACAGGTCTGGGCAAACCTTTGATTACCTGAGGACAAAGGAACAGATTATAACTCTTCGAATGATGAAATGCTCTTGCATATTCAGGTTAAACGCCTCTATCTTTTGCTTAGTACAAAAGAAAAGGCTCCGGAAATACCATCAAATGTAGAGGCTCGGCGACGCATTTCATTTTTCGCCACATCTCTGTTTATGGATATGCCTGCTGCTCCCAATGTTCGCAGTATGTTGTCGTTTAGGTAATACTTCTGCTTTCAAAGGATACTTGAACTTACTCTTGTTCCTTGAATGTTCCCAAATTTTCAACCAATGAGGGCTCTCTTTATTTTTTTTCATGTGTGACAATCAATTTGCTTCTATTTTTTTTTTTAAAAAAGAGAAAACTCTCTGCTTTTATAAAGCAAAACGGTAGCAGTATTACATCGTCTTGCTGGGGTTAACAGCCACAATAGCGCTCCACAAAGTACTTAAAAGAAACAGGTCCTAAACAAGTAAAGGCAAAGGAACATGAAGGACCCTAGATTTCTGAAACATCAGATCACAGAATGTCATTGGGGCGAAAATGCTTCAGCTTTAACAGGATGTGTTCAGAATGTCGTCAATGCGCTCCCTATCCTTCTCCTTAAGAAGCATACTCCATTTCTGCATTATAGATTTGCTTCTATAATCAACTCGTATTATCTAAATACTGATGGCATACTGCCAAATAAAATTAGCATAGTTGGAACATGGGATCTACTCAGAGATAAATCAGATCCAAACTATCTGGTGATGATAGAAGTCTAAATAGTTCACACTATCCCTGAACGATCTCCATTCAGTATCTCCTAGAAGCTCAGGCACACCCTATGGTTGCCTTTATATATTCACATGTATCTTGTACTTGGCAATCAATCAATCTCATCAGATGTGATTGATATTGCTTATACTCCTCTCTCTCTCTATCTATCAATTAGAGTTGCTACCTGTTCGTAACATATTGTCTCCTTTTAAGTCCATCGCGTAGTTCAGTTATAGGGTAACATTGACCATGAAAAACCTCAAATACAACCACAAGAAATCAGTTTTTATGATTTTGGCCTTCATCACTTCTGGTTAATCACTGCAATGAAATAAAAACAAATAAGAATCACTATACATATAAAGCAAAGCTGGACTGTTATTAGTTCTATGTTTGATAATTTTCAGTCATTAAATCCTGACATGACATACTTTATCCAGTGTAATAACTCCATATTTCATGGAAGAAGTGAAGTTTTCGGATGAAGAACTTCATTTGAATCAAGATGAAGCATCCATCCTTTCCTACATGCAAAAGATATATCCAGGTCACCTCTATAATGAAACTTCCTTTTGCCTGCTACAACAGCTGCTTGCACAGTTTACATTAAGGCATACTGGATTTCCATATGTACTAAGATATACTCCCTCTGTCCCAAAATAACTGCACATCTCGTTTTTTGAGGAGTCAAACTTTTTAAAATTTGACTCAATATATACTTAAAAGTTTAACTTCTCAAAAAGGAAGATATTCAGTTATTTCGGGTTGGAGGGAGTATCAAGATGAGGCATCCGTCTTAGCCTTACTGAGATTTTGTCTAATGATTTTAGATCAATGGAAAAACTTTCTGGAACGCCTTGGTCGAAAGGTAACTAATGATGAAATTAGATACTGGGCTTCCTTCCGTGGCCAAACACTTAGCCGAACTGGTAATCCAGAGGACATTCTCATTTGTTGCATTACCATTTAAGCCTATGTCTACCTCATCTCACACCTTTTTTTGTCATAAACTATCTAGTACGGGGAATGATGTACTACAGAAAAGCATTGAAATTACAGGCTTTCTTAGACAGGGCAAATGATCAAGGTGCGTATGGAAATATTTTCCTAACAATATTCAGTAATAACTTCTCATTTCTACAATGGTGGAAATTATAACCAACTAGGAAGTTAAGACATGTAAAGTTCTGATAACATTTTTTTGTGTCTCATAATCTTAATCTCTACATCTTTGGAAACAGTCCCACTAATTCGTTTTGTAAAACTTGTGCAGATTTATATCAAGCACCTATAGCAACTGAGCAAGGAAAAAATAAAAGAAATATCCACCAAACATTATCGGCTGAACTAGAAGCACTTGCAGATATGAAATTTTCATATGTCATTTCATGTCAGAAGTTTGGGGAACAAAAAATCAAAGGTGATCCCCATGCTCAAGACATCATAGATCTGATGATGAGGTATGAAATGACATATATAGCTTTGGAACATATATAACTTTAGAAAAATGATGATTACCAGAGCCATCCTGATCTTTTTCACATGTGCTGTGAAGGTACCCTGCTCTGAGGGTTGCTTATATTGAAGAGAAGGAAGTCATAGTAAATAACTGTCCTCATAAGGTTTACTCTTCTGTGTTAATAAAAGCAGAGAATAATTTGGACCAGGTAATGATCTCATATTAAGACTAAAACTAGAAAATCTTGTAACATCTAAGATCTCTTGAAAGCACCCCCTCTCCCCCTTTTTTTATCATCTTGATTGCCTCTCATTAGTCATCAGCATAATTATCATCCCCATTAAAAAATCTTGCTTATAAAACATGATTCTATTTTTTAAATCCCTCTAGTCACCTGGCCTTTGCTGACTTGTTGGTTATGTTGATAGGAGATTTACCGTATAAAGCTGCCTGGTCCACCTATCATTGGAGAAGGGAAGCCTGAAAATCAGAACCATGCCATTATCTTCACTCGAGGAGATGCTCTACAAACAATTGATATGAATCAAGTAATGAATTGTACATCCTTCTATAGCCGTGTTCTCTTTTGTTTAAAGATTCTATGTTCATGTATGTAAGTTGGTGTCAGGACAACTATCTGGAAGAAGCTTACAAAATGAGGAATGTCCTTCAAGAGTTTGTAAGGTGTCCCAGGGACCAAGCTCCAACTATCCTTGGGCTAAGAGAGCATATCTTCACTGGAAGGTCTGTAATCTTACAACACATGTCTTTCAAACATGTTTTGTCTCTTGTGGGATAATTATGATACTATTATTTGTGCAGTGTTTCATCTCTTGCTGGCTTCATGTCATATCAAGAGACAAGTTTTGTTACAATTGGACAAAGATTTCTTGCTGAACCCCTTAGGTAAAAGCATGCTTCTTATTCTATCTTATAATTAGGCAATAATGGCACAAAACTACATTTTTTTATTTTATGTTCAAATTTCTGATAGAATTATGTTCTGTTTTAGAGGGAAACCTGACTATGACATTGCAGAACCCCAGATACACATAATCCCATTTTTTTTCTTGATAACGCAGGAGAGCTACATACTCCCTCCATCCAAATTATAAGACATTTTAGGTTTTTTAGATGCATTGATTTTACTGTGTATCTAGACATGAGTGTATATCTAGATGCATATTAAGATCTATGTATCTAGAAATGTCAAAATGTCTTATAATTTGGAATGGAGTATCATTTTAAGGTAGACGAATGGAAACTGTACAGCACCACACCCTTGTAAAACATAACAATTTACATCCAATGCACCATGGACCTAAGAAACAACCCGGCCGTGAAAATGGCCAAGGAAAACAAACACCTAGCCTATCCCCATAAATAGACATGGAACTCCTTAGCTTCAGCATCAGCAGCCACATAGTGACATTGAATGAAGGATGGGCAGATTATTATAACTCTTGTTTTCAAATTTTCTTATCAAAATGTCACTTCGTAAAAGTTGAATAGGGGTGGTATATTTAGATTGTTAATTTTTGGAGCTGAGTCAAGATCAGTTGGTCAGAGGTGTGGGTGTGCACCCACACCAAGCTTCAATTCCTCTTCTACTCGAAGTTGTGTCTATTTTCTTATTTACAATGGCACCTAGTTCCTTCTAGGTTGGTTGAGCCTTCTTTTTTTTTTTTTTTTCAAAGTGGTAGTACTTTTTTAAGTAACAGCAGGAGCTCTGCCATTCATTAAGTAGAAGATAGGAGTTTTATGTACAGACTGGCACTGAGGCCAAACACAGCAGGCAACACTAGGAAAGCATCCAGAGAAAAACTATATACAGAGGGGGGTCTCCAACCGGACACAAGAGGCTAATGGCTAGCTGTTGTGAAAGCCCTTCTATATTGTCCTATGTCTTCCTTGGCTCGGCTGGCCACCCAAAGTGCTGTGGAGTTTTTGTTGTCAAAGATTTGGCGAGTATGCTCCTTCCACAAATTCCACATGATATGAAGAGCCATTCAGTTGAATTCACGCCTCCTTTCTTTTGGGATTGAGGGTAAGGTCGATTCCCACCATTGAATTAAGGTGTCCGTATTGGTTTGTATAGCCGGCTGCAGGCTGCTACTCCCAAGTAGCAACTCTAGACCATGTCTCTTCCATTGTTTGAACTTTATTATAGTCATTCATAGACTGACAAATCAATTGGATGAAGCAATGGTGAATCTTGTTGCATTTACTAGTGGAGATTTTCATTTCTGAATGCTACTAACGGAGCTTAGTTAAGGCTAATGAGCTAATCATGGCTATGCCCAGTTGACCACACCCTTCTTTAGTTAAGTTGCCTAAATTTTAGGTAGTTCTAGTGGTTGTTTAGGGGGTGTTTGGTTGCAGGCTACAGCTTGCCATGCCTAACATTAGGTTTGCCACAACAATTTTAGGTGTTTGGTTGATTAATACCGTTTGGCTCGCACAGCCATGGCAGCCATTCGCCACAGATTTCTCCGCCAAAAGTGTGGCAGTCTATTTCCACGCCACATCGGCTGCCGCAGCGCGCCACCAGCCTGCATGCTGCCATCATGCGACAGGCACAGGGTTCGATTCCCCGCGTCTCCAATTGTCGTGCTGTTTTAGAAGGGCGGCCCTGGTGCAAGCGGTAGAGCTTTACCGCCTGTGACCAAGAGGTCCAGGGTTCAAGCCTCAGCCTCTGCACATTTGTGCAGGGATGGCTGCTGGCTATTTTCCCTTCCCCAGACCCGCAGTGCGGGAGCCTACGGCACTGGGTACGCCCTTTTTTATTGACCAGCTGCCTTGGAGGAGCTGCATGCTGCATCACCCACAGACCGAGCATCAATACTTGCTAGTTGCGTATCTCGCATGTAGCTCCTCACCTATAGGGATGTTGTAATTTTTTGTTTGTTTGTTTGGTAACACTTCTAAGTTTAATTTGGTCACTAGTTGGACCATCACTGTTTACTCTTCCATATTTAGTGCTACTAATTGTTTCATATTTATATGGTGCTGTTTTACTAATCCAAACAGATTTCACATTCTTTTGACAAGTTTTTGTGGCTGTAATCCAAACGGCAGCCACACTTATTTTGTCAAACCTTAGTCACTAACCAAACAGTTTAATTTTGCCATAGAATGTGGCAAGCCACAGTGTGGAAAATACTTAACCTTAGGAGTGACAAAGTGTGGCCTGTAACCAAACAGGCCCTTTAACTCCACAGAGTGCACCCTTGGCCCCATTTGGAACAAAGGATCCATGAAGGAATTTTGTAGGATTGTGAACCAATAGGAATAATATTTCCTATGTGGCCCTTCGTAACAAAGGATTGGCTATCCTAAAATCCTAGAGAATCAATCCATAGGAATTTTGAAGGAATTCTAACATGGGCTCCGACCTCTTGAAACTTTCCTTTCTCTCTCTCTCTCTTTCCTGGTTCCTGTCTTTCTCATGTGCTGTGTCCAAACGCTGCATTAGAGAATTTCATGTGTTTTCAATTCCTGTAGGTTGCTAGTAATATGCAATCCTATGTTTTTCCTATTCATATGTTTTAGGTATTCTGTGTTCCAAAGTGGCCAGGGGATAAATTGCTTAGGTTTCTATGTCCCTTTTCATTTGATTGCTTGGGTCACTGACACATGTCCTTTGCTGACAAAGTAGCAAGATATGATTTGGTTCTGCAGGGTCCTGTATACATAGATAGTTCAGTCAGCAGTGGCCCAGGTGAGGTAGCAGCAATAACACAGGTGTGGCTTGACACAAATATTGGTGGATAATACTGTCTATGGTGGTTGCAAGAAGGAGTACTACATAAAGAGGGAGGATAAGGCAGTAGGAGCAATTTTTTAGATGCAGAAAAGAAAATACTCAGATATATAGTCCTGTTCAGCGAAAGCTTTGAAATGGGTTTGATAAATTCCATTTCGTAGTTGTAGGTGGAGTTTTCAGCAGTTTAGAACACACAATGACATTTTAAACCTTTTTACCTTTAGATAGTATATATACATTTTGAGTTCTCACAGATTGATAGTCAAGAGTCCCACCTTTATTGAACTCCAGCTATAATCCAATCACACGAATAACGGGTGTGAGAGTATTGAGGACAACACACTGTATTTTAATAAATTTCTACATATAATATGCATATTGTAAGAATCCCATTCTGAAGTCATTTTTATTATTTAAATGGCTATTTTTCTTAACTGTAGGGTACGGTTTCACTATGGTCATCCAGACATTTTTGATCGGATATTTCATTTAACAAGAGGCGGCATAAGTAAAGCATCTAAAACTATAAACTTAAGTGAGGATGTGTTTGCTGGTAAGTTAAAATTTTACTTCTATTGGAACTGAAATCGAAGCTAATCATGTCATTTTCTAAAACAAGTGCTTCTTTTGAATTCTGTTTACAGGGTATAATTCCATATTGCGTCGTGGGAATATAATTTACAGTGAATACATTCAAGTTGGCAAAGGGCGTGATGTTGGTCTTAACCAGATATCAAAATTTGAAGCTAAAGTGGCAAATGGCAACAGTGAGCAAACAATGAGCCGTGATATTCACCGGCTAGGTCGGCGATTTGATTTCTTCAGGATGCTTTCATGCTATTTTACAACAGTGGGATTTTACTTTAATAGCCTTGTATGCTCTCTCTATCTCTCATCAAAAGTTTCAGAGTTATCATATTTGTCAAAATCTGAACTATTGTCTAGCATATTTTAAATTAATTATATGTCTATGATTTATTGCTCACTTCTAATTTTGTTGAACCTTTTGGATTCTGGGATCTTATGTTTCAAATATATATACTGTGTCAGCTGTGTTTTGGATTTCACAATATTATAGTATGTGTTTTCTTAACTATCTATTTCTTTTGTTGCTGGATCATTTTTATTTACATGTCTTCATGCAATTGCGGGGTGAGCACATATGGAGGAAAATAAAACTAGATCAACCTAGGAGGAACTAGGTCATTTTATTAAGAAAAGACACCCAAATTCACCTTGATGAGGACTTGAACCTGGGTGGCTTGGGCATATATCCACACCCTCAAATAACTTAGCTAAGCTCAGTTTTCTCAAGAATAGAGGGGTTATTCTTTTGCCTTTTAAATAAATTTCTACTGAGTTTAGGTAGACTTTTGGTGTGAATGGTCTTAAGGAAAAGAAGATTATGTAAACTATTTTCTAACTCTTATTTTCAGTTGGAGTTTCTTGTATTAAGAAAGAAAGTTACCAACTTAATAACAAGCCTTTGTATAAAGATCATCAAAAGCTATACAGATTTGGTGAACTGTTGAAGGTTATGGATATAATACTTTTTTACAGTTTTTTTTTCTTGATACCATGATTGGAAGTTTGGAACAAAAACTATTTGCTCTTCTTTTATTTCCTTTGTTTGGGCTTAATAATAATGGACCATAGTGCTGAGTATTAGTCTAATTGTTTGGTTGATCCTTATGTTGTGCAGATATCAGTTTTTGGTGTTTACGTTTTCCTCTATGGCCAGTTGTACTTGGTTCTCAGTGGCCTGCAGAGGGCTCTGTTACTTGAAGCTCAGACTCAGAATATAAAGTCCTTGGAAACAGCCCTTGCATCTCAGTCTTTTCTCCAGCTGGGACTACTTACAGGATTGCCTATGGTCATGGAACTAGGTTTGGAAAAGGGTTTCCGTGCAGCTCTGAGTGATTTTATCCTCATGCAGTTGCAGTTGGCATCAGTTTTCTTCACGTTCTCTCTTGGAACAAAAGCACACTACTATGGCCGTACTATTCTCCATGGGGGCGCTAAATACCGGCCTACAGGGCGTAAATTTGTAGCTTTCCATGCAAGCTTTACTGAGAACTATCAGTTGTATTCCAGAAGTCATTTCGTCAAAGGATTTGAGTTGATCTTCCTTTTGATAGTCTACCACATCTTCAGGAGATCTCATGTGAGCAATGTGGTGCATGTAATGATCACATACTCAACATGGTTTATGGCAGTGGCTTGGCTGTTTACTCCTTTTCTTTTTAACCCGGCTGGTTTTGCTTGGCAAAAAATTGTTGATGACTGGGCTGACTGGAATAGGTGGATGAAGAATCAAGGGGGCATAGGAGTGCAGCCAGAAAAGAGCTGGGAGTCATGGTGGAATGGTGAGAATGCACATCTACGTCACTCAGTATTGAGTTCTAGAATTCTTGAAGTGCTGCTCTCGCTACGCTTCTTCATATATCAATATGGCCTTGTCTATCACCTGAATATCTCTCAAGACAACAAGAATTTCCTTGTCTACCTGCTTTCGTGGGTCGTAATTATTGCCATTGTTGGCTTTGTTAAGGTACCTACTTCATCTCTAGAATTTTGTATTGTTTGATACAATTGAGATTCTTTTTCTTATGCTGATTTTTCTTTCCAAGTCGAATATTCATTTTGTTAAAATTGCTGCAGCTTGTCAATTGTGCTAGCCGTCGTTTGAGCACAAAGCACCAACTCATCTTCAGGTTCATAAAACTTTTGACATTCCTGTCAGTGGTTACTTCCTTGATCCTTCTCTATTGTCTCTGCCAATTATCTATCATGGATCTGATCATCTGTTGTCTGGCATTCATACCAACTGGCTGGGGTCTCCTCCTTGTAAGTTTCAACTGGCAGCTCACCATTTTTACCAAATTTAATTCCTTTTGCTGCATTACACCCTAATTCCCTCCCATTCTCTTACAGATTGTTCAAGTTTTGAGACCCAAAATAGAGTACTATGCAATATGGGAGCCTATTCAGGTCATAGCTCACGCTTACGACTATGGAATGGGATCTCTGCTTTTCTTCCCGATCGCTGTACTTGCATGGATGCCTGTCATCTCGGCCATTCAAACTCGGGTTCTTTTCAACAGAGCATTTTCCCGGCAACTACAGATCCAGCCTTTCATTGTAGGCAAAACTAAACGGAGATAGCCTAACTGATGGTTTTACATGGATGCATATTGGGGATTTGTGAATATGGGTCAGCAGGGCAATAAGTTTCTGTGCTCTGGCAGTGTAAATGTCGTATGCATTGTGATCCATGATTCTTTGGTCTAAGCCTGTGCCAAATCTAACATAGTAATAACTCGGTTTCGGTTTTTGTTGCCGTGTAGCTTTACATACCGTTTCTGTATAAAAAGAAACAGCCCTAGCATTGCGCTTAGACACCTATACAGCTATACTATACAGTTACAAATATACGGTCTTATTTCCATGTACTGTCTTATACCTATATTTTGCAGTTCTACAGAATGGCCGAAGCCGGTCCAAATCGTCGGATTTAGGTTTGCCACAGAGCAGCTAGCTGATTTTGCGATCTGTCGATAAATTCGGCAATGATGGACCCCAGGAGTGTTTTGTTAACATGTATTATTACTTTGGCCGTTTTGTAACCTACCCTACACTGTTTTATATAGTAATCATGATTAATTTCAGTTTTTTCTAAGTCAACATTTAACTTATTAACTTTAATAAAACACATCAATATGTGCGACATCAAATGATCGGAAAATGAAGCTTTTATTTGGTATTATTTTTAAAATGTTATTATTTTTTTAAAAAAACTCAATTGAAATTACAGAAGTGGACTTTAAGTGTATACTAAAAAGACCTACTATACGTTTTGCAGCAGGTGGAGCAACCTGACAATTTGTATTGGTGTCATATCAAGGGGCAAGCAAGCAGATGAATGATGAAAAAAAACTGTCGCCCATGATAATAAGTAAACAAATAAAACAAAGGAGACATGAGCTAGCAGCAGCGCGTAAAGAAGAGATCGAAGTGCGGACGCGCCCGTAGCGCGTTGGTAAGGCCGCTCGGTGGAGCGCTTGCCTGCCCGCGTTCGCGCTGCTCGATGCAAGTTTCGCATACGGGGTTTTAATCCTTTTCTGTGGTACACGCACGCACGCGTGCACGTTCGGTGGTACTACATGTTTTCTACACAATAAAGACGACGACGGCTCATAATCTCTTCTTAACATGTGTTCGGACGCGCACGTATGTGTGTGCGTGTGGTGTAAATGTAGAGTGTGTGAATTATGTATGTTTAAATTATACCTATCTAAATAAAAGAGATCGAAGTGCTCCATACATGCCTTGGTTCACCCTAACCCACAGCATATAATCTGCAAGGCACTCTGGGTGATTTAACGTCACGAGATCAAGGGCTGGGGGCCGCCGTGCATGTGCAGTGCTGCTGGCTGTCAAAAAGGAACATCGCTCACGAGTACCCGTGCTGGCTGGGCGGTGGTGGCCTGGTGCATCTCTCTCTCTGCCTCTACGTCTCTCTCTCTCTACATCTACGCGGCTCAACTTGGGATGGAAAAACACAGCGAAGGAACCCTGCAGCTAGCGACAGCCGTGCATAAGTAGATCGACGCGCATTTGGCGCACGACACACGGCGGGACTGGTAGAAGGAAACTATTTTTATATGGTTACACACACGGAGACACAGTGCGATGCAAGGAAGGCACCATATGCGTATGCATATATGATACTCACTTTGTTGTAAACTGTAGTTCACTTTAACTATTTTGATATATGTATTTTGTTATGTATCTGGACATATTATTTATCTAGGTGTACCAAAAAATACATACATCAAAAAAGTCTAAGTGAACTATAATTTAAAACAGAAAGAGTATATGCAAAGCAAAGGGCAGCCTGACCACGTATAGTATAGCTAAGCTAGCTAGTGAACATACATACACACACGTTGCGTTGGTGGAGCCTTGGAGGGAGGTTGGAGCAAGGGAATGGAATGGGTGGAGCGCATGCAAAGCGGACGCCGGCCGCCGGCCGGTGCATGTGAGGCGCATGTGGAGGAGCGATCGCCCTGTTCGTGGGAATGTCCTACGCTCAGCGGGCACATGGCCATGGGGGCAACCCCGCATTATTTGCCCCTGCGCCACTTGTTGCTTACGACGCCTCGCTCTTGCTTACGGTCGTCCCCCGGCCCGGCCCTCTCTAACAACCATCACTAGTGGCAGTGATTTCTCATGAATTAGCAGTGCGTGAAAGGATTCATGAGATATTGAACAGTTTAATTGCTTAGGAGTTGGAAAATTTCTGGGCTCCAATTGGAGACCATGCACGGCAGAAGTAAAGACGGTGGACTTTGGTGTGCCGTCAGAATAATGTAATATAGTTTTCACAAGCAGGCAATCAAACTATATTTATATATATATATATACAGTACTACCTAGATGCACCTTTTGAACCACGTTGAGATGAGACTCAGCCTGCCCCCTCCTTCGCCTCATGTGCTGCGCCCCGGCTACAAATCCTGGTAACAGACAGCGCATGACACAAGAGAAGAATATTATTTATAAAGCATCCATCATGCTATATGCCGCCGTTTCATTTCAGTCACATATATTAATCTTACTCTATCTATCTAATCCGTCTAATGATTCATTCCCCAGTAGTAACTGTTAGCATGCATCCAGGTCGTTGGACAGCAACGTTTCATCCTTATCTCTGTTCCGTGCTGGAGTCTGGATCTGGAATGCAAATCGATGCCGAATTTGAACACTGCTCGTAGTATGGCAGACAACCAAGTGACCACACTCTGTCTCTGGTAGCAATTTGGTCCAGGCGTCCACCACGTGGTTGAGCTGCCCTGCAGTCCGCAGCTGCCAAGCCCAAAGCCCCATCTGAATGACGAGCTGCTCAAGTCTGAAACCCAAAACCAGACGGCAGTCTGCAGCAGCTCCATGATGAACTAGTCCGGCGAAAAACATTTACAAGTACCACTAGTACTACCAGTCCCGGTCTATGCCTATCTATCTATTTTCTACATTTCTACACTTATCAGCATGTGTGTATGTTCTAGGCCTAATGCCATGCATCTTCCTCCACGGCCTCTCGATCTCTCACTTAGCTGTTGCTAGCTGTCTGCTTCCCCCCATCATGTGACCTCCCTCCACCCTTTTTCTCCCGTAATAAATAAAACAAATAAATGGGGGGCCTAACTAACTTTGGCCAGCTACCTAAATTACTGTACCTTTGGGTAACTAATCACCAAAGGTTAATTACGTGCACATCTCATCCCATAGCACAAGTTATCTGTACAAATTCACCAACATCCAGCTCACACATAGTGGCATCAACATTATACATCATCTTGCTTAAGTATCAAGAGCAATGCTACAAATTACTAAAGCTTATATTAGCTAGGAGTAATCCATTTTGACTACTAGGCAAGAAGGTGAAATCATTGCCCTAGGCATAGTAGACTCCTCCTAACCACCTAACCTACCATATCTCTTGGATCTTGATATGCATAGCCCTAACACACATGCATGATACTGCAAGAAATGGTCTCTAAAGGCCACCCAGCTTAAGTTACAGCTTGCATGCATGCAGATGCAGCCTCTCTCAGGCACTAATGCAGTGTGATATGCCCCACCAGGCCATCCCCATCACCCCATGCATGTGCTCTCTAACACACCTCAATATATATACACACACAGCATATATCTCTCCACCTACACTCTGCCTGCTTGCAACCAATAACCATATACATACACACACTATATACAACATTGTACATCTCAAGCACAGCTAGCAAAGCACACTAGTCCAGCACTCTAGCCGCCCTCTAGCTTCGCCTTCGCATTTCGCAAGGACACACAGTCACCCGGAGCAGGAGCAGCGGAGATACCGGCGGTGCCAAGATCTCCAGAACTGATGGCGCATCTGCCGCCGAGAGTGCCGAGCGCCTTGCCGCAGGACCACCACTGGTCGGCGGCGGGGTCGGAGTTCCTGGGGTTCGCCGCGGCCAGGCGCGGCGCGCACCGCCGCTCCGCGAGCGACTCGGCCGCGTTCCTCGAGGCCGTGCCAATGGACGACGTCATCGGCGGCGGCAGCGACGACTTCGACCGCCTCGACGACGAGCAGCTCATGTCCATGTTCTCCGACGTCGACGCGCCGGCCGTCTCCGACGGCGGCGCCGGGGAGAGGGCCGGGGACGCGGCGCAGCTCATGGACGTCGGCGACGCGAAGGAAGGGATGGCCGCATCGTCGCCGGCCGCCGCGGACGGCCCCGCTGACCCCAAAAGGGTCAAGAGGTTCGTTGCAACTTGCAACTGTGCTAGTACATTTTAACTTTTTAAAAGTACATAATAGTAGTCATGATTTTCATCTACCGATCTACCATGGTAAAACAGTATAGTACTACGTTGTTCTTTTATTTATTCAAGATTAATTGCGTGATTGTGCCCATTGTGGGGTCAAGACTCAGGAGTGCCTTTAATTTGTCATTTTTTTCTGTTCATCTCTTAGATTAGGATTTCCAAATTGAAATTTACCGCTGCATAGTTACTATGGATCGCTAATAGTTAAGTCAAATTGCAAGGTCCGAGAGGGGGAGATAAAATAAAGGGGGCTAATTTTCACCTGACGTTGAGAATTGTTGAAAGGGAGGAAATGAGAAGAACTTCAAAACTTTAGCTCTTAAAACTTCAATTTATTACCTACGAATTTCACATTTATTCATTAATTCCACTACATTATTGTTCATATAACTTGTACACAATTTGTTTAAACAAGTCTTGTAAGCAGACACAAATGCATTTGATTGGTTCGTTGTCAACCCGTTTCATTCAAACAAAATAACATAGACAAGTATAGATTGATCCACATGCATATTTACTAATCTTAATTTCTTAACAACCATAGATCATAGATTTCTAGCAATCTTCCAAGGTTAATATTTGACGAGAGTAGCAATAATTTTTCTCTGTTCCTTTTTTTTTTCAGGATATTGGCAAACAGGCAGTCAGCTCAGAGATCACGAGTTAGGAAGCTGCAGTACATCTCGGAGCTTGAACGGAGCGTCACCAGTCTCCAGGTGAGCTCTTCTCTTGTACAGTATCTCGGATCAGACTCATGTGGATGCACCTCATATATAGAACAGCACTTGAGCCATTCTGAGATCCATTTTTCTGATCTTCTCGAAATTCCTGCAGATGGAGGTGTCAGCATTGTCCCCTCGCGTGGCCTTCCTGGATCATCAGCGGTCACTGCTCACCGTTGGCAACAGCCATCTCAAGCAAAGAATTGCGGCGCTCGCACAAGACAAGATCTTCAAAGATGGTACGTATATATGCTATCAGATCATTCTGGGCACAAAAATGGATGAATGATGATTAGGTGTCGATTAAATTTTAAACTGATCATCAAAATGTAACAACGACGCAGCTCATCAAGAGGCGCTGAAGAAGGAGATCAAGCGGCTACGCCAAGTGTACCAGCAGCAGCAGATGAAGATGGCCACCACCGGCGGCGCCGACATCGCCACTGCGGCCTCCATGCAGGCCAGGCAAGAGCTGCTCGCGTGCGAGGGCGCCGCCATTCGATAGCGGAGCTCAGGAGGCGTTCAATTCATTGCGCCAACAACTTTTGCTGGGTTTCTGGGGGCAATTATTCATCGTGCGTGCAAATTCACGCGCCTGTTAGTAGCTTAATTTTTGTGCAGTCTCTGATCAATACATGTTGGCTTTGTTTGCTGCTTCTTGATTAATTTGTATGTGATGTATTCACATCCTAGCAAAAAAAGTCTTTGCAGGGATGGGGAGTTGTTGTGAATGAATGAATTTGGTTATTTTTTTTGGATGGGCTTACAATTTGTGTTGGTAAAGATATGATTTTCCAAACGTGGTTGATTGGGTGTGCTTCAGGTGTTCAAGTCATTTTTCTAGAACTGCAAATGCCGTGCATTTGGTGTATGTAAACATAAAGTGATATGGGGTCATAACATTTTCCCCAATGTCTGCTAGAAATGTTGCTCTTCTGAAGGGTTTGGCATCTCAGAAATGATATTATATTTGGTAAATGAGAAAGCCTCATATCTTCCTCGGTTGTGTTTCTTCAAAACTACCTCACTCCAATGAACCCAAATATTAAGTTGGATGCTAAAGAAAAAGGGAAAGCAGTCTGTCACCCTGAGCATGTAGAATCCCCCCTTGCTGTACACAGTGATAAAAAAGAAAAAGATCCTTGGTTGCCACCTCCCCCCAACCGGATAAAACTAAATGTGAATGCAGGTTTTGATCCCCATTCTGGACATGCCGGATTTGGTTTCATTGCAAGAAACCATGCCGGCGAGGTGTTGTTCTCGGGATGGTCTTCTGACAAGAGATCGGGTTGAAGAAGCAGAATGGCTTGCTGCTTGGGTGGGCCTAAAACATACCCTCACCTCTTGGATGGGCGCCTTTGGCTGGAGTCAGATTGTTTTGTGACGGTATGCTATCTAAATGACCTGTGCAAAAATCTTTCTATAAGTTGCCATGTCATCGAAGAAGCAAAGAGTTTCCTTCAACAATTCCAAGAGTTTAAGGTATCCAAATGCCACCGAAGTGCGAATGAGATAGCGCATGAGCTGTGCCAGTTTGGTAGGAGAAAGCTTTCTGATGTTTTTATTGCTAATAGCATCCCGACCTACATGTCGGTTGCGTTAGCTCCTTTTTATAATAACATTGTGTTAATATAATTAAGCTCTCCCTTTTAAAAAAAAATATTCCTAGAACTCACTGGTATTTTCAATGAACTTTTAGAATTAAAATATGTCGAGTTGGGAGTATGGGCCTTTTCATTTTTGGACTTCGTGTCAACACAGGAAATATGGGCTTTTGTGTTCACCGTAAATTTTGTATTGGACCAGAACCCAAAATGGCCCAATACACTAAATTGGACGTCTAGTACGTAGTAGTCTTTTTTAAAACTATTCAGGACATAGCCAACTCCAACACCCTCTCCGAAAACTTCTATTGACGCCGATTCCGGACCGTGTTAACACACCAGTGGACCTTAGACGTTTAAAGAGGTTGCTTGGTCAACCTACAAAGCAACAACAACACAGCGTAACCGGCCAAACCAATTTAGAGACTGATAGGGCTGATGTAGAGCTCGTTGATGGCTGAAACGGCTCCCGAAACCATCTCCGGAAGGATCTGTCAGGAGGAAGCACATGAAGGATCTCTTGCAATACTTTGCATGTTATCAAATTTACGAAGTGTACAAAACCATCTCTCTTCTTGCTTTAGTTTCTCTCCATGAAGCTCTGGTTTGATATATTTCTGTCAACAGATCTAATAAGCTTTCTAATTTGTTTTTAAATACATACTGCGGCGTGTGCCTCCAGATATCAGTGTCTGTTCATCTTATGTTGTGTTACCGTAATGATCCCTCTATTTTTTTCTTCCATGCTTCTAATTCAAACAATATTGTTACATATGCCCTGAATTATGCTACCACAGCAAGGGCCTTAGGTTGGGTTACCATTAAATTTGGTTTCCATCAAAATAATGATATGGTATGCTCTATAACTCTGCCTTCCTAGCCCGTGCTTTGCACGGGGGGTATCTGCTAGTCCTTATGTAATTCCGAAGTTAGGGGTCCCTATAAATATCCCCTCGCACACATTGTACTACCGAGTTGAAAACTTCACCCAACATTGCCATACTATATAGCAAAGTTGTTCTAAATATAGTATACAACTTTGTAATTGCAATGTTTTTAGTTGTAGTTGTTTAGAGTCCCAAATATATGTTTTATCTTCTTAGATTTTGGTGTTCAAAATTTTAAATTTTCTAAAACCATCTTGAATGTTTATATGGTTAATACCAAAGTTGTAGTGACCAACTCAATCAATAAATTTGTTATTGATAATTTTTTTTATTTGAAGTTGCTAGAGCCTCAAATATTTGTTTTATATTCAAATATTTATATTCTATTTTTAGTAATTTTCAAACAATTGGATAAACTTTATCAAAATTGTAGAGCTCGACAAGACATAAAACTTTGTAGTTAAACTTCTTTCCATTTGAAATTATTTAGAAGTGAAATGTTCAATACAAGATTACAAAATATATATTCACAAATAAGAAGCGTTATATGGTTCAAAAGGAAACCATTTGTAAAGATGGATGTCTTAACACCTCTGCCTATGTAAATGGTACTAACAGAGGCGGGCACCTATTAGTCAGTTTACATAGACGATCGTATGCCTACTTCTAGAAATGGCTGATTCACAATGGCTATGCTAGAGGCAGCCATTCTGCCCGCTTCTAAAAAATGAATTTAACAGTCTCTAGAAATCCAAATCCAATGTCTAGTAGTGTAAACTAAAGCGTACTTCGAATTGTGCAAGCCTCACAATAAAACACAATAGTTCTACACTAAATGGAAGTTTCTACATCCTCAATTCTAAATCAATCTATTCCTAGGTTAAATTTGTATAACGTTATTTTTACAACAAAATTGTATATAACGTTGACAACATCTATAAGTTCCAATAAATACAATATTAAAATATATTAAACACAAATTTTGATGAAAATAATTTGGTGACTTAGATGTAGGTGCTTTTATTAACAAACTCGGTCCAAATAGATAGTTTCACACGTAATTATAATTTAAATCCAAGGGAATGAACTCTTGTCTAAGTTTATAGGTCCCAAACTAGCCCTAGCACTTGCAAGACCACAGCTGAAGGGAAGCCCGAGCAAAGTTCGCATTGTTGAAACCTCTCTGACCGCAGTTCTCGTACGTTTTTGTAATGCTGTCTGATGTACGCAACTATATGACTGATGCAGTGCATATATCCCGTGCAATTAACCCATTAATTACAGAACAAGTTTGCACCTCTTCTTGTCTCGTGTTGGTCCGATCCCTTCACGAGCTACCCGGACGATTACGGGTTACCTGCTGCATTTTCAAACCATTTGAGCAGCTCGCCCAGCAGACAATATAGTTTGGTCCAAGTAATCTATAATCTCCCTCAAATCAAGTAATAATAATGTTTTCCTTGGAAAAGAAGCAAGAAAATGGTTTAACTACCCAGAGCTACTAGCTAGTCCCTCGGCCGCCAATCCACTCCCATGGGCCATGCTTGCTTGACACAACATTAACTGCCACGAAATGGCCGGCCACGTACGGCTACTGAATTTCCTCGTCGTGACCTTCAAACCAAAGCACTTGGCACGCGTTGACATGCATCAGTCACCACACGTCGACATCCCCTAAACCTAAGCGTTTGACCTCCAAAAGGCAGCCTTGGCCTTGCCACCACACCTTTTCCTGGCTCTATATATGTATGTATAACCCGGCCTCATAAATACTGATGAGCAGGGATTGCCTTACCTTTCTGATAATAACAGATCGACATCCTGATCGAATTCCCTTCCTGATGGAGCATCAAAGGTCCAAGTCCATGGAGATAGACCCCACCATCTGGCAGTCCGCGCGCCTGCAGGTCACCTGCAGCGACGAGCTGGGGCAGTCCTGCAGGGTGTACTGCCCGCCGGCGACGGGGAGGGTCCCCTTCGAGTGGGAGGACGAGCCAGGGAAGCCCAAGGGCTCCGCCAGGTTGGACGTCGTCCGGCCACTCTGCCCCTCGCCGGCCATGCAGAGCGCACGGCTCACTCATCGGCACAGCCGACGCCAGAGCAAGCAGAGCGCTGGGATGGCGGCTGGTGGTTTCGAAGGCTGCATTCCGCTGAGGTTCCACTTGGGCAGGGCGATAAAGAGGTGGGTGTAAGAATCAAGAATTTTAAGGGTAACACTTTATGTACAACTGCAACGTAGTATATGTAAAACGATATATATGCTGATTGCTGTAAAGCACGTAACGGAACTTTTAGCCTTTAACATGTATAGCACATGAATCCAACAGTTTGTAAGATCGTGTTCGACATGATACTACTTGCATCACAAAGTTGATTATTTCACCTCTAAGTAAAACAGCGGCATCTGCCATAAGCATGGCAATACGTACAGCGGCGAGACATGAGCACAGCCATAGTATCAGGTATTCAGTTAGGAGGCGTAGCCCTATTGTGCATCAAACAGCATGAGAGCGGAGTGGCTAAGGGCGCGTGCGAAGGCTGCTTGTTCTTTCAGGGCAACATGCAGGCAAGTGGATTTTTTTTTATTTTTAATTTTTTAATTAATATTTAAAAAAGTCTGAAAAAGAATTTCACGTCATATCCTTTTTTAATCAATATTTGAAAAAGTCTGAAAAATAATTTCACTTCTTATCCTCTTTGGCCGCGTCTCTAGCATGACCAAACCACTGTGTCGTGCCAAAGCATCTGGCGCAACAGAGAGGCCGCTGTGGGGACAGTCATTGACCAAGGCTGCAGTCGAAGCTGGGGCCCACCCTATCGCGCCACATGCAATGGCGCGGCAAGGCTGTCGCGCCAGGAGGTTTGGCGTGACAGGGGCATATATAATGTCAGCCCAAACCCATTTCCCTCACTCTCTTCTTTCTCCTCCCACTCCATCCGAGCTCGTGAGCTCTCTCTCTGAATCTTCTTGCTTCCAAGTATTGGCGTAAAAATGTGACTCTTCACGCCAACTGCCTCTCGCAAGCTAGATAGATCAGAGCGTGAGCGTCTCTCCAATCCCTGCGACTTCCTCCAGCAGTTGATCCGGTCGATCGAGTCCGAGGCGTGCCAGTCAATTTGACCCTAAAATTGATAAGGAGGAAAAGAATAGTCAAATTATGGAACCTGCCAGTGTGATTCCAGACAGTTCCTCATATGTGGCTAAATAGCCGATTCGATCAGGGCATTGACTAGAGAGTCAACATCCAACATACATTTATAAATAAGCGATTGAATAAACTTGTATGAATAAAGCAATCGATCATGGTATGGTATAAGTAACTAAGATAGAAGAAAACATAGACCATTCATGATGCGTGCTATAACAGTAAAGATTTAACTAAATCAGCCACTTTGACACGCGAGAGAAAGAGCACAAGGCCATTAGCCGATCTAGCTTAATCAATACAAGTATAAAAGGTCCAACATGCGATGTGATAATCTAGATTAAAACTAATAAATTTACTAAGTAAGCTCAAAAAACCAACTAGGTTTAAACAGACGCACACACGCAATGTCATGGGTGAAACTCTGATGAATCGGCTAATTTGCCGATGCCGACACGAGAACAAACTAGGTGTACGAACAACCTTAAAACAAAACCTACTAAGAAGCTTTATCGTAAAACTACCCATACCCTAGAACGCGTCACATGTCACAAATAAGATTGATAAAATCTAGCTAATGCAAGCACGAGACCAATCATCAAAGCAAGGGAATAAACATGATGAGCATTGATGACAATCAAATCTAAGAAGATATAAGCTAAATCTACCAATCTTAATCGGGCAATGATGTTGTTGTAGTAAAATAAACAATATAAACTAACAACATCGATAACTTAATGAATTTACTAGGTTACCAAGCTTAATAGAGTCGATAACTGGCCGTTAGTAACTTGATGAATCTACTATGTTGTCAAACCTAATAGAGCCGATAACTAGTCTATGCTAATGCATACAATATGAGGTCGAACCAGCCCTATCAAACGATAACATAAACTGTCAGCAAGTGCTGATGCATAGATGAGAGGTCGAACCAGCCAAATCAAGTATAAACACAAGCCCTTTGGCCATATCAATGTAAAATAGGAGGTCAAACTGGCCCTATCTAACATAAATATAAGCCATGACAGTACTTACAGCAAATCAGAGGTCGGACGACCCGATGCAGCCTAGCTTGATGAAGAAACTCATTGAGATCCTAGAACTAAGGGTTTGGTGGCCGGAGCTAAAAAGATTGTATTGAATGTCAAGAGAGTTTACAAGGTGCCAGGGCTTACATATTTATACCCTGTCGATTTTTGGTTAGCCGATCCTCCCTGATTAGTCGATTCCCCAATATTTGGCTGTTATCAGCATTTAGCCGATTCCGGTAGTGTCTTCTGCAAGAAGCTTTACTCGTGTGCCTGCCATCCAAATTTTGGTGCAAACACATGCCCCCTAATTTTGGGATAAAATTGATTTTATTCCAAAATTATAACTTCCTAGGACTGACAGACGACCCACTTTAATCTTGATCTTTTAGCTGATCTTCCTTCCCGGTTGACCTTCAAACTGACCATAGAAGACAAAACGGTTGATTTTATCGAGGACGCGCTCAGATTTGATTTGACTGAACTCCAGTAAGTGTTAATCTTTCATCTCTTCATCTCTTGATACTTTTTGATGTCTGATTGCCACCATTTATCTTTTAGATCTATCGGCGAGGCTTGGAGCTCTTGAAGTTGCTGGCACTCAGATTGCCAATGCTGTGAATACTGTTGGTGAGACGATTTCCGAGTGGGTGGAGAATGTGTATCCATGCTTCACCGAAATCTCCTATGCAGCTATAGAGTATGGTGCCGCTCTCGCCCTCTGTTGGCAGTCCTTATGGATCATTTCTAAGCTGCCAACTTAGACTAGAAAGAGGAAAGACAAACATATTCTAGCACATATGCCTTTGCTACTAACAAAGTTCTACTTGTACCCATAGTGTTTATGTTTTACAGGTTTTATGGTGTAACAAGTGGATATACACACACATAATTTTGAAGTCATTCACCTCACACCTCTCACTTGTATCTTTGGAATAGTTCTAGTAGTTTGTGAGCAGGGCAAAAGCTATCAAGGAGAGTTTGTCTCCTTGGAAGAAAGGATCTTCTCGATATGAATACAATTCGGTCTTCTTCCATGAGCAAGTTCTTATCATACTTATATGATCATGTATATGAACTAGAGTATAGTTATGATCATGTTATGAGCATAATATATGAGCTAGTCTAGAGTTTATACATTATATTCTTGACTTGTTCATCATTGTTCTTCATCGTTCATCGAATTAGTATGAATAGAGGAAGAACTAGGAATGAGGTGATGGTTCGTCGTGTCTTTTTGGTTGCTCTTAACCTAGCCTGTCAATCCGAAGGGTTGGGGTCCGCGGGTGTTAGGAGTTGTTTGCAAATATGTGAACATGGTGTTTGGGTATGCAGAGATCGACGGATATGTCGGTATCCCACGGGCAGAGGGGTAGGTGGGCAGGTGGTGACAGCCCTGTCCATCCCTTGCATTCCCCATGTTCGGATATCGAGTAGGAGTTTGTAAAGTCCCTATCGGCTGGCAGACCAGCTGCGGGGATCTCCCTATCATCCCAGACTTAGTTCTAATTCTAGATATACTAGTTAGGTGTTTTGCTAACAGTTCTTTGCATAGTTATATATGACCCATGCCTGCTCAGTTTAGTTATATTATTTTATTCTTTGTTTCTCTTTTATCCTTGAGGTTGACCCCGATGTGTGTCCACTATCTTGAATATCATGTCTTATTCCTGTTTACTCTATGCCTACCATTGCACTTAATAAGTGATCATGTTTACACCACGCTTGATGCATATTGCCCTCCTCCGGGAAATTATAAATACGACACCCTTGAATACTCACGGGTTGAAATGCTACAATGATAGTTCTGTGCGCTTGCAGAGTAATTCTTATTTCATCTGAGCTATCGATTGGCGTACCTAAGTACCGTTACTTAAGGATTGTAATTCTTGTTGCACCCCATGGCGCCGTGCCATAGTTTTGTATATTGTAAGTAATAATGGTTAGGAAGGCCAATCCGGCATTTCTAACTATTGTTACCAGACTGAATTACCTAGGCCGGTGCCATTAAGGGCCAAGGGTTATCTCTCTGAAGTAATGGTGGTTAGGAATGTCAACACATATTTCTAAGTATTATTAGTAAGGATGGATTTATAGTCTTTCTTTAGTAGTAATGCTAAAAAACACCAACAAGCATTTCTGGTGCCGTTGCCAGGGATGGACTTTTAGTCTATCTTTTGTAACGACGTTAAAAAGTGTCAACACCCTCAACACCGTCTGAGCTCACATTGGTACTGACCTTCGCAGTCTTGATGTCATCAATGAAGATCTCGAGGAAGAGATAGAGGCTAATCTTGATGACATGGAACCAGCTGGGAGGATAATAGGCTATGTAGCCGATGTGCGCCACCCGATAAGGAAACTGTGCAAACAATAGATTGTATTAGGATGCAATCTCTTGTAATAGCTTGTAGATAAACTTGGCCATCAATGGAATATTCTCTTGTCAAATTCAATCTCAATCCATGATTAAATCTGCTTTATGAACAATTTATTTTGTTTATTCTTTTTGCTCTAAAGGCGATGCATGCCGCATCGGCTATTACCAATGTCTTCATTGGTTGTTTTTTTGCTAAAGGCGATGAATACATCGGCTATTTTATCAAACCCAGCAATCCAGATTATTCTTCAATAATCAAATCTTCATCTGCTAATACGCTAGGATAATACTTCTTGAGGAATTTGCCATTTATAGATTTTGTGAATATTTCTCCTTTAAAATCTCTCAGGATATAAGCATTCCCTGGAATAACTTGATCAATGAAATAGGGTCCTTCCCAATTTGGAGATCATTTGTCAAAATTATTATCTTTCACTACAATTGGTAATCTGACTTTCCAAACAAGTTCATCCTTTTCAAACTCCTTAAGCTTGACCTTTTTATTATAATGCCTGGCAATTTTCAATTTGTTGGTTTCAATTATTTCTAGTGCTTTTAGCCGATGATAATGCAAATTTTCTAAGTTATCAATCATAAGTTTATTATAATCACCGGCTGCTAACTCTTTCTGTAATTCAACCCTTCTTGAACTAGATTGAATTTCCCATGGCATTACTGCATGGTGGCCATATACCAACTCATAGGGCAAACATTTAGTTGATCCATGTTGAGCCATCCGATATGCCCACAGTGTTTCACTTAGAGTTAAATACCATTTTCTGGGCTGCTCTCTAACTTTTGTTTTGATCTACTTAATAAGGATGTGATTGGAAGCTTCAGCTTGCCCATTGGCTTGAGCATAATACGGAGAAGAATTGACTAACTTAATACCCATTTCTTCAGCAAATTCCCCAAATTCTCCTGTTGTAAACATAGTGTCTTGATTAGTTGTAATTGTTTCTGGGATCCCAAATCGGTAAATGATATGCTCTTTAACAAAATCAACCATGTTTTTGGAAGTAACCTGCTTTAGAGGAATAGCTTCAACCCATTTGGTGAAGTAATCTATAGCCACCAATATGAATTTATGCCCTTTACTTGAAGGTGGATAAATTTGACCAATCATGTCTATGCCCCATCCTCTGAATGGCCATGCCTTCATGATGGGATACATCGCAGAAGCTAGTGTTCTTTGAATATTGCCAAATCTTTAGCACTCTTGGCAACCCCTGTAATATTTAAAAGTCTTCTAGCATGGTAGGCCAAAAATATCCAGCTCTTCTAATCACCCACTTCATCTTGTATGCAGACTGATGTGCTCCGCAAATCCCTTCATGAACTTGATGCATCACGATCTTGGCTTCTTCTTGGCTAATACATCTCATAAGTACGCCATCAATTATTCTATAATATAATTAATCCCCAAGCAGAACAAATTTGATTGCTTTGTACCTAAGCTTCTTGGTGACTTTCTGCGATAGATCTTTCAAGTAATCAATAATTTCCACTCTCCAATCATCAACTACATCATTAGCTGATACTTCTGGAATCAGTTTATAACCTGAAGCACCTTGAGCCAACCTATTTGCCTCTTGATTTTGCGCTCGAGGAACATACTGTAATGACACAAAGATAAACCTTTGGAGGATCTCCTTGCATTGATCATAGTATTTCTTTAGAATTTCATCTTTTCACTCATACAGGTCGAGTAATTGATTGATTAATAATTGAGAATCACCAAATACCTCAATTAACTCAGCCTTTACCTCTTGTAGAAGTTGAAGCCCCTTCAGGACTGCCTCATATTCAGCCTGATTGTTAGTTGTTGTCGGCGCAATCTGATAAGCAAACTCAAATGTTGCCCCCGAGGAGAAACCAGAACAATGCCAATGCCACCACCTTGCTTGCAAGTTGAACCATCAAAGAACAAAACCCAGGATGCCACTTCTACGGATCCGACATCCAGTTTATGGTGTTGAGTAATAAAATCAGCCATTACCTGTCCCTTGACTGCTTTAGCCGATTTATATCTCAAATCAAACTCTGACAGGGCTAACATCCATTTATCAATTCTGCCATTTAGAATAGGCATTGACAACATATGCTTAATAACATCAATCTTTGACACCACAACACACTCTTATGATAATAAGTATCTTAGCTTGGTGCAGGAGAAATATAAACATATGCATAGTTTCTCTATAGGAGTATATCTTGTCTCAGGATCTAGTAACTTTCTGCTTAGATAATAGACAACTCTTTCCTTTCCTTGAAATTCTTGCATTAGGGCCGAACCAATCGCTAAGTCTTTGGCCGCCAGGTATAACTTAAAAGGCTTACCTAATTGAGGACGAATCAATACTGGTGGTGACTTCATATACTCCTTGATTTCATCAAATGCCTTTTGTTGTACCTCACCCCATTTGAATTTTTGATCATTCTTCAATTTCAACAGAGGAGAAAACGACAGAACCTTACTGGACAAATTGGCAATAAATCTTCTAACAAAATTAGTTTTCCCAAGCAGTGATTGAAGTTTCACTTTGTCGATTGGAGGGACAGCTTTATCAATTGTGTCCACACTCTTCTTTCCAACTTTAATTCCTCTTTCATGGACCATGAACCCCAAGAATTGACCAGCAGAGACCCCAAAAGCACATTTGAGCGGATTCATCTTCAAACCATTCTTCCTTGTACACTCTAAAATTGCTTTTAGATCAGCTAAATGTTGTTCATACCCCTATGATTTGACAACTACATCATCTATGTATATCTCAACTATTTTACCGATCAACTTATGATATATGTAATTCATAGCCCTTTGATAAGTTGCACCGGCATTTTTCAGACCAAAAGTCATGACTACCCACTCAAATAAGCCGATTGCTCCTAGACATCTGAATGCTGTTTTAGGAATATCCTCATCTTCCATAAATATTTGATTATAACCAGCATTACCATCCATAAAACTAATCACTTTGTGTCCAGCAGCTGCATCAATGAGCATATCGGCTACCAGCATTGGATACCAGTCCATTGGAGTAGCTTTATTCGAATTTCTGAAATCAATGCACACCCTCATCTTGCCATTCTTCTTGTAAACAGGGACGATGTTAAAAATCCACTCTGCATATCTACATGGCCTCATGAATTTAGCTTCAAGTAGTCTCTCAATTTCCTTCTTTACATCATCAAATATTTCAGGTTTGAATTTCCTTAGAGGTTGCTTGAAAGGTCGATACCCATCCTTGATTGGCAGGCGATGCTCCACAATTGATTTATCCAAGCCAGGCATTTCATAGTACTCTCAAGTGAAACAGTCTTTATATTCTTTCAACAGATCAACTAACCTACTTTTATATTCAGGGTCATGCTTGGAACTTACATACATCGGCCTTGGTCTGTCACTATTGGTGTTTCTTAGCGTTAGCAAAAAAGTCCGCAAGCGCATGTAAATACCATTGTAGCCTTCATCCGGAAGTACTTAGGGTACCATATTTTCCACAGGGAACGAAGGTACTTCTTCTAGCTAATTCGCCCAAAGAACAACACAAGGGTAGAGATAGAAAGGGGTAGAGATGGATTCCTATAGCTCTTCGGTCTCAAGAATAGTGTTGCTAAACTTCTACTTGCTTACTTTGGGCACCGGATAACACCTAGTCTGCCAAGCGTTGTCGGCCTATAGCTCTACATCATACTCTGACGTGGGGGAGTGCTAGGGACGAACAGGGTTGTCACCACCTACCCGCCTACCCCTCTACCCGTTGAGATGCGAGGCAAATGAAGGTAGACGATAGCTTAGACACCACGTCTACGCTATGTTCTACTACTCTAGTGTGCTAGCAAGGCTTACCCGACGGGCGGGGTCCTTCTACTAGAGCACTCGCCTCAAGGGACGAACAACGAACCCACAAACAAGTATAGTTAAAGATCCCGTGAACACTTACTTCGCCAAGATCCCGTGAAGGAGCCAAGTACTTGTTCGTAGAGGTACAAGCTCGGGGAGGCGCTGACAAGCCTAGCACATCCCTGCTCTCTTCCCTCACATCTATTTTTCTAACTCTAGGTAGCTACTAGGGCATAGCCCCTTTGGAATGATACACAAATACTAAGTGGTGCTCTTGATCCCTTGATGTGTTGATTCATGAATGATGAAGAGAGGATGCCTCCTTTTTATAGCTTGAGAGAAGGAGCTCTATGCAAAAGGGCCATCCCCACATGGAAGGACCCAAACCGACCTCCAAAGGGCAGTTTGCACTTTCCTTCTGCATCGATCGTAGGTGGGACCGTCCTTGGGAAACCGTCCTTCGCACCGCCTAAGAAAACTAGGCCCGAGAGGCTCCACCGGGGGGCGGCCGGTCCCGGGGGCGGCCGGTCCCCTAGCTAGGACTTTTCAATCCTATCTTTTGTGAGCACGTAGGCCTTGTCGTTAGCTTTCCTATGCCTGGTGGATGGCCTAAAATGGAGTTCGAATGAGTGAGTTATGGCCAAATTACTCGGGCCTACTCCTACAGTCCTAAAATGGACTCGAACTTTATTCGGGCCATTACTTCTATGGCTCATGTTGGGTCTATTTCTCTCTTTGATAGGGCCCTCATCGTCTTCGTGATTGGGCTTGTTTTACTTGTGCTAAAATACGTCTTCTTGGAGGCGTATTTTGGTGTTTTCTGAGTTTGTCTCTTTAAAACATGTGGACACCAAAACTTGTGGAAATATTTAGTGGTAAGGCCCTATCACTATACTTTTTATATAAAATATTGGCTATAAAAATGGGCGCTAAGGACTGCCAACAACTTCCCCACGCTTAGCCCTTTGCTCGTCCTCGAGTAAAGTATTAGGACTAAGATGGGTCATCTCCTTGATATATGATCTACATACAAGATATTCCAAACTTCACTTGCACTTGTGAACTTCAAATTGTCTACCACATTGTCTTGGGTAATTGAATAATGGAACAACATGGATTCAAATCCCCTTGCATCATTTAGCTCAGAAACTTGGTTTTTCATAAGATTTTTGAAAAAGGAAAGATAGCCTTGCTCCTCAAATGATACTCTCAAATCGCTCATATATGTGTATGGTTTCTCACCGAGGCATATTGAAATTGCCTTCTTTTGATAACCTATCTCTAAAGCTTCTAAGTGGAGTTTTGGGTAGGTATGAAAGTGGGTATACTTGCATCACATATATTGTCAGGTCAAAAACCAAACCACACGGAGATACAAGTCATACAATTAGATTGAGATGTGCAAGTGTGTGGAATAGATGATGATTCCTAATTCTAAATATTTTTGGTACTCCATGCATCATGACCCTCTTTATTGGATGGATGATATGAAAGAGTATGGGCCATGAAAAAAATATTCATATGTTTTTTGAATAGGGTTTTGGACTTTCCCGTTGTTTATTGCTTGGATTTTTTTCTCATGCCCCTTGGCATGGATACTCTCTTTTTTTCTTCATGCCCCTTGGCATGGTTTTTTTTTTAACATAGCCCATATCTCTTGTTGGCATATGAAGAACTTTGGGTGGAGAGATGTCATGATAGAATGCAAGGAGTCGGCATTTTTATTTGGTGGATGACAAATGCGTGGCTCTTAGGGTAAGAGTCGACATTTTTATTTGGTTGAAGAGTGTGCAACTTTCTGGGTGAGAGTTGGCATTTTTGGTGGATGAAATGGGTGCATGTTGTGCGCAACTCTTAGTGTAAGAGTCAGCATTTTATTTGTGGGTGCGTGTGAATCTCAATCATGGATGCATGACCATAATCCCACATGGGTCACAACAATTTGACCAAACTCAATGATCTGACAAGCAGCATATGACTAAAGGTTTGTATAAATATAACATATCATATGGCCTTGGTAGGAAATTCTTATCATTGAGGAGCATGCTATTGCATTTTGATTTTGTAAAATAAATCTCAAGTCCTTCATAAAAAGAGCAAGGTTCAAATCATCTAGCTATATCACGTACTCCAATTACTTAGATAACATGAGGTTCCTTTAAAAGTTGTTCACAAGTTATAGGAATATTGGCGAGGAATAAGGAGTATGCAAATTTTATCAAAGGATAGCATGGAGATATTGTGCCAAAAAGATTTTGCCCTTTCAAGTTAATCAATTTAAACTTTCAAAGCTTTAAAGATGTGAGGGTAGAGTTGCACAAACCACCGTTGAAGATGAAGGAGTTGATGGAAGTCATGTGTCTTTATCCTCCTGCGTGATGAGTCACTCGATGTTGTGCAACGTGTAAGGGAGATCTCAAGTGTGCTTTAGTTGTGCTCGAGAGATCTCCACCACACTTGTTCTTGTACCTCACTACAAGAAATCCTACTTTTTATGACAGACTTCCTCATGACGACATAATGTAGTATGGCTAGTACTTTAATTTTAGTGGCGTCACAAATTCAGAAGAGCCTGTGTTTTTTATGACGACATAAAAGTTTTGTCACATAAAGGCACCAATTTTCGTCATATATTGTGTGTCCACGGGAGACGGTTGTGGATTTCCTTTTTGTGACGCAAGGTGTAACAACCCAAAAATCCGAGCCACAAAATTTTTCTCAAAAACCTTGAGGGATGAAGTGTCATGTAGCAAAAACCCCACACATGTTGCACAAGTATCTCATGCATCTTACCTTGCCATCCAAAGTTATGTTGCAAGCATCATGTTGCATTTTAAAATTACCATATGATTTAGTTTTCATTTTGAATTTATGTGTGCTAATTAAAAATGAGACCATAATATTTATTTTCATGAATAAATATTAAGGGAATAATACCCTAACAAATATAAGGGCCTTGTATGCCCACTACTTTATTATTCAAAGTTGGCACATCACACACATATATATATAAGTATTCAGAAAAATCAGAAAAGAGAAAAGAGAAAAGAAAAAAAAAGAAAAAGGAAGAAGCCTTTTGGCCCGAACCTGCAAACCGGCCCAGCTCGACCTCACTCTCTTTCCCTCTCTTCTCTCGCGCGCCGAGCGGCCCAGCACGCCCGACTAGCCCAGCAGGCCCAGCAAGGCGCCCGCGCCGCTTCATGCCAGGAGATGGCCGCAGCCGCTGATGAGTGGGTCCTACGGTGGGACCCACCTGTCATCTTTTTCAGGCTGAGGTCACCCGACCTCCCCTGCTCTTCCCACGCTGCGCCCGCTCGCGTGAGCTCCATGTGAGGTCCCCTAGCCGCCCGATCCTCTGCTACCCCCACATCAACAACCGCCAGGACTGCCACCTCGGCCGACAGGCTCTACCACAAGGCACCCACGGCCGCGAGCATCTCGCTCTCCCACGCGCACCTGCACGCCCACTGTCCCCTACCTGCCCCCTCTTCCTTAGCTGCAACGGCAACGCCTTGAGCCGCTGACCAACGCGCCCCACCAGAGCGGGCGACGTGGAGCATCCTCATGCCATGAGCTCGCCAGGCTGCGCGGGCACGCCACCTACCATCGCGGCCGCCAAATAAAATGAGCGCCCCAGGCGCCCTAGGGTTCCAAGCAACTCGTCGCCGCTTGCGGCTCACAACTCACCTCACCACCACCCCAATTCTAGAGGAGAAGGGAGAGAATTGAAGAAGAAGGAGGTGGGGAAGAAGAAGAGGAAGGAGCTCCGCCATCGACGGAGTCGGAGAAGAGAAGGAGCCGCCGAGCCGGGATCGCTGCTGCTACGCTGGGAGCAAGAAGAAGGAGCCATACCGCAAGCCGTCGCCTCACCGTCGCTGGAGCTGCTTGGACTTGTACCGCACCTCCATCCTCATCAACATCGGTGAGCGCCGCCGTGTACCCCTCTGCCAAACCTCCGCCTTGTGCTTCGACCATGGCGCTCCGCCTTGGGAGCGCGTAGGCCAAGACCTCCACCGGTCTCCCTTGGACACACCACAGTGCACATGCACGGACCGACCGAGCCAAGAGGACCACGATGCCAGGAGGGCGCCGGATTGGAACGCTGCCATGCCTGTCGCCGCACGCCGAGCACCATCGCAGTGAAGCCACCTTGCTGCCTCCTCGTTGAGCCCCGAGCCGCATCGACGTTGGATCGGTGACCGCCTCGGCGAGGCGCACCCATTGTGCCCACTAGCCCCTTGGAAGCCACACCAAAAAGCCATGAGCGCGAGGCCATGCCAGCGCACCGCCGCTTTGGAGCATCGCCGCCTCGACACTATTTCTCGCCAACTCTGACCGCTGCGTGGATCAAGAAGGCGCCAAGGAGCACCGCTGTGATGAGCTGCATCAGTTGGAGGAGAAGATGGAGGCTAGGGGAGCCTCTCTGGGTGCGGTGCCATGCACCAAGGCCTCGTCGGAGGTCCGCCGTGGGAGTTGCTACCCATGCGGACTCCGCCATGGATTTAGGTCGCCGCCGGCGCATCGGGGAGGTGTTTTGTGACCTCAATTGCACCCCTACGCACTGCTTGGACCTAGACTGAGTCACTCACGAGCTGCAGCCATGCGCCGTCACCGTCGAGCCATCGTCCACCGTAGAGCAAGCCATCGGGAGCCAAGCTGCCAACTTGAAGACCACCGTCGTGTTCGCCATGGCATCCTAGAGCTGATGGGCAAGAAAATGAAGCCGGAGGACCACCATAGCACGGGGAATCGAGGATTCCTCGCCGCCGTTGAGCTCGTCGTCGGATGAAGGAAACAGAGGAAGGGGATGGCTTGGCTCGAGGATGGTGTACGTGGTCTACGTGGACCGGAGTCGCTGCACGTGGGGCCAGACGGAGTCGGTGCACCGTGGACCCAAGCTGTGGACCGTGTGAACCCGAGGACATGTTCATGCACCCAGCTCACATGGACTTGGGACACTGCCAGTGGACCCCAAGAGAGCCGGTGCACCGTGGACCGAGAGCTGTGAACCGAGCTCGGTTTGAATTCAGAAGAGTGACGTGGCAACACATGAGCATGCCACATGACGGGCCTAGCCTGGCCTAGATCTGGCCCACTCGGCCCATTAACGGCCCAATAATGGCCCGTTAATGACCCAGTGGGGCCCACCTGTCAGTTGACCATTGACCATTGATCATTGACTGCTGACGTCAACAGTGACGTCACCTCAGACCCACTTGTCAGACGACCGTTGACCCAGTCAATGCTGACGTCAGCATGACGTCATCCGCCACGTCAGCTGCTGTGTTGTCTCTGTGTGGACCCGCATGTGACACGTGGACCAATCCCATGATGCCATGTGTCAGCACCAGATAAATTCAGTCTTTTTATTTTTCAGAAAATGGTTAAATCTTTGAAAAATCATAACTAATTCATACGAGCTCAGAAAATTATGATCCACATATCCAAATTTTTTATAAATCAAGCTCTACCTATTTTTGCTATGTTTGAGTGCTTTTGGATCTTTTATTTGGAATTCATTCTTTGTGCTAATCTATAGGGGTCGCTTCCGCGACCATTAATTCTCGATTACAGGGTCGAGCGAGGATAGGTCTGACGACAGTGACTACCAGGGGAAGTCTGACAGCTACGCCAGTGAAGGTGCCACATCTCACCCAACCTTGTAGATCCCATTACGCATGGCAAATGTAGTATGGCTAGTACTTTAATTTCTGTTGCAATATAATGGATCATCTGTGCTAGGTATGTATGGTAGATTACTACTTGATGAGCCCTACCTTGTTGTAACCTATCACCTGCTTACCCGCTATTATTTTAGCCACTTGCTTATCTGCTATATTTATATATATATACTTCACTCGCTTACATTTTGACATGATGTGATGAACCCTAGGAGGGCCTGGAGGATGCCAGGCTTGATGTGTGTGTTGATGGATCAGATGGGCATGTGAGCTGATGATGCTGTACCTGAGTTTGGGGTGGAGCTTACAGCAGGGCGTAGGGTGAGGGTTGATTCGATTGAGTCAGGATCTACGATGAGCTTCTGGAGCAAGTCTTGCCAAGGAATGGATCTGGACATTTCCACGAGAGAAGCCTATGGCGGGCTAACTTGGATGTGATGGAGGATCCTGGGTGGAAGCCTCTGAGGGGTGGAAACCAGGAGGAGCATGCTGTGGTAGCACGTTAAATGGGAATCCTGATGAAGATATCCTGGCTTGGTCTAACTTAGGAACTGCTGCGCTGGTATCCGGACCTTAGGAATCTCTTGCTTTCCACTCGCTCTCCATGGGGGAGACGGCCGAGCCGCTGGATAGATTGATGCCATTACTGCTAGGCGAGTAGTGTTAGGAAGGTACATGCATGGGATGGAGCTAACACCCTTCTAAGGTGATCATAGCACCCTCTTCGGGAGCGGGTACATGCCATGGCGTTCTCTTCAGGAGCAGACACATGGGCTCTTCACAGGTTCAGAGATCTAGAGCTGGATGGTAGAGTGGCATCGTTCTATGGCAGTAGGCGCCCAGAATCTGCCTAGGTGGTGATCAACATCGATGATGGTTATATAGTGGATTAGTGAAACCTCTGCAGAGTGTATGGTTGATCGATTGATACATAAGCCAATTCTTTGGCTATGGACCTTTCCTTAGGAGGATGCACCGGACTAGAGAGTAGAGTGTTCTATCTTCCTCCTGAGTGTGATTTCTGGCCGTGAGCCAGGTTGAGGGCTGTGGGCCATTGAGACAAGCTGAGACTGAGTTGGCTTGTCGACTTGAGTGGGATGGTGTTGGAGGTATTTGATGGTGCTTCAGAGATGGATGGTGATGGATGGTTTGGGAATGTATTAAAAACTTGATTACTATATTAATTATATACCTAATTTCTTGCATAGGAAAACCCTAGCCTTTATAGGTTCCTTTGATATATCCATAATTTGCATCCAATTTCCACAAAGCAATGCATAGGGTGGGAGTGGCCAGTACAAATCATACTCAAAATTTGGTTTCAGGTTCAAGGAGTGAGTACTCATCTGGGGAGTACAACGACTGAGGGTTTCGTGCCTACGCTCAAGTTGGATCGAAGATGATAGCTTCCGCACCTTCAAGATTTTAAATTCTATGCTGCATGAACTCTGAATCCACCAAGTGGCGATGTAATAAGTTATTGTAAATCTCTCTATTGCACTCTTTTGTACGATGTAGGATGATGATAATCAACTGTTATTGGGTAATGTGATTTAAATGGTCATATTACACATTGACACTATGGATTTCCCTTCACGAAAATCAAGGTCGTTTCACAAGGTCTTGTCTTTTATGACTATTTGCCATTGTCACGTTTAGGTACTTGAAAAATTGACCATTCCAAACCCCCTGTAGGTGGACCAAGCATTGACCAGTTGTGATTTGTGTGCACTTGGTATGAAATCTGGGCAGAAAATTTCATAACATATATTCTCTAAAAATAGAATCTTTGCATATGGACAACAATTTCATAACATATATTTGTATGAACATTAGAAACTCAACATCAATGAGCAAATATTAGAGATTATATATTATATATAAAGACTGCAGTTCAAGCTAGAACCTTATAGGGTACCACATATAGTTTGATTCCAACATCCCCACATAGATATAATACAGACTAAGTTTCATTCATATTACACATCGTCAATGCCCACCACTTGGGCTAACAAAAGTCATCAGTGGCAAAGGAAAACATCATCAATGCACACTTGTGCTTCCAAAAGTCTTCAGTGCCAAACATCATCACTTTGCCTTGTTGAGTAGGCCAGCGTCCTCCAAGATCTTCTCGTAGTTGCCTATCTTGGCTTGGCTTGAAGGCGCCTGTCAATGTTCTTCTTGTGGATGTCATCCTTGACCATTTCAGTGAGGTTGTCAATCTTCCAAGAGTGTTGTGATGTTCTGCTGCAGGGGTCAGATCATGCTTTTGAGGGCACTTATGAGCGCTGGTCGAGTCATTACCAAGTTCTGAACATGGTACTAAAGATGGACAAGATAAACTATTATAGTACTTTGAGCAAACAACAACAAATATATAATAGCCTCAGGTCAATGCTTTCTAGCATAAGCTTAGATCAAAACAGTGAATACAAGTTCCCAGTTTGGCCTTAGAAAATTTGGCTTTTCTCATAATATTTTGGCTTGGAGCATCAGGAAAAACACAACAGCATAATACTCAATTGGAATTGCTAAACTCAAAATCATGTAGCCCATTCCCAGTCCTCCATATTGGCCAAAACCAATCAGTTGCATTGGGAATGGTGGCAAAAAAAGATGAACACTAAAACATCCACCTCACATATGTTTGTTGCATCATAAGCCAATGTACAAGATCAACAGAAACTCCTTGCCAGATGTCTAGTTTCTCACAAGCCAAAGATGATCAACTACAGTCCTTTCTAGTACCTGCCCTTGCATTCATCATAGGCACAAAATTGAACAAGTAAAGTCTAAAGCACAGAAACAAAACCTCATAATATAGCATCTTTGGCCCAGAAACATGGCCTTTGCAAATGAAACAAAACCTCACAATAGCATCTTCATACACTTGTATGCAAAATAGCATTGTTAGGCCTAGTTTCATTTCCAAAGGTCAAAATTAATCAAACAGGCCTCAGATATAAGTAAAGCAACATGTATGAAAATAGATAGGCCTCAGCTTTGTAGCATGTATGAAAACATCATTGTCAGTCATCATAAGCATCATGATTGGTGGTAATTTGTAGGATATAGCCCATTCCTAGCCCTCCATATTGGCCAAAGCCAATCGGTTGCATTGGGAATGGTGGCAAAAAAATGAACACAAAAACTTTCACCTTAGATATGTTTGTTGCATCATAGGCCAATGTACAAGAATCACAGCATTACTACAGGCTGCAAGGAGCAAAGAACAAAGATGGTACCTCTTCGCTGGTGGAGATGTTGTTGGAGCTAGACGGCGAGCTGAGGAAGGAGCTGGACGTCGACCTGAGGAGGGAGTCGGACTGCGAACTGAGACTGCTGCCAGCACAATTGGGATCCCCATGTGGAAAATTCTTACAAAAGGCAGGTTCTCCATAGTAGCACTCATGGCAGAGTAGCTTCACGGCGTCGCTCTCTATCGATGAAGAGAGAGAGGGGGCCTTCTTGGCCGCCGCCACCACCGCTGCCTTCTTCTTGGCTGCCGGTGCAGCCTCCTTTTTGGGAACCACCGCCAAGGCCTCCTTCTTGTCCGCCGCCGGCGAGGCATTCTTCCTGGCCGCTGGCACGACCTGTTTCTTGGCTGCTGCCGGGGCCTTCTTCTTGCCCGCCACCGCGAGCTTCCTCTTAGCCACCGCCATGGCCTTCTTGTTGACCAACAACACAGCCTTCGCCCTCATAGCCCATGCCAGGGCTTCAGCCTTCCTCGTCTCCTTTGCCGCGGACACTGGCTTCCCCACCGGTACGGCCACCGTCGTCGCCGGAGGCTGCGCCGAGGAGGAAGCGGCCCACCTACTGGTGAGCGGGTCCTTACGGGAGGGCCTTCTTGTAGGCCTCATCATCTACGACAGCGACAGTGGGGTTGGGGCGGTGGCATGGCCGTGTGCGGAGGTGGCGGCGGCAGGGAGACGGATGCAGGAGGTGAAAAGGGGATCTGGAGAGGTGAAATGGTGAATGAGGGTTTGGGATCAATCTGGTGAGGTGAATGTGAATGGGTAAGTAAGTGAAGGGCCAACTGACAGTGGGCCCGGAGTGTCAGTGGGCCCAGGGTGATAGTGGGCTAATAGTATTTCAAGATTCACACACAAAATCTATCGAACTCAATATCCTGTCGCATTGGTTAAGTAACACGCTCGTCGAGCCATAGATCATTGGCTCGAGTCCCCGTTGTGGGCAATTTTTTTCTATTTTAGGTGAATTTTTATGCAGACTATTTTTACTCTGATTGTATTTGTTCATTAAATGTCACTACTCTAAGGAAGTCACTACTCTAGTGCATTGGTCAAGGACAGAGTCCGTTAAGCCGGAGGTCTCTAGTTCGAGCCCCTCATGAGCATAATTTTTTAAATTTGATGAATTTTTATGCATGCTTTTTGTGACGGTTTTGCAGTGTCACAAATCATCCAACCCCAATGGCAATATAATTTCCCAATCCCCATCGGTGGACATAACTAACATAACTTTATCCCCATCCCCCAACCCCAAACCCAACCCCACTGGCAGGCGGATCCTGGCAGCACGGTGGACGGCGAGCGGGCGGCGTCCTCAGGTGAGCGCACGACGGCCTTGGGTAAGCGAGGTGGTGTTTGGTCCCCCTCTCTCAGCCCCTACTGATGACGCAGCGGTGCGGCGAGCGGAGAGCTTTTCTGGTAGTGCGGCGCGCGGTGGGTGTCCTCGGTGAGCCCCCCTTCCCCTTTCCCCTCCGCCCCTGGCTGCTGCTCCGGCTACTCTGGCGACGACAGTGCCATGTCTCAGTGGGGAAGCTCAGCAAGTCAATCGCAGGGTAGTGCAGCCTCTGGGATGGTTGAGCACCATCTGGATGGAGGCTCACGGTGGGCACTGGAGCCGTATCCCCCTAGTAAGGAGACCGGGCTACCCTTGATCCCATGCCCTGACTGTGGGAAGGTGAGGGTGATAGAGAGGTGGTCAGCAAAGGATACAACCGAGAACTACCTGCATGTGTTCTTCAAATGTTTTTGGAACTCAGTGAGCATCCTGAAATGTGTATTGAGATGACAAGTTCTTCATCCCTGTGCATTGAGCTTGTGTTAATGCAATTATTTTTCCATTGTTGTAGTTTCCTAAGGTCTGCAGGTTCTACAAATTCCAAAGATAGTATTTGGAGAAGCTGATGGAGCTTGGCATTGTCATAATCCGCAAATCCCCCTTAGCAGTGAATTTGGTGATGAAGCTGAAGAGGTAGCAGATGTATAATTTGGAAGAATGGTCATGAATATGCAGGGTGGTGAAAAGAAGACAAAGTAGATTGATGCCAAGTTGGAGGATCTGATGTGGAAGTTCAACCTTTTGATGATGTTTGTTGCAGTAGTTGGTCTTGGCTATGTGTTCATGTATGTTGTTGGCAGACTAGATGTGAAGTTCACTGCCTAATCTATTTTAGTCTATAGGTTATGGTTTTGGTGTAGTTGGGCTTTTGTAATGTATGAACAATCTAGGTGCTCAGTCAAGCAATGGTGATGTATTGAACCTGGTGGATGTATGTGCCTTTGTGTATTGAACTTGGTATGGAATATGGACCTTTGTGCTCTTGGACATATCTTGTGTGCATTTGTGATATATATTGGAAATATTTCCCTTTTGGTATGATGTGTATCCTATTTGGGATGAAATATTTGCAGCATGTATTTAACTTGCAGCATATATCTTTTGTGACACAATCTGTACTTTCCATGACACATTGTGGCCATTCCATGACACTATTAGTGTCATGAAAACACAAAAAACATTGTGGCCATCCCATTTCATGAACTCTGGGCACTGTAATAGAATTATTGCATATAAGGGCATTGTCACAACAACAAATACTTGCATCATGTATCTGAGTTGCTTCATAAATCACAAATCCATTATAACAGAATCACTAACACAAATTGCAATAATAGAATTCAAATACAGCTAGCATGTTCACTGATACAAGTTCATGGTTCACAAAGAGCTTCAGAAAATGCAATAGTTAGTCATCATCACCGTCTTCGTCTGACATGTTGCCTTCTTTTGGACTATGGTACTCAAGCCAGGTTTCATCTTCTTCTTCATTGTCTATTTCTTCAGCTTTAGCTATATGTTGTTGTCGACGGATGCTCTTGACAAGGTCTCTACTAATAGGGCTGCCTGGGTCATTGTCCATGTTCAACAAATCCATATCAGGATCTAGGTCTGCCAATGTACCATGTCCCAGTGAAGTACTCTCCTCTTTGTATGCCTCCTAACATCTCATTTGTATTTGTTCATGAAATGGTTGCTTTTCGTCGGACTCTTCAACATCAAATATATGTCAGTGGCCAAGGTCTTATACCACTCGCCAACATGGACCAGACTTCATATCTTCCAAGAAAAATACTTGTGAAGCATCCGTGGCAAAAATGAATGGATCATTCTTATACCATCGGCCCTGGATGTTAATGCTCTTGAAGTAACCATCATCTTTCACCTGGTATGTCCTTCCCTCAAGATGGTACCATTCACATCGTAATAAGATAACAGTTCTATCTCCTCTGATATTCTTTGCATAAGTGTCATCATTGTGAGTACTTGGAGATTTGATGGTGGACTTTGTGTCTTCCTGTATTCCTCACGAGCCAAAGTGTGATACCGTACCCCATTGATTATATAGGCTGCGTATGAACGCACAAGCCTAATCGGCCCACATGCGAGTGAGTATAGGTCTTCATCAACATCCATTGAGCCTTCACATTTCAATCTAGTAATCTGCAGGTTCAAAAAAAAGAGCTAGAATTAGTGAGTTTGAAGTTGTTGAAGTACTTATTTAGTCATGTTGTTGAAGTTGCACACACATGATCCTCGAACCACGTAGCGAATTACGTTGACATCACTTTTTCAATATCATTCACCCCTTGTTGTTCTAATTTCTTCCTAAACTTGCTGCAATAATATAGGTAGAACTTAATCAATTTATTATGACACTAATATTGAATATATAGTTGTCTAAAAAGACATGACAACAATTACTCACTCTTTGTAATCATCAACCTATTCACAGTTATTTAGAACAAAAAAACCATAGAGTCATAGTCTTTATCTTCATAATGAAGTTTGGAAGCACCTAGCAAGTTAATACCATGACCAAAAATATAGAAACCACCATTGGCTTTGATGTCCCGGCCACCATCTCTGTTTCTTTTAGGCCTATTGAACTTATTAATAATGTCACCGAAATATGTTGAGCACTGGGTCATACACTCATAGGCAGTGTATGCCTTTGCAATACTGCCTTCAGGTCTTGATTGATTGTGAACGAAATGCTTAAAGGTGCCCAATATTCTCTCAATGGGATACATCTATCCATACTGAACTGGTCCCCTTAGGAGTGCCTCATCTGGTAAGTGTACTGCTAGGTGAACCATAACATCGAAGAATGCAGGAGGATAAATTTTCTCCAACTTGCAAAGGATGAGTACAATTTCTTCCTTCATCTTGTGTAGTGCATCAACCTTGAGTGTTTTGGAGCAAAGTTGTCTAAAAAACCTACCCAATTCAGCAATTACTTCATATACATCTTTGCGCACCAAACCTCAAAGGCCAGATGGTAAAATACGTTGAAGCATTATATGGCAGTCATGTGTTTTCAGCCCATGCATTGATCCTGCTCCCTTCATATTGACACATCTTGATATATTGGAAGCATAACCATCTGGAAATTTAACATTGCTCACAAACTGCAAGAACTTCTTCTTTGCTTCAGGTTGTAGAACATAACAAGCTATAGGCCTTGTGTCTCCTTGTAAATGAAGCTCTTTTCTTATACCTCTATCTTCCAAATCTAGTCTAGCATTTAGTGTGTCCTTCATCTTATTTGGAGTATTAAGTATAGTGTGCAAAATGTTTTTACATATGTTTTTCTCTATGTGCATAACATCAAGATTGTATTGTAGCTTCTGTTGTGACCAATATGGCAAATCATACAAGCTAGCCTTCACATGCCAAACTGGTTCTCCTTCATGAAGCTGTTTCCTTGATTGCTGCTTGTCTAGATGCTTGCCTGGAACATAGCAAATTTCATTCAACCTTGCCTCTACTTCGTCTGCACTAAATTTCCTTCGCTGCTCTCTTTTTTCATGCCTGCCATTGAAAGATTTGTTTATTCTCCAGTCATGGTCATTAGGGACGAAACGTTGATGGTCCATGAAACCAATTTTATTTCTAAGACTGCAGGAGCATGGATTCTCATCACAGTGCACACATGCAAAGTAACCCCTAGTGGTCCTGCCTGACATGGTACCTAAAGCAGGGTAGTCATGGATTCCCCATAGAATTGCTGCACGTAGATCGAAATCTTTGCCTTCAACAGCATCATAAGTACGTACACCCTCCCAAAGCTTTAACATGTCTTTCATCAAAGGTTGCATGAACACATGGAAATCTTTGCCTGGTGATCTTTTTCCTAGAATTAGTAAAGCAAGCAAATAATTTGATTGGTCCATACACATCCATGGTGGCCAATTATATGGAATCACAATCACTGGCTAGATGCTGTATGAATTGGTCATCTGACCAAATGAGTTAAATCCATCAGTAGCAATGGCTACCCTCAAATTGCAGGGATCATCTGCAGGATGTCTTATTTCATTCTTAACTGGTGCCCACTTTTCCTTGTGCCATCTTGCATACTGTGCATGCTGCTTTGACAAAAAGAACCTTTGAAACCGAGGTATTATTGGAAAGTAACACAGGACCTTGTGAGGAACTTTCTTTTTGCCATCCTTGTTTACTTTCCATCTTGTGAAGCCACAAACTGGGAAATGTTGATCCTTTGCATGATCATCCCAAAACAAGGCATAGTCATACTTGCACACATCAATTTTCTCATAACCAAAACCAAGCTTCCGGAGTAGAGCTTTCACTTCGCTATAGGACTTAGGTAGACCAGGCACATTTTGCAAAGAATTCGATAGCAACTCAAGGAATGCATCAAAACCATAATTTTTTATCTAATTGTACACTTTTATATGCAATAGTTTAATAATGAAACTTAGCCTAGACTCCTCGGTGCAACCTGGATATAGCTCACGCTTTGGCTCCTCCAGGATTTGTTTATATAAATTACCACCAAAGACATGCCTTGCTGCTTCGCGCAAATCTTGAACCAACCCCGCAACTCCACGTGCACTATCTTCCATGACATCTTGAGCTAGTCCTTCATCAACAAGTGGAGGCTGGTCATTTGCATCCCATGACATATGTTTAGCTACTCCTTCATAATCAAATGAGGGCAGGTCATCTCCAACAACATCATCTTGATCAACAACAACATCAATATCATCTCCCTCTCCATGGTTAATCCACATTGTATAGCACCTAGACATACCATTGATATGGATATCCTCCTCTACCTCAGCTTGGATTTTCTCTTTGTTGGTTCAGGCATTGATGACATGGACACTTGATTTTCTCATCTGGACTAAATCTACTTCTGACATGTTGCATGAATTGTTCAACACCAGCAATAAATTATGGAGAAAATGGTAAGCTTCTATAAATCCAGCTTCTGTCCATCTTATCCTACATGAGATGAGTGTGCCAAAATGTTACAATTCTAGTTTCTATCCATCAAGTTGTAGTACATTTAGTGCAAAAAATGGTAAGTTGTTAAGTAAAAAACTCACTGATGAGGCGAGCTCGAGGCAGTGCTAGTGTTGTGGTGCCCAGCAATGCTGGCACTGTGGATCCACCAATGACGCCCAGCGATGCTGGCACTATGGTGCCCGGTGATGGAGAAGCAGATGGTGGCGGCGCAGATCTGACAGGGGCGCATGCTGATGCTCCTCCAGCGGTCCTCATCGAGGCACCACCGGCGAGGCTCTATGGTCACCTGGCGAGGCAACAAGGGGGAGCATGGCGCCGCGATGTGGCCACAAGCACAGCTTCGGTGGCCGGCACTTCAATTGACGCTGGGGTGGACGCCGAGGTAGAAGGACTGGACGGTAGGGGTGCAGAGGCCAACCATGGTTCAGTCACCGGCAAAGTGGCCGGCCATGGTGCCCACTAGCCTGTGGCCACTCGACACTGGCCACTGGCCACCAGAGTGCCATCTTAGCCACGAGTGATAAATCACTAAATGATGTGTGGGTCCCTTGTTTAGTTGTTGTCAATTGTTTCAATGACATGTGGGCCTGGCATGATACTTAGTCATTCCTATCATGAGTTCATTGTACATACACATTTTCTCTTTTTAATCTTTGGTAAAAAATTGTAATGAGTTTATCTCCCACATACATACTCTAAATTTGATGATTTTTTTCTAAAATTATCTAAAATCATGATCTATCAATGTATGGAGTTCATTGTGGTCATATATGCATGAGACAAAGTTTGCACAATTCATAATTTAAATTTTAAAAACATGCCAAATCGAGCAGGGAATTTTAAGACCCAAATTTGTTCAAATGAAAAAGTCATGAACATGAAGAATTCTCAACTCATCAAGATCTTCAAATGTTATTTAAGTCATTTTTTCATATGACAAAGTTAAAGAAAACTTGTACACAAATTTATGTATCACTTTCATACTTCCATGAACTATGAGTGATCTATAAAATTTGTGAACAAGGTTTATAAAACTTCATCGGATGAAAAAATGACCCTAATAGAATCCGAAGATCTTGTTGAGTTGAGACACTTTCATATTCATGAGTTTTTCATTTGAAAAGTTTGGTTCTTCAAAATGATAGTAAGAAATTGGCATTTTTTGAAATTTGAAATGATGAATTGTGCATAGTTTGTCAAATCATTAAATGACCATAATGGCCTACATTAATTGATAGAGCATGAATTTAGAAAAATTTAGAAAAAATCATCAAATTTGGACTATTTATGAGGGAGATTTCCATGTTTGAACATTTTACCATGGATTAAAAAAACACAGTTCTACGATGAACTCATGTCCAGAATGGCTTAGAACCATGTAGGGCCCACTTGTCATTCAAACAGCTCGATTAGCCCAAAATTTTTCGTGACGTCGCGGGCCCACACACCAGACCAAAAATTGGCGGCTCTCCCTCGCCTAGCCGGTCACCGACAGGTGGGACCAGCCTCTGATCCCGCCATCCCACCACCGCAAATACCTCTTCGGCAACCCGAATCCCACATTTCCCCCAAAACCTAGCGCCGCACGCCCCCAAACCTAGAACCCGCCGCCACGCCGCCTCCCCCCGTCCATCCTGCTGCCACAGCTCCCACTCCCCCCGTCCATCCCACCGCCGCAGCTCCTACTCCCCCCGTCCATCCTGCCGTCGCAGCTCCGACTCCACCCGTCCACCACAGCTCGTTGTTCGGATCATGCCTGTCCCGCCCATCCCGCCGCCGCAGCTCTCACTCCTGCCCGAATCTGTCCACCCTGCAAGCCACGCCGACTTGCCCTCCCCTCAACCTCCTCGCCATGGCCTCGTCCAACCTCTCCTACACCTAGCACCACCATCACGCTGACACCGGAGGCCGGAGCGACCAACCTAGACTCCAAGATGACACTGGAGGCCAAAGCGAATTAGCCCGCCGCCATGCTGAGACTGACGACGGAGGCCAGAGCAGCCCATCCGGCCTGTCTGCCTCTCTCGTCGTCTTGAACTCCGGCGACTACTGGGCCGCCACCAATGCTGACGACCCCGCCGTAATATGCAAGGTACTCGTACTTGGACCTTGAGGCCTTGGCCTTGGTGTGAAAGGATCTATTTTTACTGTGTATTGAAAGCTTCTTGCCGTGGTTGATGTGGTGTTCCTTTGATGCCATGCTCTAGTTTAACAATCCTTGCATGCAGTAGCTATAGTATTTTGATGTGTCTATTTGTGGTTATGAGGCCAAGCTGCCATGCATGTGGTTATTCAGTACCTGTAAATGGGTAAGGGGAAATAGAAGAGGTTATGAGGATTTGTGGCAGCGGTGGATGGTGTGTTGACGTGCATCTATGATTGGTAGTTTGATTTAGATTATATTTTGGTTCAAACTTTGTTTATTGATCTGAGAATTTGTATCAACTTCTCAGCAGCCAGTAGTGCATTAGCAGCTGTTATTATTCAGCTTGGCCACATTAGTGCATCCAGCTGGGTGATGGCCAAGGGGGGACAGATAGGCTGTGCCAACTTGATATAGTGCACCCAGCAAGTCTAGACATGTATGTTACATGGTTTTGCTCATTTGCCAAAATGCTTTTACTGCTATTTTTCCAAAAAGCTTTAACTGCCATTTTGCTCATTTCTGTTTCTCTCAAACCAGGGTGCTTTCTGCAGAAACTGAATCTAGTTTCTGCACTTCCAACATTTCATCATAATTATTATTAGAGGAAATGGGAAAAACACAATATGAGCTGGAAAGGGATGCCCAAGTTAAGAAAAACACGGAAGTTTTTAAGTCCTTGGGTATCGCAGTGTTAGCAAACACTGTTAATGAATCATTCTCAAAGGGAGAAAAAGGGGCAAAGGGAAAAGCCTAGAATCTGACAAACCAGAATCTGATATTATATATGATCCAACCTCTGAACTTGATAATCATTCTAAAACTGATGATGACGATGATGACACTGAGGTGAGATGGATTCATAGGCCAAGTTGAATTCTTATTGACTAATATGACACTATACTTATATAATGTAGTGTCTTGACATCAATACTGATGATGATGCATGTTTCTCTTGCCAGGAAGGAAAGATGGTTCCAGGCACCCGCCCTCAACAGAAGAAGTAGAAGGCAGCTGCCAGCCAGCAGCCACCACAGCCATAAATGAGATTTACCAAGGGTGCTGCAACCATGATTTGTGCAGGGGCAAACCCTAATGCAGGTCGTCCACCACCTAGGTCAAGAACAAACATGCCTACTAAGCCACAACCCAGAGCCAGACCTAATCCAAAGGCCATTTCTAGTACCCCCTCCTTTGCAAGGCAATGTCACTACGAGAACAAGCCACACTACAGAAACGATAGTGCCTAGTAATCCAGATGTAAACAAGACCACTCCAGCCAACTCTTCTCCTAGCCCAAACACAATGCATAGTCATGCCATGTCCACACATGTTGGTTGCAGGCTGCCTACTCCTACTCCCACAAACAGTGTTACTGAACCATTCCTACTGACAACTCTTCGGGTGGACAAAGATCTAGACAAAGCAATGAGATCAATGAGTTAGCCGATGTTACTAATTCAGAGGAACAAACAACTCTAGGAGATATGGTCGATCACTATTCTAGGTAAACCATGGGTTTTAAAGCATTATTTCATGCATTTCAATATCTAAAATTGCTACAGCTATACTAACACATTTATATTATTATTTCCCAATGCAGCTACAAAAAAATGTTCGCAAGAAAACCATGGGTCATGGCTTAGAGAAGTACATTAATAGAGGAAAGAAGCTCATCATCGAGGTGCCAGAAGGGAAGAAAAGACCTCAGGTCCCACTACAAGCTGCAAAGCTGGCATTAGAGTGTGGTGTGGCCCTTAGAGATGGCCTCAATGTGTACACTTATTGGAAAGATTATGATAAAACAGATGCGCAACTTGAAGTAGGAAAAGTGCTAGGTACAGTGGCGGTGAGTTATCTATTTCATTCTTCCTAAGTTTTCCATGCTTCACTATACTCCAAGTGCAATGTGAAATGTTTCATTTGTGTGAATTCAGTCAAGGTTGGAAGTGGATGTTAAGAATGAGGGACCAAACAAAGTTGCATGCACTGAAATCATCAAGAAGGGACTAAGGCAATATAGGTATAACCTTAAGAAGAAGTACTATGATAGCTCACTAACAGAAGAACAAGTACTGGCTAGAGGCCCTCCGAAAAAGGTGAAGCCAGAGGATTGGGCCAATTTGGTGAAGTACTGGTATCACCCAGATAATCAGGTCCATGCCTTGACTATCTAGTTTCTTCTTATGCAATGCAGATTGTACACCAAACTATGTACAAACTATTGTGATGTTGTCAGAACTTCGTGCACTGTGTCTGTGAACCTGAACTTATTTGCTTCTATTTAATGTTAGAACATATGTATGATGGATTGAAACCTGTGCAATGGATCCAAAACTTGTGTGATGTGTTTTAATAATGCTGGATTTGAACTGGTTGTGTGATATACTATGGAGTGAATGTGGATGATGTATCAGTTGTGATGAAATTGCTGGGCCATATATGTGTGATATTGGTCGTCATTGAATGAAAGGGTCATCACCAATTGTTTATAATGGCTACAGATACCATGACACAGGCATGGTGTCAAAAAATGTGTATGACTTTATATGACGTGACGGTAGCGTCACAAAATATGTCATAAGAGGGGTACACTTCAGGTTCTCTGAAGACATTTTGTGACGTTTGTGTAGGTATTACGTGATGACATACCACAACAATGTATGACACAATATACCATCGCAAAAGGTTAACAATATATGACAAAATTTATGATGCTAAAAGGCATCAAAAAAGCTATCCAAAAATAAGGGTTCGAAGAGACGACTAGACATTTTGTGACGAGTTGACTGAACAAAATGTGACGAAGATATCTGTCATAAAAGAAACAATATATGACACCTTCGACAAAGCGTCACAAAAGGTCCACACATTTTGTGATGGACGTCCATGTTTTCATCACTTGAACATTTAGTGACGGTCTTTTTATGACGGTCGTTGTGACGTGTCATAGAAACTCACATTTCTTGTAGTGCATATTTTTATTTTTAACTAAGAAACAAGAAGAAAAGAAAAACAAACATGGGCTCTACCAGGCTGAAACCTGGGGAGCTTTATTATAACTATTTATTTATTACTGAGAACTTGTTCACTCAACTTTTTATTCAAACTCAAACAAGGCCAGGATAAAGATGCAAAGAATGATATGCCTTGGTTTATCTCCATATCAGATTACTTTCATTGATTATGCCAACAGCTCAAAGTTCATTAATCAAGATTTCAACTCCATGTCAAAATTTGAATAAAGAAGGCTGTCTTGACCTAAGCACCATGCTTAATTCAAAAGGACTATGGGCATATCTAATTAAAATACACCCAAACTAGAACATATGACATAAGCAAAGGAAGCATGAATTTGTATGATCAAATGAAGACAAGTATGAGTAAGGGAGTTGGTGAACTATCATTACCTTTGTATACCTGAATATACTTACCTGCAGCATATGTGAATGGAAATGATGCAATGGTGGCTTCAATGTACGAGCTTCAATTCAGGTCATTACCAAGGCTAGGTCATACACAATTTGTGTGCGTGGGCCGTAGGCCTTGGTAATTGCAAAGGTCCAGAAGAGGGAGACTCTTTTTTTTCTCAATCTCCTTTTTTTTAGTTGTCCCCTTCTAAGTTTTCCTTTTTTTTATAGCACCTTATTTTTTAACCTTCTCTCTCTTTTTTTGCAACACCGCTGATATCAACTTTCAACATTTTTTTGAATGACCTCTTGGTGTGTGTGGAACTTGAGCTTCTCATCATTCTCGCCCACACTTGGACTTTTGCGCAAAAGTCAAGTGTAGAGTCAAGGTCTTTTTTGAGTGTGTTCCATCACCTAGGAGCGCATCAAGGTTTGTAGTTGATGTTGCTCCATGTTATCAAGCATCATATGACCCGTGTTGGTGTTTGTTAATGCAAACAGATAAATTCGCAAGCGCACGGATACCATTGCCAAGAGTATTCTAGGGTATTGTATTTATCCACAGGGAAGCGATGGTTAAAGATAGTGATAGTGAACCATCCTGTATCTACTATCTAGTATACCAACTAGACTAAAGTAGGCTAAGCGATATTTAAGATAGGATAACACCCAAGAGGTTCTACTCATAGATAAGTAAATGCTTGAGTAGCTAAGAGGGAGAGCACGGGAGTCTTATGTTACTTCTAAGCAAGCACAACTCTAGCCTGGATTATTGTGATATATATGTACCAAAAAATAGAGGGATTCACATGCACTTCGGAGCGCACCCGCTCGGAACTCACCACAGCAAATGGTTCCAACACAAAGCACCTGGAGCTCTACTACACAGACTAAACCTATCATGATGGACAACATAGGCAAATAGGTCTATCACCAACTATTGCTACCACCTCTGGAGATTTAAGAGCAAACACAGGTAAGCATATAGCCTAAGCACCATGCTCAATCTATAGACTTACTACTCTAATCACATATGACTAATTAGAGCACCTTAACCGGGCGGTGTTCCCGCACAGGATATAGCCACACTAAACAAGGCCAACATGATTATCTCTAGAGCATGGCTAAAAGGGAAAGACTATTACTTGAAGTAAAGACTTAGAAAAGTACTTGCAGAGAAAGTAATATCTTTATTGCAATAGGGAAAGTGTTACCAGAGCGGTACAAGGCTATAGCGACTTCTGAAGACTTCCTCCTGACTCTGAGCAGAGCTCCCGCTAAAACTACTAGAGTTACATATTGAAGAGTGGAGAGAGAGCTCCTTCTTGGTGTGTGTTTTACAAATGAAGCATGGGGGACCTATTTATAAGCTCTGGAGGTCGATAGTTGTGACTTCGGGGGTGGGCGTCCTGGGTCCAGGCTGGGCGCCCTGGACATACCGTCCATTCGCACCGACCTTCTATCCAATGGCAATGGCTCACTCCCCCAAGTTAGTTGCATGTGAGATAAGTCAGTTTGGAGTCGGTACCAACCGACTTAGCCTCCTTGGTTGTATGACAATGGGCCCATGAATCCAAGTGACATCCATCGAGCGCCCTTGGATCAAACCGACTTGGTTTCAACTGTTGGGAGACATGGGATGTTGTTGTCATGGATTGGTGATGTGGCTGGGTCGGTTTGGTGGCATGGCCATGATGGGCGCCCTGAGTCAGGGTGGGCGCCCTGGCCAGGGTGGGCGCCCTGAGTCCAGGGTGGGCGCCCTGGCCGTGGCTGGGTTGCTGGCCCTGCCACATTCCATTGCCTTCATTGTTCCATTTTCATCCATTTTTGATATTTTTCCTGCATACAAATAAAATTTCCATGTACAAGTGGACCTAGGTGAATTATAAACAAAAATCACTACTTCTATTATTGATTGTTCCCATTTTGATGCAATAATGACGGTTAAAATTAGTAGTTAAGGACCATCAACAAGTTCCCCCACACTGATCCTTTGCTCATCCCGAGCAAAGATGTGGGGCTTTAACATGTTGGATTAGGAGTTGCTACAATGTGACGCCCTGTAAAAACTCTTATACAAACCAATACTACTCTTGAGTTGAGCAGATTAGAGTTAGAAATCCACCATTAATCTTAGACATATGGGGCTTATAACTTTCACCTTGTAATATGCAAGAGCAAGACAGAGCAGTAGGTAGAAACTTTGAACCTTGCTTTGGTAGAGCTGAGACTCTTTCTGGAGGTTTTCAAGTTTTTTTAGAGAAAAGCATGCCTAAGTTCCTCAAATGGTACACTCGATCACTCAATGGTGTTTGATAATTCTCACCAAGGCCAAAGATAGAGACCTTTTGCACCTATACTAAATCTTATGTGGAGCTCATAGGTGGGGAAAGCATAAGCAGACTTGAGCTAAATATATTGCTAAGTTAGACACTTAGATCAAAAGGAGCAACAAGGCATACAAAATGATCAAGATGTGCAAGTGTGAATATTTGGTGGAACTCCTTTGAGACTTTCTGATGGTAACTTATTTTTGAAGAGAGCATGGCTACCCGCTATTCTACATGGGACACTTGGTCCTCTTTTTTTTGCTCGACATTTTTTGTCGAGAGCAATCCTTTTTTCACAGCGGGTATTGAGGCTTCCAATGTATCATCTCTCATTTGAGGATTATATCCCTCTTTTCTCTCAATTTTTTCTTTTGGTATCACATGCCCTTCAAAAATATGTCTCAAATAGTGTATGGAGCTAGTTGCATATTTACGATGTGGAAACAACAGGGGGTGCATGGTTATTTGGTGGGTGTGTACTTCCAATGTAGAAGTAGCAAGGGGTGCACGTGTAAGTGATCTTGATCAAGAAGTATGACTAGTTTCTCTACTTAGAATAATAAGACCTAACCAAGCTCAAAACAATCAAGTGGCTTTTTATGGGGCTTTCCTATCTAGGGAACATGTACATGGCTTGTGGTAGAAATTTTAACACCATGGAGGAACTTTTGGCAAGGTTTTTAGAATTTTTTTTCAAAATAAATCTCCAGATTTGTCTCAACCATTCCTCAGACAAGTTAAAAGATTTACTCTTTTCACCACCACATCTTATCTCACAAGAGCATAAACTTGGTTATAGCAAGTGCAACCCATAATAGCATGACTTAAGATGAATTCTAGTTTCACATGCTCAAAACTTCAGTAGTAAAGGATTGTATGAAGGGCTTTTGCAGAGTATTTCAGAGCATCTATTCATCATTTCCAACAAAACTTTAAGGTCTCAATTTAAGATAGGTACTTAAGTCAAGATTAATATCACCTCTTTTTGCATCAGATTCTAACGAAGAACATCACAAGATTTTAAGCTTGATTTTTAACATGTAGCATTACCAGCATATCAAGCTTACGATGAAAAAGCAAGAGTGGCAGAGGGGGTGCAAACCAGTGTGCCAAAATGGCGGAGGCCGAGAGGATGGTGTATACGAATTGCGCAGCCTCCCCCACACTAGGACTTTTATGTCTTTGACATTAAAAGCCTAGTGTCAATGTTGGTCATCCCTCAAAATTGACTCCATTGCTGACTGATGTCTTGCTCAAATTGTTCTACCATGTTGTTTTAACCCTTCATTCTCTTTTGTGTTCATCCTGCAAGGTTTAGTGACAACCATACCCGAAGGATACAAAGTCTGCTAGATGCATTTGGTTCTCACTTTTACAGGATGTTTTTATTACAACTTTCTTTTAGGTGAGAATAAAAAAGAGAACAACTTATGTTTTGTTTTTGAGGCATAGGGCAGGGAGCAAGAATAACATTTATAGACATGCATTCCCCTTGTTCTTTTTAATCTTAAAACATTTAGTGAGCAAAGACACAAAACGAGAATTTTTCTTAGAGCACATTTTTTCTCATTATTATTTATTATTTTTAAGGGAAGTCTTATTAGAAGAGTGGTTGCAAGCTTATTGTGCTAAGAGTAAAAGCAAAAAAAATTTAACATAAGACAATGTTGTTTTAATTTATTATGCATGAAAAAAATAATTTTTTTTGAAACTAAACATGGACGAACTAAAACATTACGCAAGAATTAAACATGGGATACTTACCGGTTTACCTGTCGGCAAGGGCTCATTGTTTTAAGTCAATTGAGCATGACTTCTCCATTGAATTTATCTCAAAGACTTACCCACTCAAATTGTCAACTTCCTGCAGAGGTTAGTCCAGATACACAACCGATGTCTACACAGGAAGTTTTAGTTCAATAATCAAACTAGACATCATGTTTAATTTGATTAAGGTAGATTGTTTAACCTAAGCACCATACTTAATTTAAAAGCCTATGGAGGTATGATTATTGCGCAATAACCAGCACTCCAAACTAAACATACTAATATAGAAGGAAGCATGTAAACAATGAACATGAGATGATTTGAACGGATGTGTGAGCGTTGAATGGTGAATCAGAGAACCAAAGTTTTTTTAAATGCAAGGTATTACAAATCTGGTGAATGAATATGATCAATCAAACATGGCATGATTTAAAGAAATTAAAATAATGATATGCATGCAAATCTAGATATATGATGAATCTAACAAACATGCAATGGTGGGAATAAAATTAGAATGCATAAAATATTTTTGGGTTGGTCCTCTCATACCTTGATCAATTCATAACTCACAATCTGTGCTTGAGTCATAGTCGCTCTATCACATATATCATGATTTTCTTTCAGCTTGAGGGCGACCTTTTCTCCATCTGCACAGAATTAGTGTGCACACATACCTATCTACATGATGGTAGGGTGGTGGTTTGATCGGTCAAGAATGATCAGGCACCCTGGGCACGTGACAAATGTTTTACCCACAAAAACTAGTGGCAACTAAGTTAGCAGATATCAAGATCAATATCAAAATCTTTACGCCAATTGCTTCCCCGGCAACGGTGCCAAAAAGCTTGTTGGTATTTGTTAACGCAAACAGATAAATCCGCAAGCGCACGGATACCGTTGTAGCTTTCACCCAAGAGTATTTCAGGGTATCGTATTTATCCACAGGGAAGTGATGGTTAAAGATAGTGATAGTGAACCATCCTGTATATACTATCTAGTATACCAACTAGACTAAAGTGGGCTAAGCGACATTTAAGATAGGATGACACCCAAGATGTTCTACTCATAGATAAGTAAATGCTTGAGTAGCTAAGAGGGAGAGCACGGGAGTCTTATGTTACTTCTAAGCAAGCACAACTCAAGACATGGATTATTGTGATACATATGTACCAGGAAATAGAAGGATTCACATGCACTTCAGAGTGCACCCACTCGAAACTCACCATAGCAAATGGTTCTGACACAAAGCACCTGGAGCTCTACTACACAGACTAAACTTATCGTGATGGACTACATAGGCAAATAGGGCTGTCACCACCTATTGCTACCACCTCTGGAGATTTAGGAGCAAACACAGGTAAGCATATTGCCTAAGCACCACGCTCAATCTATAGACTTACTACTCTAATCGCATATGACTAATTAGAGCACCTTAACCGGGCGGTGTTCCCGCGCAGGATATAACCACACTAAACAAGGCCAACATGATTATCACTAGAGCATGGCTAAAAGGGCAAGACTATTACTTGAAGTAAAGACTTGGAAAAGTACTTGCAAAGAAAGTAATATCTTTATTGCAATAGGGAAAGTGTTACCAAAGTGGTACAAGGCTATACCGACTTCTAAAGACTTCCTCCTGACTCTGAGCAGAGCTCCCACTAAAACTGCTAGAGTTACATATTGAAGAGTGGAGAGAGAGCTCCTTCTTGGTGTGTGTTTTATAAATGAAGCATGGGGGACCTATTTATAAGCTCTGGAGGTCGGTAGTTGCGACCCCGGGGGTGGGTGCCCTGGGTCCAGTGTGGGCGCCCTGGACATACCGTCCATTCGCACCGACCTTCGATCCAACGGCGATGGCTCACTCCCCCAAGTTGGTTGCAAGTGAGATAAGTCAGTTTGGAGTCGGTTCCAATCGACTTAGCCTCCTTGGGTGTATGACAATGGGCCCATGAATCCAAGTGACATCCATCAAGCGCCCTTGGATCAAACCGGCTTGGTTTCGACTATTGGGAGACGTGGGAAGTTGTTGTCACAGATTGGTGACGTGGCTGGGTCGGTTTGGTGGCACAGCCAGGGTGGGCACCCTAAGTCAGGGTGGGTGCCCTGGCCAGGGTGGGCGCCCTAAGTCCGGGGTGGGCGCCCTGGCCCTGGCTGGGTTGCTGACCCTGCCACATTCCATTGTCTTCATTGTTCCATTTTCATCTATTTTTGATATTTTTTCTGCATACAAATAAAATTTCTAAGTACAAGTGGAACTAGGTGAACTATAAACAAAAAACCTACTTCTATTATTTATTGTTCCCATTTTGATGCAATAGTGATGGTTAAAATTAGTAGTTAAGGACCGTCAACAACCCGAGCTCTTCATGATCTTTCCGGAAATGGTTTAGCAACATACCCAAGGTGCACACTAACTTGACAACATGTCCTTGCTTTTATTAAAGAGGATTTTTTAAAATAATAATAATAGTAAATATAAAAGTTTTTTAAGATAATCTGGGGTATCTCCCGGCAGTGCTTAAGTTATGGTCTTAAGATTGACCGTGGGAACTTCTTCTTGCAGCTATCAATGGTGGGGTAGTTCCCAACTTCACCACCAAGCATTGGGCATTGATATTCAAGCTATAAGGTAAGTACCATGGTGCTACTATGAGATCTGGAATGCTTATGATAAACATAGGCATCGACAACCAACCTCTTAAAAAGTTTGACGAGGATTAATAAAAGGTTGTGATCCTCGTAGAAGCATGGGGTCAGAAGCGGAACAAACTCTAGAGACTCCAAAATTGAGCATGAAACATGAGATGTCTCATAAGGGAAGTTAGCATGCCCATTAGCGGGTTGCTGCTTGGTCTCTAGAGTTGTTGCTTTGGGCATGTCCATGGCATGGAAGTTTTCATGTAGAACTAATGTTGCATCTCGGCCATTATCAAGAGCAACATTTCCAAGGCCAGAGGGACATGGCTTTTGTTCGAGCGAGGGTGACAATGGACATTCAATTTCACACAAATGTGAAACAAATGGAGAAATGAATTTTGCCTCCTCGAACAGGTTCTTCTTAGGAAGATGCTCCACCATTGGAACTTCTAGGTGAGTGGTGGGAGCAATTTTCCTAAACTTCTCATTAGGGTACCATTGGGAAGATTTATCTTTGAAAAGTTCATCCAAGGGACAACATATGAGGAACTCCGTAGGATGGATAACTGTCCTCTTAAGTGTTCATGGTTCGGGTGGGGGCTCATTAGTCGAACCGATAGATGGTACAAGGTTGGATTCAGCTAACGAGGGCTCCCCCACACTTGACATGACTAAGGCCTAGAGGGTTTTGATTTATACAATGAGGGAAGTGTGCTTCCCTAGGATGTGATCAAGGATTTTCCTCTGTTTCGCCATGGTTTTATGCGAGAACGCCGATCCACCAGCTGTGTCAAGGCATAGGGTGGCATCTTCGTCTAGACCTGAATAAAAGAGATGCAATTGCATGCTGTCAGGTGCAGACAAATCTGGATCGGCATGTACTAACATTGTAAACCTAGCCCAAGCTGCACCTATAGACTCCTCCTTGTCTTGCTTAAAATCAAGGATTGCCCTTGCTAGAGAGTTGATATGGGACATAGGAAAGAATGTAAGACAAAATTTGTCTTTAAGTTCTTCCCAGTCCCCATTCATACTTCCTATGACATTAGTGAACCATTGCTTTGCCTCCCCTTTGAGGGAGGTCAAAAATAGCTTCCACTTAAGAGTTTCTTGTGTCAAGTCAGGGATCCTTAGGCATGAACACAATTCCTCAAATTTTCGCAAGTGGTCAAAAGAATCTTCGCTATCGCGACCAAAGAAGGGATTTGCCCAAACCATGGCTTTAAATCCTTGGTGGAGTTCATGGCTAGATGAAAAGTTTGATTTTGAAAAGATTGTTGCTCCAAGAACTCCCCCTTTGAAGCCAAAAAGTTTTGAATTGGAGCCGGCTTCATGGTGATAGGGTAAAAGAAGATATTTTATTTTGTAAAATAAAATATAAAATATTTTTTGTTTTTAAAAATAATGATATAGATAGGAGGATGAACTAGGTTCAAAGAAAATAGCAACCATTCCCCAGCAATGACGCCAGACAGCTTGTTGGTGTTTCTTAGCGTTAGCAGAAAAGTCCGTAAGCGCACAGAAGTACCGTTGTAGCCTTCACCCGGAAGTATTCAGGGTATTGTATTTTCCACAGGGAACAGAGGTACTTCTTCTAGCTAATTCGCCCAAGGAACAACACAAGGGTAGAGATAGAAAGGGGGTAGAGATGGATTCCTATAGCTCTTCGGTCTTAATAATAGCATTGCTAAACTTCTACTTGCTTGCTTTGGGCACCGGATAACACCTAGTCTGCCAAGCGTTGCCGGCCTATAGCTCTACATCATACTCTGACATGGGGAGTGCTAGAGATGAATAGGGTTGTCACCACCTGCCCGCCTACCCCTCTGCCCGTGGAGATACAAGGCAAACGAAGGTAGACTATAGCTTAGACACCACGTCTATGCTATGTTCTACTACTCTAGTGTGCTTGCAAGGCTTACCCGATGGGTGGGGTCCTTCTACTAGAGCACTCACCTCAAGGGACGAATGACAAACCCACAAACAAGTATAGGTAAAGCTTAACTAAACAAAAGACTTAATAGACTATAAGAACCATGAACACTCACTTAGCCAAGATCCTGTGAAAGAGCCAAGTACTTGTTCGTAGAGGTACAAGCTCGGGGAGGCACCAACAAGCCCGACACTTTCCCGCTCTCTTCTCTCACATCTCTCTTTCTAACTCTAGGTAGCTACTAGGGCATAGCCCCTTTGGAATGATCCACAAATACTAAGTGGTGCTCTTGATCCCTTGATGTGTTGATTCATGAATGATGAAGAGAGCAGGCCTCCTTTTTATAGCTTGAGAGAATGGGGCTCTATGCAAAAGGGCCATCCCCACAAGGAAGGACACAAACTGACCTCCAAAGGGTGGTTTGCACTTTCCTTCTACATCGATCATAGGTGGGACCGTCCTTGGAAAACCATCCTACACACCACCTGAGAAAGCTGGGCCCGAGAGGCCCCACCAGGGGGCGGCCGGTAAAGGCGCGGCTGGTCCTCTAGCTGGGCCTTTTCAAGCCCATCTTTTAAGCATGTAGGCCTTGTCGTTAGCTTTCCAACGCCTGGTGGATGGCCCAAAACAGAGTTCGGATGAGTGAGTTATGGCCAAATTACTCGGGCCTACTCCTACAGTCCTAAAATGGACTCAAACTTTATTTGGGCCATTGCTTCTATGGCTCATGTTGGGTCTATTTCTCTCTTTGATAGGGCCCTCATTGTCTTCATGATTGGGCTTGTTTTACTTGCTAAAATACATCTTCTTGGAGGCGTATTTTGGTGTTTTCTGAGTTTGTCTCTGCAAAATATGTGGACACCAAAACTCGTAGAAATATTTAGTGGTAAGGCCCTATCACTATACTTTTTATAGAAAATATTGGCTGTAAAAATGGGCACTAAGGACCGCCAATAGTCACCGTATCCAATATCTACTTCTTCTAAAATATCAGCTGACGTAAAACCATTTCCTAGCTTCCCTTCAGTACCATCGATTGGATTATCCACTAAACAAATTTTTTAGAGCCGACTGCTTGGATCGGCTGTTGACCTTCATCGTTGATAATGATGAACTTTCCTTGAAACTCTTTTCCAGAAAGGCACTCAATATCTTCAAGGTCCCAATGGTCATGGTTGATAGAAGAAAGGCTAACTGAATCATCAACAGGGACAATTTCAACTTTATTGTTCACCCATTGTAGAACATGTTGATGCATGGTTGAAGGAACACAACAATTGTCATGTATCTAGTCCCTTCCGAGAAGTAAACTATAAAATCCTTCTTCATTGATAATAAAGAATATAGTGATCATAGTCTTACTGCCAATGGTTAATTTTACGTTGATTGCCCCTCGGGCGTCAAAAATCTTATCTGCAAAGTCTCTTAGCTGTACATTTGTCTTGATCAAATCTTTATAGCTTTTGCCCAACCTCTTGAATGTTGATATAGGCACGAGGTTAAACATGGCACCTCCGTCCACTAGCATCCTGCCCATAGGCTTGCCATTTACACGTCCCTTAATATATAAAGCTTTTAAGTGACAGTAATGCATTGGCTTATTAAATACGGCCTCTTGATTCTTCGACACTCTGTACTCAGCAGGCAAAATACACTGCATACCAACCGATTTGCCTGAATCGGTTGTTTGCTTGGCCTTCCAAACCTATGCCTTCTTAACCTTCTTAGCCTTCTCTTGCTTGATCTCAGTCTCCCTCAAGCATTGAACTCTTCTTTTTTGACTCCTAGAGAGACCACCAGGGCACCATTGGTTTTCATTCCAAACATGCTGCACTTCTCCTATGTCTTCATCATAAGCGTCACAATGATCATGAATTATGTAGATATTAATACGTCGATCCTCTATAGGTCATCCAAGTCTTTCATGAACAGACCGGCGGTTGGTTTGGGATTGCCGATACTCCCTGTACTGATCACTGCATTCTAGGCAATTCCTCTTGGTTGGTAACCTCAAACCTTCGTTCCAGCAATGCCTAAAGAAAGGACAATTCCAATGTGATTCGGCTTGTTCTCTTTCATACCTCTCTTCTTCAAGCATCTTTAAATGCTCTTGCTCTTCAAACCGTCTCCTACGGTCTTTCTCTTGCTGCCTCTGTTACTTATTAAGGAGAATACGAGATGTCACACGTGGTCTTCTTTTAGCCAATGAAGATGACTCAGGCTGGTCAAATCGGCTATTCTGCTTCTCACGCCTTCTCTTGATCTCCCGATACTCCTCATCAGTGAGCTGCAGTCTTGTGTCTACCGTTCCTGACTCTTTCGCCCTAGCAGAAGTTAGCACCTTGGGTTTTCCTTTTGGAAGTACAATATCAGCCATTGCAGTATCAAAGGGATCTTGATCAACTTTCATCTTACTGGTAGTATCAAAGGTCAACTTTCCAGTTTCAATGGATTTCTGGATTTGCTTCCTGAATACATTACATTCATTCATGGAGTGGGTAGTAGAGTTGTGAGCCTTGTGATACTTCTTTCCCTTTACCTCTTCGGGACTGAGTGGCTCATGTAACACTTTGATGTGACCCTTACTCAGCAAATAATCAAAGATTTTATCATCCTTTGAAGTGTCAAAATTAAATCTCTCCTGTGATCTACCCCAAGGATGGCCGATAACACACTTCTTGACAAGATTGTACTCAATAGCATCAACTTCTTTTGTTTCTGCGTCTGAACCATACTGAATCAAAGATTTGTAATAATTAGCCACATTAGCTGCCTTTTAGAAATGGCTCTGCTGGCGTGGTGGTTGTACATATTCATATACTGTAGCCACCCTTTGTGCTAGCGCTCTAAGCCTATCAAAGTGAATGCCAACAAGCTTCTCCTTCAAGTATGGTTGCATCCCCTGGATAGCCAATTTTACCAACTGGCTGTCAGACAAGTTCATTGAAAAGCACAAACTCTTTGTTTGCCTGAATCTTTGGATGTAGTCAAGACCTGACTCATTGTTCTTCATCTTGATGCTGGTCAGATCATCGATATCCTTTTTAACAGTACCATTGAAGAAGTAAGCGTGGAACTTGCTTTCTAACTCATCCTAAGTATTAATAGAATTTCTTGGCAAGGATGAGTACCAAGTGAAGGCTGGTCCTGATAGTGACAAAGCAAAGAATCTGATACTATGAATCTCTTCAACCGTAGCATCACCTAACTAAGCCAGATACTTGCTTATGTGCTCCATCGTGCTAGTATTGTCTTCATCGGTATGGCATGCTGTATGATCTGGAGTAACTCCTCTTCATGCCAAACTGTTTCTCCATCACCTCAGCAAGCTTGTTGACTAGTTGGTCATTAGGATCAGTAGGTCCCCTGATGCTTGGACAAGCAGGCATTCCCTAATGATTGTAACTTGAAACATTTGAAAACCAGCTGGTGGTTCTTCATCTCCTTCCTGGGCTTGAGTAGCTTCTCCTCTCAAAGCTTGATTCACATGATAATTCATGCTTCTTCTAATTCTATCAACTGAGGGAGCTATTTTTTGAGCCGAAGGTGGTATAATTGTAGTTGTACCAAAATTAGGTGGAAGACCACCCTTCGGCTGTTGTGCATGAGGAGCAGCACTGCCATTTACACCACTATTGGAAGTCAACGCCATATTTGTCTTGGAAGGATTCTGTGCACCATCACCAGCACCTGACGTTGTGTTCAGATTGAAGTAAGCAGGTCCAACTTGATCAACAAGAAATCCAGCGAAAAGATCTTTCATGATGTTGGCAAACGTGTTCAGACAATATGCTTGATGGTTTGCAATAACTTCATGGATTATTTTGTTCAATTGTTCCATCAAAAACTCCCTATCTGCGTCATCTCCTGCAACAGTTTCTCCTGCCATCAAGATTCTGGGCATTGATTGCATCAAAACTACCTTGCCACCATGCACTCTTCCAAAGCAAGTGAAGCACTTTCTGCACTAGTTGTTCAGTAGCTCATTCAATATCTTGCTTCTGCTCTGCATTGAGTTCTTCCATCGTGACATCGAGGATATTGTTGATGTTGAGGTCAGATGAATTTGGAGCCATCATTGACGATTGTGTGTCCCACCAGGTGTGCCAAAAAGAGTGTTGGCGTAAAAATGTGACTCATCACGCTAATTGCCTCTCGCAAGCCAGATAGATCGGAGTGTGAGCATCTCTCCAATCCCTGCGACTTCCTCCAGTAGTTGATCTGGTCGATCGAGTCCAAGGCGTGCCAGTTAATTTGACCCTGAAATTGACAAGGAGGAAAAAAATAGTCAAATTATGGAACCTGTCGGTGTGATTCCAGCCAGTTCCTCATATGTGGCTAAATAGCTGAATCGATCAGGGCATTGACTAGAGAGTCAACATCCAACATGCATTTATAAATAAGCGATTGAATAAACTTGTATGAATAAAGCAATCGATCATGGCATGGTACAAATAACTAAGACAGAATAAAGCATAGAAAATTCATGATGTGTGCTATAATAGTAAAGATTTAACTAAATCAGCCACTTTTACACACGAGAGAAAGAGCACAAGGCCATTAGCCGATCTAGTTTAATCAATACAAAGTATAAAAGGTCCAACATGTGATGTGATAATCTAGATTAAAACTAATAAATTTACTAAGCAAGCCCAAAAAACCAACTAGGTTTAAACAGACGCACATACGCAATGTCATGGGTGAAACTCTGGTGAATCGGCTAATTTGCTGATACCGACACGAGAATGAACTAGGTGTACGAATAACCTTAAAATAAAACCTACTAACAAGCTTTATCGTAAAACTACCCATACCCTAGAACACGCCACATGTCACGAATAAGATTGATAAAATCTAGCTAATGCAAGCACGAGACCGATCATCAAAGCAAGGGAATAAACATGATGAGAATTGATGAAAATCGAATCTAAGAAGATATAAGCCAAATCTACCAATCTTGATCGGGCAACGATGTTGTTGTAGTAAAATAAACAATATAAACTAACAACATCAATAACTTAATAAATTTACTAGGTTACCAAGCCTAATAGAGTCGATAACTGGTCGTTAGTAACTTGATGAATCTACTAGGTTGCCAAACCTAATAGAACCCATAACTAGCCTATGCTAACGCATACAATAGGAGGTCAAACCGGCCCTATTAAATGATAACATAAACTGTCAGGAAGTGCTGATGCATAGATGAGAGGTCGAACCAGCCAAATCAAACATAAACACAAGCCCTTTGGCCATATCAATGTAAAATAGGAGGTCGAACTGGCCCTATCTAACATAAATATAAGCCATGACGGTACTTACAGCAAGACAGAGGTCGGACGACCCGATGCAGCCTAGCTTGATGAAGAAACTCACCGAGATCCTAGAACTAAGGGTTTGGTGGCCGGAGCCGAAAAGATTGTTTTGAATGTTGAGAGAGTTTACAAGGTGCCGAGAATTACATATTTATACCCTGCGCTTTGACCAAGTCCTAACCTAATACGACATGCAAATAAGGAAAAGACTCGAAAACTACCTAGACTAGATAACTTGGGCTCAACTATTCCGTCCTGTAGAGTCCCGTGCCGTCAATGCGCCATCTTTTGTCTAGCTGGATCGGAGTCGACGTGGCCCGCATGCCTCTTCCAGGTAGCCGATTCTGGTTAGCCAATCCTCCCTAATTTAGTTGATTCCCTAATATTCGGCTGTTACAAGCATTTAGCTGATCCGGTAGTGTCTTCTGCAAGAAGCTTTACTTGCGTGTCTGCGAGTCCAAATTTTGGTGCAAACACCAAGGTCTTTGATCTCTTTGGCAGCTAGCGAGAGGTAGAGTCAGATGGAGAATTGGCGACGTCTGGGACTCTAGGAAGACGGCATGGACGAAGGAGACAGACACTTGTGCATGGTGCCAAAGCTAAGACTATCCGCACTCATGCTCCTCTATATTCAACCTTTAAAAGGAATATTCCATCCTGGTCAGTCAGATTCTCTCCTCTAAACTGTTTTCTTCCGCACCCATTCATCATTTATATCATCCTTTATCTACTGTGGGGCCCACATATTAATACTTTTTTATTACCCACCGGCCTCCACTCCCTCCTATTCTCTCTCCCATCGCTTCATCCGCCCACCTCCTTGTCCAAACATTCCACCGCATGCCAGCCATGGCTCGGAAAGCTCGCTCGCGCGGCCGGCCTCCCCTACTTCCTCCACGCGCGGCCCGGTGGCAGGGCTCGCCCATGCGCCCGGTGGCGGGGCTGGAGCGCTGCGGCCGGCCTCCCCTGCTCCCTCCACGTGCGGCCCGGCGGCGGTGCTCCCTGGCCATGGAGGAGCTCACTGCGCGCAGCCATGGAGAAGCTTCCTGCCCGCGCTCCCGGCGGCGGGGCTCGCCCGCGCGGCCGGCCTCCCCTACTTCCTCCACGCGTGGATCGGTGGCGGGGCTCCCCGGCCATGGAGGAGCTCCCTACGCTCGCGGCCCAGCGGTGGGCTCGCCCGCGTGGCCGGCCTCCCCTGCTCCCTCCACGCGCGTCCCGGCGGCGATGCTCCCCGGCCATGGAGGAGCTCCCTGCGCGCGGCCATGGCAAAGTTCCCTGCCCGCGCTCCTGGCGGTGGGGCTCGCCTGCGCGCGGCCAACAGCAGGGTTCGGCACGGCGGAGATGGAGGGCAGAACTGGCGAGCGGCCATGGCGCTCGCTGCGGATCTTGGCGGGTGGGCGGCCCTCTCTTCCTCCCTCTTCAGCGGCACAGCGGTCCTCTTCGGCGGCACGGGCCTCCTCTCTCTCTCTCTCTTTTCGGGACACGTGCGTGGACAAGGACGCGCGGGCCCGCGTGGGGCATGCCGGACGCGTCGTACACCCTGGACAGACCCCGGATCGGAGGACGTCCTGGGCTTTCACAGACGGCATCCAGGACCCCGCTGCGGGTTTTTGCTCCTACATCCGGCTTTACTGGACCCGATACAGGCAGCGCTGCGGCTGGTCTAAAGCAGCGCTCCACACGACCAATTTTGTAAACGTGGATGAACTTTACCATCTCGATCGAACATGTCCCAAGAGCCCCATTCCATGATCGCGTGGCTCCAAGTCCGATTGACAGATCAAGGACTATAAGACATAGTGGCGTCCTCCATTCGCACATGAACACCGTTGTACGCCGCCCTATAACTCCGTGCGGCTCGCTTTTGGCCATGAGCTTTGCAGCGCTATGCATGATGCCACTAAATCAAGCGGCCACTGCTACGTGCGACTTGCAAGCACATGTATAACTAAAGTAACTAAAATTTAAGACTAAACTTTAGTCATTCCTATTTAGTTCCTAGAATTAAAAGTGACTAAAGCTAATTAAAGCACTTCAATAAAGACAAAAATAACCCCATGATCAACCAGCGCTGCTGCCCTCCCGCACTAGCTGCCTGTATCCATGCCAGTTTTGGTTGAAGAAAATAGACGTCGACGAAGAGCTACCCATCAAGACGACAAAGATGAACATATGAATTAGTTTCGTGAGTGGATAGCCAATGGTTTGTTAAGTAAGTCTTAGCTCTCATGAATTTATAAGAAGAGATTGTAAGAAGAGACTTGAGTATTATTTGAACACTATTTGGATTTGTGTATTGTGCTCAAGTTCCCAGCAGCGTGGCAAGTATGTGTATTGTGGACACTATTTGGATTTCTTGACTGTTCCTGGCTTAGATTTGGTCGTTTTACTATGGATTCAACTAAGCACAGTGTCTAGGTCGAGATTAGAAATGTTTCCTGCTAGATTAGGCGGCGGAGGAGCACCTGTTGGTGTGGCAGCCCTGTCTGTCTATGTGCATGTTTGATGAACTCTGAGCTCGGTGCCTTGATCAATGATTACAAATGTTTGGCTACTAGCCATCTCATTGTTTCTGGCTACTTTGTTGAACTTTGAGCTATGTGTTTGTGCCTGCTTTGTGACATAGTATACACATGTTTAGCCTATGCTAGTATTTCTAGTACTTCGCTTTTATGATTACAACTGTTTTGTTCTCTGTTTTCCTTCTTCACTTGTGTTTCTGTTGGTTTCAACTGGTTAAGATGGTCTAGCGTTTGAATTTGGGATATATGGTGGTAAGGTTCACCAATCCATACTTGAGTGACCACACCTCCTCGTACGCTGTTGCACCAAACACAAGCAACTGCATATGTTCGTTCAACAAATTCGACAATGCTGGGAACCAAACACGTTTGCATAGTTCATGTACGAAAGCCCAAAAACGAACCAAACATGAG
>CM041645.1:18233021-18291427 GCA_023333625.1 Bothriochloa decipiens
ATAATAAGAAAGGGGACCAAGAATAAAGCAGTGTTAAACTATCTGTAGAATAACTCCCAAGAGCAAAAAGAAAAGGCAAATTTCATGGAATCAATGGTCTACTGCACAAAAATGAAGAACCTCGTCTGTAGGTAAATACATTTCATGGAATCATGGTGCCACATGACCCCGATTAAGAATGTCGGTGAGATCAAAAAATAGACCTATGAGATTGCAAGAACGCCGGTGAGAAAGAAAACCAGCTGAACATATGAACAGAGAATTCAACTCAAAGCGACGCCTCAAGGTAGCCAGCGACTCACCCGCTGAGGTCGCTGCTTGTGGCCTCCTCGTCCTCGTCCCTCCGGACGGCGCGAAGGGTGGTGGTTAGTGGCTAGGGGTGGCTCCCCTTGGCACTCCAGCGCACGGCAAGCTACATCAGGGTGGTCGTCCCAAAGCGGCGGGCGGACATGGTGAGCCCCGCGACGGAGTGAGTCCGCGGGCGTCGACTCCTAGGGTTGGGACAGCGGCAGCATTGTGGATTGGGACGTCGAGTCCGCGGGCGGCGGCGGCGGTGGCGAATCGGGTGAGGTGGCGGCGGCGGCAGCGTATCGGGGATGGAAGAGGGCGACGGGCAAGTCGGGCGTGGAAGGGGCAGGGAAAGGGCAGGCACTGTCCAAATTGGGTTTTATTCCACTTTAGGAGCTTCTGATGGAGTAATAGGATTAATGCATTTTAGTCTCATTTTAGTCCTTCTGTTTGGCTGTTTAGTCCAAAAAAGACTAAAGTGTAGTCCATTCTAGTTTAGTTCTATGGAAGCAAACAGACTGGGTATGAGAAGCCAAGAAAGACGGGGAAGACTACAGATGTATTTGTGGTTGGGCGGTGTGTGAGGGAAGTGGGACCCCCGCTGATGTGACTTCACCAAATTATAGTAAAATATGTTAGTGAATTTTATCTATATAAGATATATAGATATAGATTTGGTTCCTTTCTAAAAAAATAAAAGGCTAAAAGCGGGGTGGAGGGAGCGCTATGAAACATGCCCTCGTTCTCATTTTGATCTCCTAATTCCGACCGGCACGGCCCGCGTGGGCTTTGATTTAGGGGCCACGCGTTGGGCTCCCCGTGGGCCTGTTCTGCTGCATGTCGCGCGGCGGCGGCCATTCCGAGCCGTTCGATCGAGAAGCCCTTGCCGTTAGGAAGTGGGCAGGACAGTCAACGAGCGACGACTGGTTCGCTGGCAGCGACGTGCACATACGGGACACGCGTCCTTCTCCGGCCGTTATACGTGTCCAGAGAAATCACAAACAACAGTTCCTCACTTTTTTTTTTTGTTCTTCATTCACTCTGTAATCTACGCCTGGACACGGCCGTTATACGTGTCCAGCGACGTGCAAAGCTGTATCACCGTCACCGCCGGTTCCTTGCCGCTTTTGGCCTGCCTCCTGCTTTCCTCCCCTAGTCGTGTTGCGCTGGCGGCCGGCCTGCCGGCCGAGAGCCCGAGAATGTAGCAACTGGCAAGGCAAGAGAAACCATATATTCCAAAAACAAGATAGTACTCTACGTGTTATATGAAACTGTGAAAGCATCTCGTGCAGGATAAAAAAAAAGCATCTAATGCCTTTGGAAGCATTATATATAATTTTTTTTCTAATTTATATGAGAATTCTATATTTCACTGGATGTTTATTTTATTAATTAATAAATAATGTCGTCAATTCGCGGCAGGTTTTCGGATCATATGTGAATGCTGACAATTTTTTTTTTCGGGCATGACTGCCGCGTCTCGCTCTCCTTCCATTCGCGGCATTGCCCATTCCTGCACTAAACAACAGCACTAGTATATATATCCATATGGCTATTCGCGTCCTGCTCGCTTGCTCTTCCAGACTTCCACTGTCTGCCCGTGGCCGTGCGTGACAATGCCCACGCGTCCCCCTATCCTCCTCCTCCTCTTTCTCCTCGCCGTCGCCGGCGCCGCGCATGGCCGCGGCGGCATCTCTTTCTTCTCTGATGATGGCAAAAGTGAGAGCGCCGGCGCGACGACGGTCCTCCGGCTCCCGACGTCGGCGGGGGAGACTCCGCCCGCGGAAGCCGCCGCCTGCGAGATGACGTACGGCTTCCTGCCCTGCACCGACACCGCGCTGGGCAACTTCTTCCTCGTCGTCGCCTACGGCTTCCTCATGTTCAAGGCCGCCACCTACCTCTCCGCCGGCAGCGAGCTGCTGCTCCAGATCCTCGGCCCGGGCATCGTCGGTGGACTCTTCCTCCCCATCCTCGGCGCGCTACCCGACGCAATGCTCATCCTCGGTACGTCTTCCTTCGCGTTCCCACTTCCCACCGCCGTTGTCAACGCTTCACTAGCTGCTCGTAATTACTATTTGGCGCTTCGTAGTTGCATGTACCTTCTGCTCACGTAAACAAAAGAGTTCATGTTTGTCGGTTTCGAAAACACGAAAGGTCGTCCAATAGGGGTAAAGTAGACTGAGAACATGGACATTATTGGATAGATGCGTATTGTCAGTAAGCACAAGCTCTGTTTCGTCCGACAAATGCGTGCTCTGTTCTTCATGAAAAAAAAATACAGTATACATTTATGAAATTAATAACGAGACGAGCCAAGAATGTATTTACTTGGCAAATCTTTTATTTTGGCAACTCGTAAAATAATATGTTAAATAAAAAAAATCTCACTCTAAAAGTTTGCTACTTTTAACTTGTAAAAAAAAAAAGCGCACGGACAATTTTCCTCACGAGACCTCTCCTCTCTCTCGAGCGAAGAAGGACGCCGCCGCAGTGTCGTACCTCTCGTCGCGAACTTTTTCCCACACGAAGACGCCGCCGCCGCCTCGCCGCATGATGCTGCCGATCGCCGTGGAGGCCAAGAGCGCGTCGCGTACTGCACTGGCCGATTTGGATCTTGTTGGAAAGTTAATCCGTGCCAGAAGATTTACCTCCATGCATTCAGATGTAGGTTGCGTCCTCGCCGTGATTGGATATCAGATTAACTTGCATGGCTCACGTACTCTTGCTTGGCCTGATTGGATCTCGCTTGTCCCTTTGGTCAATGTGTTCGTCAGCGTGATCCAGATTGGATCGTGTCGTTCGCTCGGGAAAGTGGAGATATGCTCCTCGCTCGCGCAGGAAGAGGCTGCGGCGCCAAGAGAAGGACGGATGCGCGGGCGGCTTCAGCGCGTATATTTGCGCGCTAGCCAGCGATATTTGCCAAGTTGGAAAAATATGGCAAGCGGGATGCTAAACTGGAGTGTGTTTTTCCTCGTTTTGTCAAAAAATTAAGGATGGCAAGTGAATATGCCAAACTGTTGGAGATACTCTTCTAACTTGTTTGAAAGTTCACTGTGGTCATGGCTTGTTTAATAGTAGTGCAGTTCTTTGAAAGTTCAGTATGGTCAAGGTTTGTGTGTAGTCACTAACATATATATATAGTATGCTTCTTTTGAGGTGCTATAACATGCATATTCCCTCAACTCTTGCAAGCGATCGATCGATTATCATGTTCTTCATCTGATTTGAGTGCATAGTGACAAAGTTCATCTGTTTCTCCATCGCAGTTGTACTTGTACTTGTACATCGACTAGATTTCATTCTACATGCAGATCCTTGACCTGTTGGTTTTAATGTTTCAGTCTCTGGGCTCTCCGGCACTAAAGAGGTTGCGCAAAGCCAGGTTTTGATTGGGATGGGCCTGCTTGCTGGTTCAACAGTCATGCTTTTGACCCTCCTCTGGGGAACTTGTGTTGTTGTTGGCAAATGTGATCTGTCAGAAAATTCAACTGCAACTGATTCTCGAGATACTAAAGGCTTCAGTCTTTTTGGTATGTTCGATATTTGCTGTCGTCTTCCTCATTTCCATGCTATTTAATACGGGCATCACTCAAACCATATATTAATCAGGCACCCGCAGAAGAACATTTTTTTTTTTTGTGAATCCAGAAGAACAAGAAATTTAGTTCAGTTTCTACAACTATACTACAATTGCCTCTCTGTCAACATTTAAGAATTTTTTTGCATTATGTCCTAATAACCTTTGCTAAACACCCTATGCATGTTTGCAGGCGCTGCTGTTTTTACTGATGTGCAGACCAGCTATGCTGCAAGAATAATGGCGATATCTGTGCTTCCGTTTATTATTGTTCAGATACCCCAAATTTTTAAGCTCCATTCTGGTCATCGTTTCACTGTCCTGCTTGGACTTATTGTTGCAGCTCTACTTCTGCTCACCTATTGCCTGTATCAGGTATTGTGCTGACCTCAAGAAACTTTGAACTCTACATCTTGGCAACTTATTTAATTCAACATTTTCATATAGAATTAGGGTGACTCTTTTTTCAAGTGGCTGAAACCAGTTCATTTTTACACTATCCTGTGCCCTTGGAACTGCATCAACTGCCTCAGACCGTATGAAACTTTGGATTTTGACTGAAAATTAAGTTGGTCTTAAGAAGCTCAGAAATTGGTAAAATTGATATAATTGTTATATGGAGGTTTATTGGGAAAATATTGAAAAGGTTTATTCAATTAGACACTCGATAAAATCTAGAAATTTGTCAATTTGAACCAGGAGGATTGTGGCTCCGTACCATCCAAATCCGACTAGGTTTTTATCAGGAATTCATTCTACGCTTCTGGAGTTGTCATTGACTTCTTGTCGGGATTTCTTTTATTGCTGAATTTATGTACTATTCTGGACTTCTGTCTGTGTTACTACATTATGGAGAAATGTGCATTCTGTAGTAGAGTCTATGGTTTTGCTTTCTTCTCAATAGATATCGATATTCCTTTTGTTAAGTGTCCTTTTTTATCTGCATGCAATTTTTCATCAAACAGATCTATCAGCCATGGATCCAGAGGAGGAGGTTAGAATATGCAGGACTAAAGCACGTAATGTCTGGACTTCTAAGACATGCTCAGATGAACGTTTTTGGTCGTCTTCTTCAAGAAGATGGAACACCAAATATACCTGTGATCGAGAAGTATGGCTTGGCACCCACCTCATCTTTTGGCTGCTTTCACAAACATGGATCTTTGAGAACCGAGATCCAAAAACTTTGTTTGCAGGTTGTTTCATAAGATTGATCTGGACAATGATGGAAAACTTGAACGTGGCGAACTGCAAGCTTTCATCATTGGTGTGAAGTTCGAAGATGTTGACTTGGATAGTAACCTAGCTGTGGATCAAATCATGGCAGACTTCGATAGATCACATAATTTTGTCATCGAAAAGGCGGAGTTCATCGATGGAATCTTGAGATGGCTAGAAGAAGCGAAACGCTCGGCTGTTACCTCCGGCTCCTACTCGAAAAAGTTTCTGCAAGATTTTCACACGGTAGGTTTTTCAGTTCGCATGTTCATCAAGCTATTTTGTTCTAAACGGGCAATAGTTAAGCTGCATCAATCAACGTCCTGTATTATTGCAGAGAACTAGGGATGAACACAATCTGCTGCTTGGAAATGGAAACGACGATGAGGATGGGGAGGCGATTGAAAAGCCAAAGTGGACCAGCTTTAAGGCCATCTTACTTTTGCTCCTCGGAACTACAATGGCAGCAGCATTTGCAGACCCACTTGTTGACGCGGTGCACGGTTTTTCAAACGCTACGAGCATCCCTTCGTTTTTCATCTCGTTCATTGTAATGCCCTTGGCTACCAATTCCAGTGAGGCTGTGTCAGCAATCATATTTGCTAGCCGGAAGAAGCAGCGGACTCTGTCACTTACATTCTCTGAGGTATGTCTGTCAGCTGAACAAGTACCCAAAAGGAATTGCATCTTTATGTGATTGCCTTTGTTGCATCTCTGTCATAAGTTTCGATCAGATATTCCGATGTGAATTGTGAATTGTGATGCCATCCTTTTAACAACAACCGCAGGTCTACGGTGGGGTGACCATGAACAACACGCTATGCCTGGCCGTGTTCTTGGGGCTCGTATACGTGCGGGGTTTGACGTGGGATTTCTCCTCGGAGGTCCTCATCATCTTCCTCGTCTGCACCATCATGGGCCTCTTCACCAGCTTCCGGACAAACTTCCCACTCTGGACGTGTTTCGTAGCCTATCTGCTGTATCCGCTGTCCCTCGTCATCGTCTACGTCCTTGACTTCAAGTTCGGTTGGTCATAGACTTGCAAGCCCAGCTTGTAACACGCGTACATACACTGTTTAACGTCATATACGAATTACGGCTTTGTCCATGCGAATTACGGTTTTGTTACGTTTTTTTAAAAAAAAAATATTTAAATAGAAAACCTTTTAAGTATTGAAAAGCTAAAAAATGTAAGAGGAACTGTAAGTGATTCTCTACATCTTTCTTAATTAACAGAATAGAGATTTTGATGGAAAATTACACTACAACTTATATTTCGGATTTGCCACTAGCCATCCAAATATACCTATCTTCTCTATTATTTCGGATTTGTCGCTAGCTATAGATAGAAGACTTTTTTTTTTATTTGTACCTATTTTTCAAGTTTGAATATATGTCATTTCCATTTAGTTATTATTTATGATGTACTTCTCATGTTATTCTACATCCCCGTATATATTTCTACATCTCTCATTTATATGGGTTCACTGTCAGACACGTACGCGTACAGAAACGTACGTGTGTGGATGTTTTAAGTCATCCAATTCACTGGGGCATCAAGGACTCACCACGATCGCGACGTCCTTCCCAAACCAGCGCCCCCACCGCGGTGCCGCACATACATAAGCAAATTAATCACTGGAGCTGGTTGGGCATGCTGCGGAGACGCGGTTGTCGTCCCCACAGTTCCACGTACGGCTCTCACGCATTTTTTGCGTGTTTACTTGCTCGTTGCGACCTCAACCAGCCTGTTGTTGGGGCCACGCATTATCATTCGGCCGCTGCAGCTAGCGAGCGACCTGAGATGCTCGGTAGGCTCACCTTTTTATCTCCGTGTGTTGACGTGTTGTATATATGCGCTCGTTCAATTAATCTGGCGCACACGGCACCTCTCGTTGCTGCGGGATACCCTCACCCAGTACTGCCCTCACCTAATGGGTATGTGCGAAAACACACACACAAATACGAATATCGCCAGATGTCCATGCATGTTAGCTTGACTTTTATGCGAAACGAACAGGATATACTTTGGTCTCCAACTTTATGATGTAGTGACAGTTTTGGACAAGTTGCTGCATGCGTCTCCAGTTCAAGAGTCAGAGTTTACATATTCAAGTTTGGATGGAGTTGTTGTTCTACCTTGAGGAGAACAATATCCCTAGTTAGGGAGAGAAACACCGTTTGTACACCCAGGATAACAATATTCCAATCTAAGAAAGAATATTCTAAATTTAGGAGAATGATATTGCAGGTAGGGTCTATGATATTTTAATTGGGTCAAGGGAACAATATTCTAGTCAAGAGTAGAATTAATTAGAATGAAATAAATAAAAAGAGAAGAAAATAAATAGTATATGCTATATTTATTTAGGAGAATAAATTCTCTGTCCATGCCACTCTAGAGTAAACAAGATATTGATAGATTATAAAAATATATAAGGAAAGGAAAAAGAAAAATTATTAATGTAAACATAGAAATGAAAAATTAAAAGAAAGTGAAAACAAAATAAAAAAAAATATTGTGATATGATAGGCCTAAAGCTTGTATCCGAGATGGGTCTCTGTAACAGTGATAGGTTAACAATATACTTTGCTCACATGGGAAGAAATTGAGAACTGATGCACTGTTTGGATGCGTGTCCTACGACCGCGTGGTGCGACAGTCTACGCGCGTGAATAGTGCAACCACTCAGCTCATATCTGAATAGTGGAAAACCCAAGTCAACGCGTGTGGAGAGACGCCGCGACAAACACAATGTTTTGTTCAAGGTTGATGCTCCAGCTTCTGGCAGACTCCATTGGAGAGTGGACCACCGACCACAAATGATCACCAATCAACGTGATCTCCGTGGAGAAAAAGGACAGTACTGAACACCACATGCAGCGGTGAACACGTGGGACCCTCATCCAGGTCTATGCATTGTAAAACACCTTCCTCCTGCGCTGCGCACGCGATTTTTTTTAAAAGAACGGTAAAAACTTTGTCACGATTTTTATTAGACGAATAAAGAAAAAAGATAAGTGTTCCGTTCAGTTTTTGAAGTGGAAATTAGGCGAAAACCACGCATATAATTGTGGATGATATCCTACTCTCACAACACACCTAGGTACCATGTCAACTCAACTCACGCCATAAAAGAGCGCCAACTCAACTCTACTCAACTCCACACTTGGTCGGACTAGGACATCGACACAAGTCTGTAACCACTAGAACTCGGTCGGATTGGATCGTCGACACGAGCATCTACTTTAAACCACTAGAAGCTCCACCACTGACGCAACAAGCAACTAAAAAGCTAGTAACAAAAACCTAAGAACTAAGCAACTGAAAGCAAAGGAACTTTATTCAGCCCGATTTTTTAGTCGTACTACGTTATCAACCATAGAAATCATCAACTATGGTACAATATTTAAGGATGCTTTACCAATTCTCCTTTATAAACTCTACTCAGTACCATAAATATGCATAAACGACTAGAGTTTCTGGAGCACTTATTAATATACTTTCTTAACTCTATTTTTCTCTTTGAGTAGAGTTTGTAAATTCTAACTGTTTAGCTAAAAAAAAACATAGAGTGGAGCACTTCTAATAAACATACTCTTAAAAAAATGTAGCATATGTACTCTTTCGGCCAATCTCTGTCACACGACTTATAAATATATCTTGTTCCAAAAATTTGTGTAATATAATTTCGTTTTACGTGTACACTTTCACTTTACCTCTTTACAAATCTCTATTACACCTTAATCCTAGAGACGTTTTATATATTCTCCTAAGTAAGAGCATGTTCAGTTCCTCGGGACCGAGGCCAAACACTATGCGTGTTCCCTTTGTATAAGCTTCTTCTAGCCGCAATGGTTCCTGCTTTTGTTCGAGGCCAAACGAACTAAGTCCTAAAGAGTTTTGTTCCACACATGAACAAACCATGTGACGTCAAGTTTTCAGCTCAATCATTTTGTATAAGCAGTTAGTCTCGATTGCTAAGCCGAAAGTCAAGGAAGCAGTTTTGTTTTTAGAACAGGAATGACGTCAATCATAGGGATGAATGACGTCAGATCGCCGGCCCTGCTTCAGTGTTTCAGACATTGCGGTTGAATAATAGGATAGCGGTCGTTAAAGTCTTGGGAGTTTTGGTGTGATAGTGTGACCATGAGACCTGGAGTATACCTAGTGACTAGTGGCTCTAGTTGCTTTATTAAAAGCAGAAAAAACTCCGTTTTTTTTGAAAAAAGTACGTAATTCTTAGTTATTAACTGTATACAGTACTAGGTGTTTAGAATTCATGCGCATAAACTTTCACTTGAATTCCATGATTTGTGCCTCTCTTTTTTTTTTTTGCTCCTCTTTGTAACGTTTGTTGCAACATAAAAGTGCACGTTTTTTCTTTGGTGAAGTGTACAAAATTTCCATTTTCATGTATATAAATATTTTTCCACCTAATAAGCAAACATTTGTGTTCTGAAATAATTATCATATGGGAGGATAAACAGTCTGAAGGTCAACAGAAAGAGAGTAAGCCTCCTTGCAAAAAAAAAAGTAAATAAAGAAAGACAGAGAATAATCCTAGGGACATGTTTGTTTTAGTTTTTTTTCTGGCTATAAGCCTTTTCTCAGAAAAAGGAATACATTGATATCTTTTGCATCGATTAATGCATATGGTTATTGTGGCTATAAGCTGAGATAGTCAGGCCTGTCAAGACGGGGGCACACATGGCGGCAGTGGAAGGGGGAGGCCGAAAAGGGGAGGCAGAGGCCACTACTGGCATGGTAGTCTCATAGAGCTTTGACTGTAGAGCTCCAGCGAGACACTACCGTAGCATGGGGTGGTGGGCGAGATGCGAGGAGATAAAGAAAAAGTACATGGATTGGGATTAGGGGAGTGCGGAGTTGGCGTTGTGGCGATGGTTGGTGGGTGGTGGCGAGGGAGGCATTGGCTGGGCGGTGGGGGAGTTCAGTGGCAGGAGCAGGCTGGTACGGCTGCGTGAGGAAGAAGATGAATAGCACAATCTAATTTGGAGCTTTCGTTTTGTATCCAACGGTTGTCAATCGTCACCTCAAAAGAACACAAAAAAAGTTGGGCATGAAGAATAACAATTCCCCTCAAATAAAGGATATGCAAAAATAGTTAAGAGGAAGAGGGTGTGCTATTGCCGCAGAGTTGTGTGTCCACAGAGTTGTGTGTCCCAGCCATCCATCTTCTCAAAATCTTGTGAAACATCTTAAAATATCATTTAACCTTCGTAAGGCTATAGCCTAGAAATGTGTCTCCCTGTTGTTCATGATTTGAACTTGAAAAATAGGATCCTAAATATTTTCTTGCATAGCATTTGTTTTCAAGTTCCCTCAATCAACTTGCTCAGAAGGACTGTGTCTTTGATTGTCTAATAAATTGTGAATTTCATGCCCACTTTGTTTTTTTTTTTTTTTGGCAAATGCATCCTAAGTTAGCCCTTGGGACTTGGGAGTTACAGGGAAGTTTATAGCATGGGACCACCTTCCTCTCATCTTCTACTCAAATTTCATAACTCCCATGCTAAAAGCATGTTTTATAATCAAACTTAAGAAAGGCGTGCGTGTGCCTCTCCTCGAATATACAGATAGATTCTATAATACTAGAAAACAAAATAGTTTTCTAGTCTACAGTAGTAGTTATGAGAAAGCTTTAAAACCTGCACCACCGTCAGACTAGAGTTGTACTGGATGTGATCGAGGTAGCAATGGCCATCGACCAACTAGCGATGCCCATGCTCCTGTCCACCGACTCAGCAGCCGCCGTCATGGCGCTCCTTTCCGTGGCCACACTTCTTGTTGCCCTCTGGAACTTGCTCTCATCACAGCGACGATCTCCTCGGCGGCCTCAGCTTCCCCCGAGCCCGCCGGGCCTCCCGGTGATCGGCCACCTCCACCTGCTGCGTCCACCAGTGCACCGCACCTTCCACGAGCTCGCGTCCCGGCTTGGGGCGCCCCTGATGCACATCCGCCTCGGCTCCGCGCACTGCGTCGTGGCCGGCACGGCCGACGTCGCCAGGGAGCTCATCCGCGACCACGACGCCACCATCTCCGGGCGGCCGGTCTCGGTGCTGTCCCGGCTCTTCTCCTACGGCTCCGCTGGCTTCGCCTTCACACCCAACGGCCCGCACTGGCGCTTCCTCCGGCGGCTGTGCGTGTCCGAGGTGCTCGGAATGCGCACCGTCGAGCAGCTGCGGCACGTCCGGCGCGGCAGCCTGGCGGCGCTGCTGCGCGCCGTGCTGGCGTCGTCTGCACGCGGCGAGGCCGTGGACCTCACCCGCGAGCTCATCCGCTTCTCCAACACCGCCATCATCCGGATGGTGGCGAGCGACGTCGGCGTCACCGACGAGGCGCAGGAGCTGGTGAAATCGGTGACGGAGCTGCTCGGCGCGTTCAACCTCGAGGGCTACGTCCCACTGTGCCGTGGATGGGACCTCCAGGGCCTCCGGAGGAAGGCCACCGGTGTCCACCGCCGGTTCGACGCCGTGCTGGAGCAGATGATCAGGCACAAGGAGGCGGCCAGGGACAGAGAGCGTCATGGCCGCGGCGGTACGCAGGAGGATGACATGAGAGTAGAGGGGCCGGCGCCGGCGACGTGCAAGCAGCGCAACAAGGACCTGTTGGACATCCTGCTGGACAAGGCGGAGGACGAGACGGCGGAAGTGAAGCTGACCAGGGAAAACATGAAAGCCTTCATCATCGACGTGGTGACCGCCGGATCAGACTCGTCTGCGGCGACCTTGGAGTGGATGCTGGCGGAGCTGATGAACCACCCGGAGGCCCTTCGCAAGGTGCGGGCCGAGATCGACGCGGTTGTCGGCGGGGACAGCAGGGTCGTGGGCGAGGCGGACCTGCCGAGGCTGCCGTACCTGCAGGCGACGTTCAAGGAGACGCTGCGGCTGCACCCGGGGGCGCCCATCGCGCACCGGCAGTCGACGACGACGGAGATGGTGGTCCGCGGGTTCACGGTGCCGCCCGTCATGCTGGGAGGACCCGCTGGCGTTCCGGCCGGAGCGCTTCATGCCCGGCGGCGCCGCGGAGGGACTCGAGCCCCGCGGCGGCCAGCAGTTCCAGTTCATGCCCTTCGGCGGCGGCCGACGGGGATGCCCCGGCATGGGGCTCGCGCAGCAGTCGGTGCCGGCGGTGCTCGCGGCCCTCGTGCAGTGCTTTGATTGGGCCGCTGCCGACGGCGGGACAGCGGCGATCGGTATGGACGAGTCCGACGTGGGCCTGGTGTGCGCTCGCAAGCACCCGCTCGTGCTCCGGCCGACTCCTCGTCTGAACCCGTTCCCGGCAGTCGTCTGAACCCGTTCCCTGCATGCCGGCCGGCTTGCCGACCACCATCGTATATATATACTGCTCGATTTACCAGCATATATACATGTAATAGACCTATGACGATAGATCAATTAGTATTATTACTAATTACTAATAAAATTGATCTTACTGTTGTCTTGCCTATCTCTTAAAAAGAAGGGTTCTGTATATACCAGATGATACATGCAAGTAGAAAATGCAAACGGGGTAAGTAGTATTCTTTTTTAGTAATAACTTCAGATTTGAGAAGCTAAATTCTCATATCAGCTACATCCACATTCACTTTTTAAGTCATCACTGGAAGAAGGAAACTTTAAGAAGGATGAGTATGAAATAGGGGCAAATTAATCACCACTGAAAGAGTGTTGTGATTGCTCTCCATTGCACACTAGCAGAGACAGACCGACCCATAGGGCAAAGTCAGGACGACCAAGCTGGAGCACGTCACTGCAAGTTTGCCAAAGGCTCCAACTCCATTGAACAAGAAGTATTACATGTATATATGCTGGTAATATATGTGCTTTGATTGCCTTTAGTCAATTAAATAGACAGAGGTTCAATATTGCTTAATCAATTAATTTAAATGATTACGCAGATTTGAAAAGTTTTTTTAGTAGCTGCATAAATTTTGCAAGTGGTAGTAACTGAGGTCAAAGCATGCACTACAAGGTGTTGAACATATAATATAATGACAATCGCCATGACCTCGAAGTTATACAAAAGTTTTTACCTAGATGTTAATCTTGTTTCTGATATGGGCTTTGGTGTAGCAATAATTGAACAATTCCATCTGACACTTATAAAAAAACAGTCATTATTTATGATTATATATCAATTCATTTTGTTAAATATGTGTTGCAGCGGTGTTTTGTTATTACTCAAAAAGTAACTGTTATTTCTTCATAGGGGGAGGAAAGTTTTTATTCATAGACATGTGCTGGATAGCTAAAACTCATGGTACAGTCTATGCTTTGTGGATTAGATATAAAACAACATGATTTTGTACAAATTCAAAATAAAAAATCAGGTCTTCTCCATGGCACAGTTCTTTTGAGCTATCAAAACTAATATGAATATATATTGCTAAGTGGAATTGTTGATGTCTCTAATATTTACACTATATTACTCTTTTACTTAGTATATGATCAGTAAGTTAGAAAATGGATGGACATAGATTAAACAACACGTGAAAAAGGATAATAAGATAACGGCAATCAAATTCAAAAATGGAAAATAAAAATAAAAATAATATATATTATCATCTAAACACGTGCGTGTCGCAAGTGCATGTTAACTAGTGTTAATAACTGTCTCATAATTTTGTCACTTCTATCTCATACAGTGTCTAAACGATAATTTTAGACAACAATCTTATACGACCAATAAAAGTAGACTATTACTTTTGTGATTTGTTATTTGTCTTTGTATCATAATATATCAATTTTTTTCATGTCTGAATTCCAGGTATAAATTCATAACTGGCTAAACTTAGGTGCTAAGGATCCAAAGGGCTAGCTAAAAGACCAGCTAAAGTTTAGTTGGTTTTCAGGACGAATGTGTTCCTATGCTGATCATCTGATATTTGTTATGGATGCGCCATGTGTCAACATACCCGAAATAGGCTTGTATAAAATTGGAAACTTGAATTGTAAAGTTGTAATTTACAAAGTTTTAGATGTACACAAGTTATATAGCATGCAAAACTTTGTACAAAAATGGCTAGTGTAAGGTTCTAATTTTAGTGTGCTAAGTTTCAAATTAGCAAGTTTTGAATTCGAGTACAAAGTTTTTAATATGCTAGTAGATTTTTTTTATTATTTAGTAAAATTTTAAATTTTTTTGCTAGTAGTCCATTTATCGTGTGTTTAAATGGGCCTGCAACCTGGCCCATGTAGATTGCTGCTAGCCCTTGGGCTGCTAGCTGGGTCAGATACGTGGGAAAAGCCTGATCTAAAAAAAAACTTCTCCCTTTCCTCTCAAAAAAAAAAAAAAAAACTTCTCCCCCAAGCGTTGGTTATGTGGGAGGCGCAGAGGGAAGTGAATTGACTTGATTCAGTTCCTTTATTTTTTTTTTGGACAAGCTGATTCAACATATCTGCTAAGTTGCTCGTGAGGCCAATGAACTAAGCCAGTGGGCATTGAACTTATGTTAGTTTTGTTGATGTCTTGCATTTTTGAATTGCCCATTGGCTGGACATAGACCCTAGTTTTGTTCGTCTACTGAACCATCCCATTTTCCATGTTATTTCGTCGAGAGTCCACCGCTTTCTGTCTCTCCCTTCGATCTTGAGCTCTGTGGCCCTTTCTGCTGTTTCCTGAGAGCGAAATGTTCCATAGCTATACTCGCAAAAAAAAAAAAAGTTCCATAGCTGTTCCCTCCTCGTTCATCTACAGACTACACCTGATTTGAGTTCTGTGGGCACCGGATCTGAAGCCTCTCGCTTCGTGGTTCGTGCATTGGTTGTAGCATTTGAAGTCGTGTTACGATGAGCAACGAGGATGTCCTCAAGGTGCAGGTGTGTGAGCTTTTGCTTCTCTACTCAACCACCACTCTCCTTGTTTTGGTTGCCATTTTCCTCCAGCAGGTGGAGGCAGCTTTTGCTTGTGTTTGCAGCAGGTGTTGTTTTCCCTTCCATGGCTCCTGGCTGCAGCAGTCCAGCCATGTTTTTGCTTCTTGAAATCCCTCTGTTCTGTTGTTTTTTGTGACGTTTCCTTTCTCGTTCCAGACATTGATACTGAGAGTCAACATACACTATGATAGGTGCGAGTAGAACGTCAAGAAGACCCTCACAAGATCGACGCTAAGAGGGAAAAAAAGAACTACATCTTTTGTCAAACAGCGGATTGCTTGAGTTTTTCTGGTTGATTACTGTATTCTTTTCTCAACGTTTGCTCTGCATTTTCTAATGGAATTCGGACGAAATTGATCCTAGGTGTCTAGCAGAGCAGCATCGACGTGGAACAGGGGAAGGTGACGGTGTCCGGCTTTCTGGATCCGGACATCATCAGGAAGCTCAACAAGGCTGGCAAGCCGGCGCAGCTGTAGGGCTCCAAGCGAATTCGACGATGAGTTCGACGACGACCCCAAGATGATGATGAAGCCCATGGGCGCCGGCGGGGGCGACAAGAAGGGCGGCAACGGCGGCGCCAAGAAGGGTGGCAGCGGGAAGGGAACGTGATCCCAACGCAGAGCAAGGGAAACGGCCAGGGCCACAACGGCGGTGGTAAAAACGGGGGTGCGAAGGGAGGCGCCCCGTGCGGCGGGAATCAACCAGCCCAGGTGAGGTGAAGAATGGCGGCGGCAGCGACGCCAGTGTGTCCGTCAATGGCTACGGCTATGGCCGCCCTCCGATGCATTACCCAGTGCCACCCCATTCGCATTCCGCGGATCACAACATCTTCAGTGACGAGAAACCCAACAGCTGCTCGGTGATGTGAAGGAGGAAGGAGATGGCGCCGGCCAGTGTGAGGGGAGAAAGGAGACGGCGCCGGCCAGTTAGCTTCGTCTTGCTACCCAAGGTCAGAGGTGATCAACATCGCCATGGTTGAAAGTTGGAACACCGCGGCTCAGTCATCAGTGTACTTTGAGTGCCAGCTAAAATTTACCCTTTTTCCCTTTCCTCTTTTCTTTCTCTTTTTGTCCTTTCTTTGGAGAAAGAAACTTCCTTGAATGCGAAGTTTGGTATAGTAATTATGGATAGGCTTGATAAAGGGAAGAGACGAGCCTTTATCACAGTCACCATCCAATAAGGGACTGAAGGTAGAACAATGTTGTTAATCCCAGTAGATCAATGTGCATAAGGTGTGGTTCACATTCTAACGATGTAATGGTCATGGAAGTTCAGTTTATATGATAGTGACCTAATAATCTCTGGTGCATTCAGACATCTGCAGTTGGATGAATCATGAATAACACATAGATATATCCATGGGTATTTGATCTGGTTTTGCACTAATATAGATACATTTGTCCTGTATTTTCAGATTCAGTTGACATGACCTTTTATACTTTAAATTCATGCATTCTGCTTTTCAAATAGTGTCTTTTTCCATTTCCTTACACCACTTGAACACAAGTGGCAGAAAAAAATTTATAAACAACTTGGTGAATTCTGTTGGTGACACACATGACAGCTATAAACTGTGCTATTATGAGAGCAGACGATGTCTCCTCTGGGCGATATGAAATGTACTCTGTTCACTCTTCTCATTTGTCAGGCACAGCTCTCAATATTTGTGGTATTTTAACCTGCCATTCTAATTTTTCTTGTAAATTTATCTTCTGCAGAATACAAAGAAGACACCAAATTGCAGTAGGTGAGCACCGATGCAAACCTTCAGCTGTGCAAAAAGGGATTGACTGCGTGTTTCGGTCTGATTTCCAACAGGCAGGAATGCATTTAGTTTAGTTCTCATACTTGAGTGTGCATGCTGTTAGTGTTAACAAGTTTTTGTGTCAGTCCAAACAAATTTGGATTGCCATCCACTCCAGGCACATGCTCCTGAAACTGAGCAGTATATTAACAGTGACAGGGTGCCCTTTGCGAATGAAATCCTAGTGGAGTAAAAAGCAACTCTTGGTAGCATATGTTTCTTTATTCTATTCATCTCGCATGGTATTTGTATATTGATGGGGACTGTCAGGCATGGACCAACAGCTATGATCACCGTTTCCAGGGGATTAGATTATTCAGGCATGGTATTCATGCATTCTGCTTTTCAAATAGTGTCTTGTTCCATTTCCTTACACCACTTGAACACAAGTGGCAGAAAAAAATCATAAACAACTTGGTGAATTCTGTTGGTGACACACATGACAGCTATAAACTGTACTATTATGAGAGCAGAAAATGTCTCCTCTGGGCGATATGAAATGTACTCTGTTCACTCTCCTCATTTGTCAGGCATAGCTCTCAATATTCGTGGTATTTGAACCAGCCTTTCTAATTTTGCTTGTAAATTTATCTTCTGCAGAATACAAAGGAGACACCAAATTCATTGCAGCAGTTGAGGACACCTTCAGCTGTGCAAACAAATTGATCAAGAGCATTTGAGTTTTATATGACAACCTCACCTCTTGTTGGATTAGACGGCTTTTCTATATTGGATTTGTTTCGGCCAGCAACCTCACCTCTTGATGGTTTTACATTGTTGTACTTAACCATGCAAGAATTAGTTGCAGATTCTACTAGCAAAATGAAAGTTCCTTCGTAATGACTAATGAGCTAGGCCCATGGCTCATTCGTGTAATGTTTGCTGCCTACGAGCTCTTCAGTTAGATGAACTGAAGACAAATGGACCAAATGGAGAGATTGATATGATTTTCCTGATATATTCCTTCATTACACTTTTAATTAGCAGAAAAATTTCAAGGCATTGACTGCATGTTTCGGTCTGATTTCCAGCAGGTAGAAGAAATGCATTTGGATTGGTTCTCATACTCGAGCATGGGCATGCTGTTAACAAGTTTTGGTGCCAGTCAAGACAAATTTGGATTGCCTGCCATCCACTCCGGGCACATGCTCCTGAAACTGAGCAGTAGTATATTGACAGTAACAGGTTGCCTTTTGCTGACGTGTCTAAACGAATGAAATCCTAGTGGAGTAAAAAGCATTTCTTGGTAACATATCATTATTCTATTCGCATGGTATTTATATATTGATGGGGACTGTCAGGCATGGACGGAACAGCTATGATCACCGCACCAGGGGATTTGTTTATTTGTATACCATCATTAAGAACGCTAACGATGAGCTTAAACAAGTACTCTTGGAACAGTGCTACAGCTTCAACCATGATGGCGCTTTACCTTAGAAACAGTGTCAGTGTGTGGTTTTATTCATTTGCCTGTCAGATTCTTCGGTCCCAACCGGGTTCTGGATTCTTTAAATTCTGATTAAAATTTGGCCAATGCTCAGGTACACCGTTTACTTATAAGGAGGTAATATTTCAAAATTGATCTAGACCATTGATTATTCTTAATTTAATAATTTACTAATAAATAAAATAATAAATCCAAGAAAACAAAATCACCCCCATGCACGGGAGGTGAAAATCCGGCTGCCTTTCCCGTAATCTCGCGCCCCAACCATGCACGGGAGGTGAGATCGAGATCCAATATTCACGGCATGATTGACAATTTTTGCGAGATTTTTTGTGAGATCGAGATCCAATATTCACGGCATGATCAAATATTCACGGAAGAAATCGTGCCACCAGGGAAAGCACAAAAATCGCATGTTGCATGCCCGTGAATTTTGGCAGCCGTACATACACATGTTCAATAAGATTTTGCACACGTACGTACAATATTATGTTGGCAACCTCACACGTTGTTCTTAAAAAAAAAAAGATGCGTGCACACGTACTATGATAACCTAAATTAATAAGATTTTCGTAATCTGATGTCCTGCAAACAGTAAATCAATAAGATTTTCGCATGCAACAATCAAATCTTTAAAAAAGATTTTTAATATTTTAAACATTCCTTATTTACCCTATTTTTATAAAATAAAATTTTAATAAATACTATTACCTCCTAGGAGGTAATAGATGATCATAACCGTTGGATCGGAATAAATGGACGTTCGATAGTCATTTCGGAGTACCGCAGCAAAAGCCTTAAAATTTATCTTTGCAAACACACTGGTTAGTTGCCGTTTGTGCAATTATTTGGCAAAATTACCTGAAAGTGTCTTTTAGAGACCGGGATTCTGATGACTGTTGAGAAACAAACACTATTTCGGAAAAATTCTCGTACAGTCAGTGCTAAACATCAGAAACGTTTCTCCTGATCTTTTACAAGAACTAGAAATCAAACCATAATTGTACCATACTTTTCATGCTAAGAAAGGCCTTATTAGTTGGCCCAAGTGTCAAAGCAACCAAGTGTCGGTCAAAAGAGAAGAATACGTGCCGGCAGGCATGAACGAGTTTGGGGCCATGTTTTGAGGGTGCACTGAATCATTGCATTGCAAAAGACTTGTTGCTATGCATAGGCTGTGTAGCTGGTGCTAGTAGCTGTCCATGTTGATGAATGCAGTAGTAGCAGCAGCAGTAGCTTTATGGTTGTGGCAGGAGCCAGGAAGGAGGATGGTGTCATTGCTGTGGGGTGCCGCATTTCAATTATGACGCCTTTAAACCTTTGGGCCCCGATAGATCGATCGACTGGTATGATCCCACCATGCCTTGACAGGAATAATGTGCTGGCTGGTGCTGCTGGTGTTTCACGCGGCAACGGCACAGAGGCTGACAGGCCGGGTCAGACGATCGTTACAAAAAAAAAAAAGAGAGCTCTCCAAAAATAATTCTGTAGGATCTGAATCTTGTGTTAAGAAACATACGAAATCCCCGAAACAAAGGATGTTGGAATGGTATAGATTTTCTGTGTTGAATCCATCCCGCAGGCATTGTTGACTCCAAATTCGTAGAAAGTTTTTTTCTTGGACTCTTTATGTCTCCTATCCTAAATGGTTTACATCAAATTTTATACTTATCCTTTGCTCCACCAAACAACCATTTCAGTTGTCGATGGGTTTTGGCACTTCCATTTTGCCAATATCATAATGTATTATCCTATTCAAGCCATCATGTCAAAATATTAAAAACTAGGAGATGAGGTTGTAAGGAATGAAGACACCAAAGCCAAAAGCTTTACTAAACTGGTTGGTCCACAAAGAACCCACATAAATTCCTTTCGACATGCACAAATATCACCAGATAAATTTCTTTGGACATGCACAAATATCACATCTCAGGCCTATATATATATATATGTCCACATGGGTGAGTCCTAGCTCATGTCTAGATGGAGCTTGTAGATCTATCAAGTAACGTCACTAATGAGCCATTTTAGTGAAATATGACACAAAATGATACAATGTGCAGCCTTCTGTAGATACTATTATGAAAGCTAAAAATAAGATGAGTTTAATGTGCTCAGAAACAATGATGGTGATTGTCTGCACTTAGAAAAAGGGTTTTTTATGGCCTCTACAATAAATAGATTGTGGATACACCATGCATACAACTAATCTTGATTCCAAATTCCAACCCAATTTTAGGTTCGCCAATAACCTAACAGTGCTTCACTGGAAAGGTGATAACTTTTCTGTCCATAGTGCGATTGAGGGTTCATACGTATTTGATGGAAATATTATTTGATAAAATTTCAAATGGGTTTGGTTTCACATTAATATCAATTCAACAAGCCTCACAAATCATCACAAAAATTTTTGCAAGAAAGTAAAATAAGTGTATGTTGTGCATTTCTAACGAATGACCACACTCCTATCTTCCCATCAAAAATACAATTACATACATCATCATATATTGATCTTCCTATTGCTGACAAAACTTAGGGGCTGTTTGGTTCTAGGCCAGAGTTTGCCGCGCCACAACCACGCTCGCCACAGCTGCGGCGGCCAAAACCTCTGTCACAACTCGCCACACTTCGCCACACATTAATTGCGCTACACGACGAACAGGCAGAGCAAACGACAAAGAGTGGCAGCCATAAATGAATCGCAAACCAAACACCGGCCACACTCCTGTGGCGGCCATAGTTGTGGCGAGGCAAACGATGGCCACCAACCAAACAGCCCCTTAACTTTGTCAATGGATTTCTTATTGTGCACAGTGCCATGTTGTAAGTGCATTCGTCCCCGAAGTGGATTTTGAATAATTAATGACAATCAAGTTGGGGACTAACAAGTTTGTTCAAGTGAATTCACAGGTGTTAGTCCATTGAAAGATTTGAATGATAAATATTTGGTGATACAAGCACCCTAAATTTTATATGGATGGATGACGTTTCTACTCAAGAGGACCCTATCATTTTATATTTACTTGAGTCATAGAAAATGTCGTACTATCAAGAGGGATACAAATAAGGTTGGTAATTCGAGGTCTAAAAGTGCTCAAGTCTATATTTAGGGCGTTTAGAGAGTCACCGTTTCTCTCACATCACTTAGAAATGACCTTTGCTTTACCCAATCTGGCCTACCGGTAGTACTGAACTTATACGTTTTTTAAACCGGTAGTATCCGTGCTATTTTTCTCTAAAAATCGAGCTTGCAAAGTTGTAGTAGTTTTTCTACTACCGGTAGTACCGGTCTCACCATCGGTAGTACCGGTGGTCACCGGTAGTAGCGCTTTTTATTAAAATTATATACCGGAAGTATCGGGCCTATTTTTCAAAAGTTGAGATCTTCGAGTTGGCAGTTTTATGTACTAGCGGTAGTACCGCTCCTGGCAGCGGTAGTACCGGTAGTAAAAATAAAATGTTTTTAGCCAAAGTCGAAAGGGCTAGTTACTGTTTACTTTTGAACTAGCGGTAGTACCGGTCCTAGGACAGGTAGTACCGGTAGTACTCTTTCTGTCCGATCTGACACCTGCAACGGTCCTTTTTAGAGAAACCGGTAGTACCGGTGGTACTGGCAGTACTACCGGTAGTTGTTCTGAACATGAGACTATAAATACCTCTCCACTCTCTCCTTTCTCTCTCTCTTGCTTATTCTCTTCACTCACCCGACTTAAAACTGAAAAAAGCCCTCTCCCACGCACAAGCTCACCTGCTCTCTCTTCTCCCTTCCTCCCAAACTTCATCCCCTCAAGGATTTGAGCTAGGGACGTGAGATTAGAGTGTGGGAACTTCAATCTACGACTTGAGCACTTGGATTCCTCGTCTTGCCGGCTTGATTTGTGTTTGTTACTCTTGGGTTTTTGGAACCCTAGCCGGCTAGGCGTTCTTCGTGGTTGCCCGTGTTGATTCATTTGTGAGGGCACCCCGAAGTGTTTGTATTACCCTTGATTCTTAGTGAATATCTCAAGTTAGCCTTCGTGGTTGCTTGAGGGAGGAATCCTTCGTGGTGAACTCAACAACGAGGACGTAGGAACTCCTTCGTGGGGATTGCCGAACCTCGGATTAAATCTTGTGTCTTGCTGTGGTGGTAGCATCGACTACCCTTGTTCTTGTGTTCTTCATCCCTACCCCCAAAGCTCTTAGGTTAGAGGACTCGATCTACAAGTTGGTGCAGTGAAAAGCTTCAAGAACTTCAACGCTTTCATTACCAACATCAACAAAGGGTGGTAACCTTTGGATCTAAATTTACAGCTGATATACTCTGATTTCGCATTCGATTTAGTGGCTTCGTAGGGAACCGGAAGTGCTGGAAATCTAGCATCGGTAGTACTGGTGTTGTATTACCGGTAGTACCGGTGCTACTTTCGGTCCTACTTCCGGTAGGCATTTAACTTCCGTATTTGTGCTGAAAATTTCAGGTTATCAAAATCGCCTATTCACCCCCCCTCTAGGCCGATTAGATCCTTTCAAGTGGTATCGGAGCTAGGTCCCTCAACTCAACGCTTCACCGCGTGAGGGACAACATTGGCCAAGATGGATCCGGAGGCAACGAAGAACTTAGTTGAGCAAATCACCGCTCAAGTCACTGCTCAACTCACCTTAGCGCTGCAAAAGCAACAAGAAGAGCAAATGAACAAGGTGCAAGAACAACTAAGCAAGATGAAAGAGATCATTGACAAGAAGAATCAAGAAGGAACTAGTGAGAAGAAAAATGAGGGTGAAGATGGAGACAAGACACCAAAGAGCTACACAAGAGCAAGCTACAGCTTTGAAAGCACAAGCAAGAGCAACCCCCACATACCAATGATCAATCCCGGAAAGCCACCTCCGTTTGATGGAGTAAAATACACCGATTGGGCTCATAGGATGAAATTGCATCTTATAGCCGCAAGGTGTTGGCAAGCGGTTGAAATAGGCATTAATATTCCTGAGAATCCTAAGGATTGGTCACCCAAAGATGAGGCGGATTTCCATCTCAATGCTACAGCTGCAATATTGATTTTGCAATGTCTCACTCCGGATGACAACAACAAGGTGAATGGTATGGTGAATGCAAAGAAGATCTGGGAAACCTTGAGGACATCATTTGAAGGTGACAAGAGTGTGAGAATTGGAAACATTGAGCTTCTCCAAAACAAGATTGAGAATTTTCATGTGATAGAAGGAGAAACAACTAAGGCTATGTATGATAGATTCATGACATTGATCAATAGAGTTAGAGCTCTTGGATGTGATAGATGGGATGAACAAGCTGCAGCAAGAAAGCTATGTAGAATATATAGAGACAAAAATAGCATCCTAGCTTCGGTAATAATGGAAAGAGAGAACTACACCACCATGACAACACAAGAGATGATTGCTAAGATTATGCATCATGAAGTTCTAGATGATGAGACCAAAGAAAGGCTTAGTCAAAGAAGAAGCATTTCACTAGCGGCATCTCATGCAAGTGGAACAAGTCATGGCAACCAAGGATGTTGTGATCACAAGCACAATGATGTTAATGAAGAACTTGATGATGAACAAGCATTTATGGTGAGGAATTATGCAAAGTATTTGATAAAGAAGAAAGAGAGGATGAAGAGTGGTGGTGGTAACAAGATGTACAAGAAGAGGTTTTGCTATGAGTGTGGTTTGGCCGGTCACCTTGCTGCGGATTGTCCAAACAAGGGCAAGATATCAAGATACAACAAGGGAGGTGACAACAAGTACAAGGGTAAGAAGAAAGGTGAAGCACATATAGGTGAAGAGTGGCAATCGGATGATGATAGTGATGAAGAAGATGACAATGACAAGAAGAGTGTGGCTGCAATTGCCGTACATGACGCACCCTCTTCTTCGACATCGTTCTTCACCAACATTTCTTCTACACCTAAGCTTTTTGCCAACCTCTCCGATGATGAAAATGACACTCCTATTTGCCTTATGGCAAAGGAGGAGAAGGTACCATCCGATGTTTCTACTTACTCTAATGATGATGATGAGCTTGATGAGAACTATGCTATCAAAATCATTAAAAAATATAGAAAAGAAGCTGCCTCTATAATTCTAAAATTGAAGTACACCATAGATGAGCTTGAGACATGCTTAGAGTCGCAAAGTGAAATGCTTCTAATGGAAAGGGAGAAGAACAATGGGCTAGAAGCATGTCTCACCAAAGAGAAGGAGAAAGTTGAGAAGTTAAATGTAGAATTGTCTTTGGCTAAGAACTCATGTGAGCGCTTAACCAAGGAACAGTCCTCAATTAATGACTCTTTGGCTAGTCTAAAGAATGATTATAGTATATCTCAAGAAAGCCTCACAAGCTTGACAAATAAATATCATGAACTTGAGATAAACTATGACACTCTTTGGAAGAGCACTTCTACTTCCTCTAAGGACTCAAATGCTTCAACAAGTGTAAAATGTAAAAGATACTATAATGTTGATATAAATGCTTGTGCTACTAACCTTGTTGAGCTAAAGAAGAAGGACAAAGAAATTCTTAGGTTGAAGACCGTTGTGGGTAATGGTTGCAAGAACAAGGATAAGCAACCAACCACAATCTACAAGGCACCTAGGCATCCACACATAAAGGTTGGCCTCGGCTACAATAGGTACAATGGTAAGGTCAATGGGAGAAACATGATAAATGGTGTATCTTGTGTGAAGTTCAACAAGAGTATGCCTCTTGTTGATCTCATTAACAAGATAAACAATGTTGAGGTTTCTCCCATCACTTCCTCCGACAACAAGAATATCAAGAAGAAGAAAGTGAAGGCATCCATGCAAAATGTGCCTATCTCAAGGAACAACTTGTGTGACTATCTATGTTGTTGGGATAAGGATGGTAAAATTATTGTAAAGTATGTGGGTGCCTTCAAGAAAAAGCAAATCATGAGGAGTGTTTGGGTGCCCAAATCTTATGTGTCTAACCCTCTAGGACCCAATTCTAATTGGGTACCTAAAACAAAGGCTTAACTCCTTTTTGTAGGTATACGCTTCCGATGGACCATGTTGGGTGCTAGATAGTGGATGCACCAATCATATGACCGGAGCAAAGACAATGTTTGATTCTTTCCAACCATATGAAAGCAAGGGTAAAGGAATCACATTTGGTGATAATAGTAAAGGAGACATTCTTGGTTTGGGTAAAATTGCTATATCTAATGACAACTCAATCTCAAATGTATTACTTGTGGATTCATTGGGTTTCAATTTGTTGTCCGTCTCTCAACTTTGTGAGATGGGTTACAATTGTCTCTTTACGGATAAGGGTGTGGAAGTCTCTAAAAGGGTGGATTCCTCTATTGTCTTTATGGGTCAATTAAAGGGCAAGCTCTATCTAGTTGATTTCACATCTAGTAGGGTGGGGTCCGAGACTTGTTTAGTGGCAAAATCTAGCATGGGTTGGTTGTGGCATCGCCGACTAGCTCATGTTGGGAAGAGGAACTTGGCCAACCTTCAAAGAGGTGGACACATTCTTGGACTAACAAATGTTTCTTTTGAGAAAGATAGGATTTGCAGTGCATGTCAAGCGGGGAAGCAAGTTGGAGCCAAACATCCCGCAAAGAACATCGTGTCAACTTCAAGACCACTTGAGTTGCTACACATGGATCTTTTTGGACCCAATGCTTATATAAGCATTGGAGGTAACAAATATGGTTTTGTAATTGTTGATGATTTTTCTCGTTTCACTTGGGTATTCTTTTTGAGAGATAAAGGTGAAACCCAAGAGATCTTCAAGAAGTTTGCAAGAAGAGCTCAAAATGAGTTTGACGTGAAGATCAAGAGAGTGAGAAGTGACAACGGGACGGAGTTCAAGAACACCAACATTAAAGCATTCCTTGATGAAGAAGGAATCAAGCATGAGTTCTCGGTCCCTTATACTCTCCAACAAAATGGGGTAGTGGAAAGGAAAAACCGAACGCTCATAGAGGCCGCAAGAGCAATGTTGGATGAGTACAAGACTCCGGAGAAGGATTATTGGGCGGAGGCGGTCAACACGGCATGTCATGCAATCAATCGTCTATATCTTCACAAGATCAAGAACAAAACCGCCTATGAACTACTCACCGGTAAAAATCCTAAGGTTGATTATTTTAGAGTTTTTGGATGCAAGTGTTTCATACTTAGAAAGAAATCCAAAAGCTCTAAGTTTGAACCTAAGGTTGATGAAGGTTTCCTACTTGGTTATGGTACTAACGAACATGGATATCTTGTTTTCAATAAGACCACCGGTCTAATTGAATTAACGGTAGACGTGACTTTTGATGAATCCGACGGCTCTCAAAAAGAGCAAGTCAATATGAACATTGTAGGTAAAGAAGAGCCTTCTCATAAAGTGATCAAGAAGCTTGCAACCAGTGAAGTAAAGCCCGTTGAACAAGATGATGATGATGATATATAAGTGCAAATCCAACATGACCCGCTCATACATCATGGGTCAACCGATGCCCATGGTGGGGCCTCCACATCAAGAGATGGTCATGACTCAAGAGAACAAGCAATTCAATATCCACCACAAGTTGAAGAAAGCAATCAAGATGATGATCAAAGGGGAGCACTTGATGGTGTTTCTCCAAACAACATAGAGTATGATAGTGAAGATGATGGGCAAATCCAAAGAAGAACAGCAGCACCTCACCCAAGAGTTCGCCAAACCGTTGAACGGGACCATCCCGTTGAAAATGTGATAGGAAGTATAAAAGAAGGAGTGATGACTCGTTTACGTTTAGTATCTTTTTGTGAGCATTACTCTTTTGTTTCCTCTATGTTACCTCTTAAGGTGCAGGATGCCTTGAAGGATGAGGATTGGGTGATGGCAATGCAAGAGGAGTTGGAAAACTTCACTCGGAATGAAGTCTGGTCCTTGGTGGAGAGGCCCAAGCAAAATGTAATAGGTACCAAGTGGGTCTTCCGCAACAAAGAAGATGAGTATGGCGCGGTTACAAGGAACAAGGCACGGTTGGTTGCTCAAGGTTACACCCAAATTGAAGGTTTGGATTTTGGGGAAACTTATGCACCAGTAGCTAGGCTTGAATCTATTCGTATATTACTTGCCTTTGCTGCTCACCATGATTTCAAGTTGTTTCAAATGGACGTGAAAAGTGCATTTCTTAACGGCCCCCTCTCCGAAGTGGTGTATGTTGAACAACCACCAGGTTTTGAAGATCCACATTGCCCTAACCACGTCTACAAGCTTCACAAGGCGCTCTATGGGCTCAAGCAAGCCCCTAGAGCTTGGTATGATTGTCTGAAGAAATTTCTACTCGAACAAGGGTTTGAGATAGGCAAAGCTGACCTTACTTTTTTTACTCGCAAAGTTGGGAATGATATCTTTATTTGCCAAATATATGTTGATGACATAATATTTGGTAGTACTAATGATGAGCTTTGTGAGCAACTTAGTAGGATTATGACCAAAAAGTTCGAGATGTCCATGATGGGAGAATTGACCTTCTTCCTCGGTTTTCAAATCAAGCAACTCAAGGAAGGGACGTTCATTTGCCAAACCAAATACACCCATGACATGTTGAAGAAGTATGGCATGGACAAGGCCAAGCCCATCAACACACCAATGCCCACTACGGGACATCTTGATCTTGACACAAATGGTAAGGCCGTTGATCAAAAGGTATATCGCTCCATGATTGGATCTTTGCTTTATCTTTGTGCATCTAGACCCGATATTATGCTTAGTGTGTGCTTGTGTGCAAGATTTCAATCTAATCCGAAAGAATGTCATCTCATGGCCGTTAAGAGAATTTTTTGGTATTTGGTGCTCACACCTAATCTTGGCTTATGGTATCCTAAGGGCTCATCTTTCACTCTACTTGGCTATTTCGATTTGGATTATGCCGGTTGCAAGGTAGAGAGGAAGAGTACATCCGGGACTTGCCAATTTCTTGGTAGATCTTTGGTGTCTTGGAGTTCTAAGAAGCAAAACTCCATTGCCCTATCCACCGCTGAAGCCGAGTATGTGGCGGCAGGCTCTTGTTGTGCCCAACTACTTTGGATGAAGCAAACCTTGAGAGATTTTGGTTGCAACCTATCCAAGATTCCACTCTTATGTGACAATGAGGGTGCAATCAAGCTAGCCGATAATCCCATTAACCACTCTCGCACAAAGCACATAGACATCCATCATCATTTTCTTAGAGACCACCAAGCCAAAAGAGATATCGCAATTCAACATGTGAGAACCGAAAATCAGTTAGCCGATATCTTCACAAAGCCTCTAGATGAGTCAAGATTTTGTGCTTTAAGGCGTGAGCTCAATATCGTTGATTCTCGTAACGTGGAATGAAATCTTGCATACTTTGATGAGCTTAGAATTGGCCAAATATTTATAAAATATTGAGTGATATTTCAAAATCTATTTTCACTATATCAAATATGACCATTGCTTTGTATTGATTTGATAAAATCTGGTCATATTTGGGAGTGTTCTAGTGCTTTATAAAATTCACCGTCGAGAGTACTTTTTCTGGCATTTTTTTTGGTCTAGCGGTAGTACCGCTGGGTCGATCGGTAGTACCGCTTGTTCAAAATCGCGCCCCACGCTGAGTGTTTGACTAAAAATATATCTTGCGCAACTCTTGCCCATCGGTAGCACTGGTCGGCCGAGCAGTAGTACCGGTAGCCAAATTGACAGCGGTAAAAGGGTACCGCTAGTTAAAAACAAAAAGATTTCTTACCCCTCTCTTCCCCAACCGACCCCCCTCCTCCTGCTCGTGGCGCCGCCGCCCGACGCCGCCGCCCCTCCCCGATCTCCCTTCCCCTCCGGCCATTCCTCAATCCCTTTGAGGGAGAGCTTCCCCAAGCCTCGGAGATCACATTGGAGGTGTTTGTGGACGCTGGGACATCTTGCACGCGTGGATTGGCCTCTTCCTCGTGAGAAACAAGGTATCATGGAGTTCATGCCCGATCTCTCAATGTACTTTGTTCTAGGTCGTTTCCCTCCACGTGCTTGCTGTTTATGGCGTATACATGCTATCCCGTTGCTTCATTTGCACATATTCATGGTGGATCGATGATTCGGGTGGAGTTGCGCCGTGCGCGGCTTCGACCGGTACTACTGGTCACCCGAGCGATAGTACCGCTAGAAGCCCGCTTCGACCGGTACTACCGGTCTCCTGAGCGGTAGCACCGCTAGCAGCCCGCCGACTCGGTCTACTCGCTGTGTTCATTCTTCCCATGTTGCAATCCATTGCTAGCATGTCTAAGACGTTCCCTGTCTTATTTTGCCCCTTACAGCATGTCTGAGCGCCGGAATCCAAATCGCCATGCTCGTCCTCGTCCCCAAAGTTTGGGTGATGGGGAGGAGGACCGTGATGCCCGTCAGCGTGCTCGAAGGCATGGGAAAAGTCATGGGGAGTCCTCCTGTGGCAGCCATCGTGAGGAGCCTGTTGAGCCTGCTGTCCCGGCAGGCTATGGTCGTGGTAGCTCTCCTCCTCGTCACAATGCCATGGTAAATTATGCTCAGTTGCATGATGTGAGGGATGTGCAGTGGCTTGCGTTGGATGCTCAGTACAATGTTTCCCCTCCTCAGCTTACTCACATGACGCGAACTAGGACTCTTGCACCATTCCTTGGTCATCGTCCTAGGCCTCGTCGTCCTCTCAAGCCCGAGCAGCTATTTTTTGATTATTCTTCCAATGTGCCTGCTCTGAAAAAGCAAAGAGAGGAGAATCCCTATGAGTGGGTCAGATTTTCAGGTGTTGAGGAAAGGTTTTGGACTCTGTTTCATCATGATTACTATTGGTCTGTTTGCTGGGATAGTGGAAAACATGGTAAACTTTTTGAGCACAAGGCCTTGAAACTTGACTCCCTTACCTCTCCCAAGCTCTCTGATCAGGCTGCTATGCATGCATTAAGGGCCAAGCTTGAAGAATGGAACCTATTGCAGCTTGTGACTTTTCAGAAGGATTGGAACACTGAGATTCTTTATCAGTTCTGGTCCACTCTGTATATTGATGAGGAGCGCAAGGTCTTACACTGGATGTCCCATGGTCAGCACTACAGGTGTTCTTATGAGCAGTTCTCCCGTCTCCTAGGCTTTGATCATGTGGATCGAGATGCATGGAGCCTGTGGACTCATTATGCTAACCCCGTTGGCAGGGATGATTACATTGCTGCTCAGATGTACCTTGCTGACAAGTATGCTACTGGCTCCAATGCTAAGCTGAAGCCATTTTATTATGTCCTGAATAATATTCTGAGGCACACTCTTGATCCCAAAGGTGGTGATTCAGTTAAGATTCAAGGTTATGCTCCCACCATATTGGTTTGCTTTGGTTTGGACAAGCGCTTCAGCATCTCTCAGTTTATGTGGGCTAAGATTGGCCAAGCAGCTGTTGATCCTCACAGGCTTCTTCCTTATGCTCCCTACCTTATGCATGTGATTGAGCAGGTGACTAATCGCTCCTATCCTCCTGATACTCATCATGCTTGGTGGAGTATTCGGAACTTGCGTCCTCATACACAGAAGGCGGATTCTTCCTCTTCCGCTAGTCCTCCTCCGGCTGACGCTTCTCCGGCTCATGGGGAGCCTGTTGGACTTGAGCGGGATGCTGCCCCTTCTGTGGATCCCTCAGCTGGAGCTTCTGCTGGCCCAGGCACTGGACGTGGCCGTGGTTGTGGTCGTGGCGGCATTGTTGGTGCATTCAAGAAGTTCATGACCTACATGTGTGCTTGCCATGCAGATACAAGTCAGCGGCTTAGTCGTATTGAGGACAAACTTGGTCTCTCTCCCTCAGCTCCTCTTCGTCCTCCTTCGGATTTCTTTGCGGATGATGATGTTGATGATGACCAGTTTGAGCAGCCCCCTCAGCAGCAGCCCTATGAGCCGCCTCCTCAGCCTCCTCAGTTCTTTTCTCAGCTGGACTCGTCCTATCAGGGTACTTCTGCAGGCTACGCTGGTTCTGGTTTTGGGCTGTTTGATGAAGCTGACGATATCACCCGTCGGTCTACCAGTGTTGCGCCTACGTACTTGCCATCTTCCTCTGCAGATCCTCGTGGCAAGAGCAAGTACCTTGGTGATGATGATGATGATGATCCGGACTTCTCGGCATTCCAGTGATGTTCTACCCATAGTTTTTTATCATGGCCTACCTTTTTTTTTTGGCACTTGCTGTCAAAGGGGGAGTGTTAGGCTTACTTTGATGTAATAGGGTAGCCTTTTATTCGGCTATGTTTATCTCTCTTCATTCGTGGTGAACTATATGGTGATCTTAGAACTTTGTGTGCGATGGATGCTTGTAGGCTAAACATTTATGCTTATTTGATATATCATTTTGTGATGGCCTATATTTGATATCATGATGATGCTTGTTAATTTTTGAATGGTTATGTTGGTCTTAATTTATATTTCTTCTTGCATAATCATTCATTTTCTTTTATTTATCTCTTTGTGATATATCTTGTCATAAGCATCACGGTTTATTCTTGTCACACACATCCTTTTAGGCACCCCATGAATTGCAAAATTTAGGGGGAGCTTGTTCTAAATGTATGTTATCTTGACTTTATTCAAGATTTGAAATTCAAAATCCTATGCATACATTTAGGGGGAGCTCTCCATAAAGTTTGGGGTTTAAAAAGCTTTAATTCTTTCATTTTTTCTGTAAGCCTAAGTTGGTTGTCATCAATTACCAAAAAGGGGGAGTTTGTAAGTGCATTCGCCCCCGAAGTGGATTTTGGATAATTAATGACAATCAAGTTGGGGACTAACAAGTTTGTTCAAGTGAATTCACAGGTGTTAGTCCATTGAAAGATTTGAATGATAAATATTTGGTGATACAAGCACCCTAAATTTTATATGGATGGATGACGTTTCTACTCAAGAGGACCCTATCATTTTATATTTACTTGAGTCATAGGAAATGTCGTACTATCAAGAGAGATACAAATAAGGTTGGTAATTCGAGGTCTAAAAGTGCTCAAGTCTATATTTAGGGCGTTTGGAGAGTCACCGTTTCTCTCACATCACTTAGAAATGACCTTTGCTTTACCCAATCTGGCCTACCCGTAGTACTGGACTTATACGTTTTTTAAACCGGTAGTAACCGTGCTATTTTTCTCTAAAAATTGAGCTTGCAAAGTTGTAGTAGTTTTTCTACTACCGGTAGTACCGGTCTCACCATCGGTAGTACCGGTGGTCACCGGTAGTAGCGCTTTTTATTAAAATTATATACCGGAAGTATCGGGCCTATTTTTCAAAAGTCGAGATCTTCGAGTTGGCAGTTTTATGTACTAGCGGTAGTACCGCTCCTGGCAGCGGTAGTACCGGTAGTAAAAATAAAATGTTTTTAGCCAAAGTCGAAAGGGCTAGTTACTGTTTACTTTTGAACTAGCGGTAGTACCGGTCCTAGGACAGGTAGTACCAGTAGTACTCTTTCTGCCTGATCTGACACCTGCAACGGTCCTTTTTAGAGAAACCGGTAGTACCAGTGGTACTGGCAGTACTACCGGTAGTTGTTCTGAACATGAGACTATAAATACCTCTCCACTCTCTCCTTTCTCTCTCTCTTGCTTATTCTCTTCACTCACCCGACTTGAAACTGAAAAAAGCCCTCTCCCACGCATAAGCTCACCTGCTCTCTCTTCTCCCTTGCTCCCAAACTTCATCCCCTCAAGGATTTGAGCTAGGGACGTGAGATTAGAGTGTGGGAACTTCAATCTACGACTTGAGCACTTGGATTCGTCGTCTTGCCGGCTTGATTTGTGTTTGTTACTCTTGGGTTCTTGGAACCCTAGCCGGCTAGGCATTCTTCGTGGTTGCTCGTGTTGATTCATTTGTGAGGGCACCCCGAAGTGTTTTATTACCCTTGATTCTTAGTGAATATCTCAAGTTAGCCTTCGTGGTTGCTTGAGGGAGGAATCCTTCGTGGTGAACTCAACAACGAGGACGTAGGAACTCCTTCGTGGGGATTGCCGAACCTCAGATTAAATCTTGTGTCTTGCTGTGGTGGTAGCATCGACTACCCTTGTTCTTGTGTTCTTCGTGTTCTTCATCCCTACCCCCAAAGCTCTTAGGTTGGAGGACTCGATCTACAAGTTGGTGCGGTGAAAAGCTTCAAGAACTTCAACGCTTTCATTACCAACATCAACAAAGGGGTGGTAACCTTTGGATCTAAATTTACAGCTCATATACTCTGATTTTGCATTCGATTTAGTGGCTTCGTAGGGAACCGAAAGTGCTGGAAATCTAGCATCGGTAGTACTGGTGTTGTATTACCGGTAGTACCGGTGCTACTTCCGGTCCTACTTTCGGTAGGCATTTAACTTCCGCATTTGAGCTGAAAATTTTAGGTTATCAAAATCGCCTATTCACCCCCCCTCTAGGCCGATTAGATCCTTTCACATGTGGATCCATTGACGTCAAAAGTATAATACTTCATGTACTTGGATGTGGTGTTGAACGACTACTCATCCATGTGGATGATGGTCCATTTCAAAGAACTTGGGGTCATATTTGGCAATGTTCGGTGTTCATCATGGCCTATCTTTCTTGTTATCTTCCCTCAACAAAGGCTTTAGTGTGTTGGAGTGGCATCGTAGTAGGCCTTCTTTGAACCATCTATGCAGAGTGCTCTTCTTTATACCAATAGTGCATTAGCTAGATTCTATAGTCCACATATGTAAGGGAACTCTAAGAATATATGTTAGATCAATTTGTTTCCTTTCGCATCCACAATTGTTTCTCTGTGATCTAAGATTTACATTGGTCTTCCTTATGCACAACACTTAGCTCTTTACCAAACATCACACAGTTAATACCTACTAACCTAGAACATACGAGCTACTATATTTGTAGTGTTCTTTTTTAATTTTCCATGATTACTTCTCTTAAGCAATGCTTCATATATTTGTTGGCTTTCAATTATCAAATTTCTAAACTTATGTGAAATATTTACATTTGTATATATGTTCATCTTTTTCAACATCTGAGGCCTCACACTCAACATGCATCAAAGACTGTCCACAACGTCAGCATCGTTGTGCATGTCATCAATCATGTATGTAAAAAGTGTGAGATATCAGTAGCAAAATGTTTTTTAGATTTTGTGAAACAAATCATGCTAAATTTGTTGCTTAATAGAATAGGTGAGGAAGCAGTACCCTTCATTGTTATTAAATTGCTTGAAATAGTGTAGGAAAGTTGTTGTTGTGGGGGAATTAGATTGTTTGTCGTGGAACTGCACCCTTGCTTTGTTGCTTTCTATTACTGTTGCATGCTAAATTGTTCTCATATCTAACATGGATTGTTCAATATTTTTGGTTGTCTGTATGTTCTTTCTTTTTGGTGGCTCTTTTTCAAAACTAGTTTGTGCAGGATGGGTATTCGACCCAACATTAGGATATTGTCATGACAACTACTAGACTTCACTATTATTGTTCAACATACTATTGTTTCGCTTTACTATGAGATTCTTCTTGTTGTCCCTCATAAGCAGCAATATTAAGGTTTATGGGATGGACACCACCATGTTGCTTTTTTCTGGAGATAGTGGGACCTACCTTTGAGTGGATGCACTTGTGCTTCTTTGATGTGATGAAATTGATCTTCTTCACCATCAGCATGCTCTTGATTAAGGCTAGACGAAAAGCTCGAAACTCGCTAGCTCGCTCGACTCGCTCGATAATGGCTCGGCTCGAGCATGACTCGTTTTATAATGAGCCAACTCGTTCTATAACGAGCCAGCTCGAGCTAGCTCGCGAGCTACTCATTAGCTCATATGAGCCGGTCAAGCTCTGACTGCTTTTGGTGTGTGCGTGTATATATATTACCTACAAACCTAATCAGGTGTCTACTCAAGTTGTTGCTCATTTATTTTGCGTTGTAAATTATGTATGGATGAATCGATGAAATTGTGTTTACAAGTATATATTCTCCATTATTAGATTCACAAAAACTTTAAGAAATTGTGGTTTTTATGGTTTGGCTCGCGAGCCAAACGAGCTGGTTCGAGCTGGTTAACAAGCCGAGCCGAGCTACTCTTCCAGCTCCTTAGTATAATGAGCCGAGCCAAGACAGAACGTTAATGAGCCAAGCCATAACGAGCCGAGCTGTAATGAGCCGAGCTGGCTCGATATCCAGGCCTACTATTGATTTTGCTCTAGTAAGGGGTCTTCTCGCTTCCTTCCTTGAGCATTTTGATTAGGTCTATGAACATGGTTGAAGATAAAAGTGACATGCATGCTGTTTAGGGCTCTTCACTTTATTCATAAGGTACTGTATTGAGATTAATGACCATGGTTCAATATGGAACTCCTCTGCATGCTATAGAGATTCGCACATTTGGGGTATGGATTTGGTTTGCATTGGGTTCATCATGAGCTTGTGAACATGTGAAGCCATTTTATAATGGAACAACGGCACCAAGAGTTTGTTGATTCAAATTTTGGATGTTCCGGATCAATGGTGCAAGTCTTGGAAGTTTCTGTAATGGAGTCGAGTGCTTATTCATGGACATGTGTTGTGTTATTATAGCAATTGCTTCTCTGTAAAATTCTTTGTCATACATTTCTTTTATGTCAAACTTGGTACTTTTGTGCTATAAGTGCAATTATGTTTCTACTACTCAAACGGCTACCAGGTCTCCTTTATAGGGGCAGTATGGTAATTTTGTAGTTGCATTAAGTTTCTCCCCTAATTCTAGAAGTGTAGTTACATTAGGACCAAATGAGTGTTCTTTTTTTGGGATAAAAATACTAGACCTGGAGCTACGTACGATTCATGGCTTATTCCATAGTTTTTCAAACGGGCCGCCCGGCACGGGCACGGGCACGGCGGCCCGCCATGCCGTGCCTGATAGTGCCGCCATGCCAAGGTTGTGGCCCAGGCACGAACCTATGGCCGGTTTGTCGTGCTGTGCCGTGCTGATGAGGATGACAGTCCAGCGTGCCACCCGTGCCAGCTCGAAGCCCGCCGCCATGGCGTCGTCGTCGAACAGGTGACCGAAGCAATGCTTCGTGCCGGAGGCTGGGGACGCGCACGTCGTCGGCACTGCTCGGGAGGTCGGGCCGCGGTACCACCACCACCGCCATGCTCGCCATCACCACCACGAGGAAGCTTGGGGACGCACTGCCTCCACGAGCACTCGAGCATCACTGTAACTTTGGGACGTGTCGCCGCCACGAGCAGCCAAGCACCGCTGCCATGGGGACGCCGAGCAGAGGGAGTGCCACACTGTAACATCCTAGATGTTAATACGTAATTAAAATATTAATAATGTGCCTTATCAAGTATAATCATTGAGCATCATGGCATAAATATATTCATGTTTTAATAATATCTTTTATGTGGTGCTTTGTTTTATTCATGAAATGATAAATTGATTGTTAATTAAAAACCACTTTCAAAACCCTATTTTACCCCTCTTTCTATATTTTAAAATCTATAAGGAATTTTGATATACTCTCAAAATATGGTTTGTAGATCTTGACAAGAGCTATAATTATGGTATTCAAAGTTTCAATTTTCCAAAAAAATTCAAATGAATTTGAAAATACAGTCTTCTAGCATTTGTCCCTTTTTAATTTTGAATCCATATTTTAAAATTTTATGCATAATTTAGGAAAAACTTTGTATGTGAAAAATGTTTGGTTTGAAAAGTTGAGCATTCCCTATTTTGGAAGATTTTCAAGTTTTATTGAAAAATCAAAAGTAATTTTAAATATTTGTTCCTAGGGTTTTGTTTCCTTTTTGATTTAGAATTTATATTTCAAAATCTAGGTAGAATTTAAAAATGTTTATTAAATAAAAATGTAGCTCTTGAAAAGTTATGCAAATTATATTTTGGGATATTTTCAAGTGCTTATGTAAAATCTGGAGTAATTTATAAAATACCGAAATGACATCAGTTGCTACAGTGTTGTTGACGTAATCTTCATCATCTTCCCTCTCTGTTCCTCGCCGTCGCCGTGTCCTCCACGGCCATGCCGGCTTGCCGTGGCCGCCAGCTCACGCCTCGCGCTAGAAACTTCGCCGTGGATGTGTCGGTCGCCTGCTCGTCACCGTCGAAGTATAAATAGCAGGTCGGCCGCCATAGTTTCCCTTCTTTTCCCCTGCCTTTTCTCCATCGCCGCCAGCTCCGTCGCTCACTGCTGCTGTCGTAGAGCCACCTCTGAACGCTTTGAGCATACCACCAGCTTCGCTTCGCCTTTGCGCATCCCCCCAGCTAGTTCAAGTAGCCCCTCGCCGCCGGAGTCGCTCGCGTGCCGTCGTCTTCCTCGCGCGCGGTGACCACGCCGCCGCTGATCAGTTCACCGTCGACTGCCGCCACCGATGGTTATTTTCTTCAATCTTCTCTACCATCTTGCTCATCTTGATCTCCTCCATCTTATGCGCACCTTGGTTGACCCGCTGGTGCACAGGAGCCGCCGGAACGCCGCTGCCAGCCACCGGAGTTCACCGCCGCTGCCATCGTCGCCGTCAAGCTGGTGCTTCGCTTCGTCCCCGGTCTCATTAACTCAAGCACCAGAGTCGCGGTGAGCTCCTGAGTCTGTCCATGCCCTCAGATTCATCTCTACCGCGTCGTAGCCGCCGACGTACGTGCTCATCGCCGGTGCTCTGTTCTGCCCGCCGTCACGCGCATGGCCGCTTTGGCTAGGAGCCAGGAACGGCTTCATCTTCTAGCTTATCGTGTCCGTCTGAGTGCGTAGCGTGCGTGGGTAGCTTCGCCGTCGCCGGAGAAGCTCGGGTGAGCCTTGCCGCTGCGCCGCCGTGTCCCCGCCGCTTCATTAGCTGGCCTAGCTTGCTCGCCGTGTTGAGCTGAGCTTGTAGGGCCAAGCCCCGACGCCGGAGACCTCGCCGCCGGCGAGAAATCGCCGGTCAACGCCGGCGGGTCTCGGGTCAGCCTGGGAACACTGTTCCCCTTTTTCCTTTTTATTTTTTAGAAAATGTTTAAAAATGCTTTTTCTTCAATAATTCATAGTAAATCATGTATAGCTCAAAAAAATCTAAAAATTTTTGTGTATGCTCTTTATAATGTTCTCTACCTAGAAAAAATATGAAATACCAAATTTGAGTACTTTTTGCATAAGATAAAATTAGCTCTTTTAATTAAAAAATGCATCTTCAATGATTTTTAATAAATAAAATAATTAGTTTTTATTTCTTAAATTTATTTTTCCACCTAATTAGACCAAGATATTTTCAAAATAAAATTTTGAGCTTAGTTAGACAACTTTAGTTTTATGCCTTTTTTATGCTTTTTAATTAAGTAATTAATCTCTTTAATCATACTTAATCATTATAGGATCTGTTTAACTTTGGGATTGATTGATGACCTTAGGTCATTAACCTTAATGACCTTTGGTACTTTAATTATTTATTTGTGCTTATCTTAATCATGTCATTAGGGCTTAATCAACGTTATTTCATGTAATTAATGAACTTCTTTAATGAAGTAGTTGACCATAATGAACTTAGTAAGTTTTGTTGGCTTACAACTTTATCGTGAAGGAAAGTTGTACCCAAGTTCTTAATTTGGTTATGCATTTATCAAGCATCATGTTTACTATTTCATCATATTGAAACATATTATATTATCGTGTAGCTTCCGTTAACAAAGAGTTAAACGTTATGGAACCAAACCCTAAGGAAGAGTTGAATCAGAAATCAGGTGTTGATCCAGAGTCCAAGATCGTCTACCCCGAACACCAAGGCAAGCCCCGAATGCATTTATACCCTTCCTTGATTTTATAAAAGTTTTATCGCTTCAGTTATGATTTGTTGCATTAAGTAATAGGAACTGAGTGAAAACCTACCAGTTGCATTACCTGCCTTATTTCCATATTCCTTGTTACCTGTTTTTGAAAAATGCGTAGTTATGCTTAGCCCTGCTTAATTAGTACGTTTTCAAAAAGAAAAAGAATAAAAAAGATGAGATTGGCTTCACTTGTTGGAATCATGATGGTACTTAATAAATTGAGTCCGGACGGGTAACTTGCATTGAGAAAGGAGTCCCTTTGTAGTGTTTCCTTCTGTTGATGCCCTAGGTCCCATGTCGATGGTGAATTGGTGATATCGAGACCTAGATAGCCACCCACACATGGTGTGGTATACTTGTGGGGCTGAGAGTCCATGTATATTGATATGCTTAGGAGTTTGAGTCTCCTGTATATCATGTGGTTGATATATGACTGCGGTTGTTATCCCGGTATATCGTGTCATCTGATATGCTTAGGAGTTAGAGTCTCCTGTATATCTGTGACCTAGGTCCCAGCTGGGTATATAAAAATGGATTCAAATCGTCGTTGCTTCTCGAAGAAGAAGACTTGATCGGTGTTCATCATCGTAGTAACAACTTGAATGATGTTTAAGGTTTAAGAATGGAGTTGGTTGGTAATCTTGAGCTAGAGCAAGACAACTTTACTTTCTGTTGAGCTTTTCTGTAAAAAATTCTTATCTCTTGCAAGCCTTACCTCGTCCCTCTATCGTGCATTTTCTGAGTCTTCACCCCTCTTTTTCATCTGGTCAGTCTTGTTGAGTACTTTTGTACTCAGGGTTTGTTGAACCCTTGTTGCAGGTGAGCCCCATGAGCAAGTTTGCTTTGCATCCTGCTGCATGACAGTCGTTGCGGAGAGTGACGACGAGTAGGATGTTTGGCTCTTGGGCAGAGTGTACCGTCAGGGTGTTGTAAATAAGTTATCTATAGCTACTCCACTACTACTATGGTTTGTAATAATCCAACTTAGGGTTTGTAAGTTTTGAACTAAATGGTTTGTAAACTTATGTTATTGTAATTCTTCCGCTATTTTACTCTGATGTATATTATTTATATAAAACTGCTGTAATACTGCAATGTCTCTTTATAATGATTGATCCTACTCAGAGAATCGTGGATGATTCGGGATTCACCCGACAGACTTTTTAAATCTTATGGAACACATGCATCGCTCTCAGAAGTCTGTTTAGACAATGATAAGTGCATGTGGACCACATTATTTAGAAGGTTCTGCCACACACACTAGGAGATGGAGCCATGGAGGTGGACTTGCTGGGGAAGACGAAAGTCGAGAGATGGAGCCATCGAGAGAAGAACTTGAACTAGTGACTGGAGGAGTAGCGGACGACGGCCAAGTGAACCTGAGCAATACGACAGCTAGTTAGGGTTGAGAATTCTTGTTTATATGTTGCATCCAACGGTTATAACACAGAAGAGGCCATCCAACGGTAGAGAATTATCGGGCCGCATCGTGCCGGCCCAATTTCCGTGCTGTGCCCGTGCTAGCCCATGGGCCGAATGTGCGGTCTAGGCACGGGCACGGTGCCGGGCTGTGCCAGGCACGGGCACGGTGGCAGCCGGGCCGGGCCGGGTTAGTGCCGTGCTTTTTCGGACCGTGCCCGTGTCGGCCTATCGTGCTCGGCCTAGCTGGAAATCTATAGCTTCTTCTAAGAAACTTTTAAGAAGAAGCCATACAAAAATAAACACTTAGCTGCCCAGACTATTACAACTATAGTAAAAAAACTGTTATAAAAAGAAAACAATAGTAAAAACACAAATATGTCTGTCCTTTCTTTCTGCAGACATAAAATACTCACCATGCACTTTCCTTTGCCGCGATTTGCACTGGTTTCTCATCTTTTTATTCTCGGTTTCACCAGGGCATTCAAGTCCCCAACCGATCATCCATGCCGACATCACTAGCCAGTTATACCACAGTTCATATCTAGTCTAGCCATGCACACACACTCACAGATGAGCTGTCCAAAACTTTGATAAGCTAACTTCGTTCGGTCTGCACCGACTTCAACCGGATGGTCTAGCAGAATGTAGTAAAATTCAATTTGCATTTTTCACATCTCAATTCCAACAATGCCCAAGTACAAGCAGGTCACAGCATTCATTTCTGCCTGTAATTTCCGTTAAACGGGGAGTTAAGGTTCCACCACCTGTGGTTCACTTATCGTGAATCCTGTTAGTTACTGTGAATTAAACTTTTGGCATGCGTTGCAAGACTAATAGCTGAGAGATGAAGCGAACATGATGCTGATTACACACTATGGCGGCATATCATTCCTCTCTGTCTCAAGCTTTCACTATTGTGCTGCGGTTTTACTTTGATCTGACATGATGCTTGGGTAACGTACTGTTAGTAGTATCATTGTAGCCCATTTTAATGTGATCTGATATTCTAGTTTGTAGCTAATGTATTCTTAGCGGGACTGGCATGAGCTAATTAGGGAATTGATGGAAGTGGACTAGAGGAGGCGTTAGAATTTCTTTCATCCCCTGCGGGGCAGCGTGCTATGTGCAGGGCTGTGCTCGTGGTTTGTGTGAAAGCGAGGAGGAGACAAGGGTCACATGGCGTCTGCCTAGGGTGGCCCCTCACATGCAGTTTTGGCTGCGAGCCCATGCCATGGCATGGCCGCTGTTCGCTCGCTGTACCACCACCGCCCTTCTACCTCACTTCCTTCCCTCTTGAGTCTTGAGCAGCACAGCACAGGCAGAGAGAACAGGCTCGCTCACAGCACAGACACTGCCACTGTGTTAGTGCCTTGGAAGTGAGAGATATTATTGCCGCCTCCAACCCCCATTAAGCGCCTACACCACCCTCCCCTTCGCTACTGCTTCCTTCCTAAGAGAGAAATGTTTCATATCTGCCCACTCCTTCGACTGATTTGAGAGCTCGGGCACCAGATCTGAGTCCTCCTCTCGTGTGCCCCTTTGGCGTAGCATTGAGCTTGTAGGTTCCAGTTCCAGTTCCACGATGAGCAAAGAGGATGTCCTCAAGGTGCAGGTGTGTGAGCCATTTGCTGGCGTCTTCCCAACTCCACCACCAGTTCAATCCTGTCTTGTTTTCTTGCTGCCATTTTCTCTAGGGGCAGGCGGAAGGAGGCAGCAGCTTTGCTTGTGTTTGCAGCATGTGTTCCCTTTTCCACGCCTCCTCGCTGCAGTCCTGCCATGTTTCGTGTTGTCTCTTGAAATGAAATCCCTCTGTTGTGTTGTTGTTTCGTGACGTTTTCCTTCCTTCCTCGGTCGCAGACTCTGATGCTGAGAGTCAACATCCACTGTGATGGCTGCGAGAAGAAGGTCAAGAAGACCCTCCACAAGATCGACGGTATACATCCAAGAAACAACTCATCTTTTGCTTGCGACAGCGATTTGCGTCTTTCTCAAGATTTGCTCTGCATTTTTCTGATGGAAACGTGATGAAATTTGACCTGCAGGTGTGTACCAGAGCCACATCGACGCAGAGCAGGGGAAGGTGACGGTGCACGGCTTGCTGGATCCGGACACCATCGTCCGGAAGCTCAACAAGGCCGGCAAGCCGGCGCAGCTGTGGGGCGCCAAGCCCCAGAACGCCCACCATGGCGGCGGCGGCGGCGGGGGCAAGGGCCAGTCCAAGAACGCCGGCGGCAAGGGCCATTCCAAGGACGCCGGCGGTGGCAAGGGCCATGGCCATTCCAAGGACGCCGACGGCGGCAAGGCCCAGAAGGGCGGTGGTGGTGGTGGCGGCGGTCACAAGGGTGCTGGCGGCGGAGGTGGTGGTGGCGGCGGCGGCGGCGGTGGCGGGGGAAAGGATTCCAAGATGGCGATGCCGCAGCCGACGCCGCAGCAGCTCCAGCAGCTGCAGCAGCAGTTGCAGATGAAGGGGCTGAAGCTCCCGGCGAACCTGTTGGGCAGCAATATGCCGGCGTTCCACGCGGCGGCGCCGTTGAAGGACCCCAAGTCCGTCAAGTTCACCCTGCCCCTCGAGGATAACTTCGACGACGAAGGCAGCGAGTTCGACGATGAGTTCGACGACGAGTTCGATGACGACGAGGACTACGACGACGATCTCTACGATGACGATGTCTACGACGACCCCAAGATGATGATGAAGCCCATGGCGATGCCGCCGGCGGCGGCCGGCGGGGGCGACAAGATGGGCGGGGGCGGGGGTGGCAAGAAGGGGGGCGGGAACGAGATCCCGGTGCAGATCAAGGGGAACAACCACGGCGGTGCGCAGCCGCACAATGCGAAGGGAGGCGGCGGCGCCCCGGTCGGCGCGAACCACCTGGTCCAGGGGAAGAAGGGCGGCGGCGGAGGTGGAGGCCTTGGTGGCCCCATGGGCGGCATGCTGCCTCAGCAGGGCATGATGAGGCCTCACATGCTGGGTGGTGCCGGTGCCGGCTTCCCGGGTGGCGCCCAGATGGGCGGCGGAGGGCCTATGGGCATGCCGATGGGCCACCCGCACATGGGTGGTGGCATCATGCAGCAGGGCGGCGGCGGCGGCGGTGGCGGCATGCCAGGATTCTACCAGGGAGGTGGCAACGGCGGCGGTGGCGGCGGCGGCGGCGGCGGCATGCATTCTGGGGCGGCTGAGATGCTTCAGGCCGCCGCGGCAGCCGGGAACCCCATGGCGCAGCAGCAGTACATGGCCCTGATGCAGCAGCAGCAGCAACAACAGCAGCAGATGATGATGCAGCACGGGCACGGCGGAGCAGGAGGGTACCCGGCGGCGATGGGCTACGGCTATGGCCGGCCACCGATGCATTACCCAATGGGGTACCCAATGCCGCCCCATGCCCATGCCGACAATTACAACATCTTCAGCGACGAGAACCCCAACAGCTGCTCAGTGATGTGATCAGCCGGAGATGGTGCTGGCCGGTTGCTCCTTCAATCTTGGTGCTGCCCTGTTCCAAGTGAAACCATCTGAATTCTGAAGGAGCTCAATGGCCACTGCTGATCACTACCGATGGACATCGCCAAGGTTGAATTGAAACACCATGAATCAGTCAATCGTCAAAGAGTATACTTTGGGGATGAGTCCTAGCTAGAATCTATCTTTTCTCATTTTCGCCTTTCTTTCAAAAAGTTAACTTCCTTGAATGCGAAGTTAGGTATAGTAATTATGAATAGTTTTCATCATCGTAAGAGAAGAGGAGGAAAGATGGGGCCTTGAGAGCCACCCACCCAATAGGGGTAGTTGGCTTGTGGCTTCGTCCCTTCTGGCTTTCATAAAGGTGGACTGATGGTAGAACAATGTTGTCAATCTCAGTAAATCAGTGTGTGCATATGTTGAGGTTCCTCTTCTAACTATATGTATAATGGTAAGTTATGTTTATGGGAGTCAGCTAATTTGTGGAGCAAACTGTTGTGCAGTTGGATACCTACCACCATTACAGTGCACTGGCACACTGCTGGTATTTCATCTGTTTTCTGAGGCTATCATTGAACCCTTAGTGATGTATACATGTTCGTTTCTTGATCTTATGCATTCCTGATCTTGCTTTGTTTTGCTTTTATCTTTGAATTCCAAGCGGTGGTGTAGACACAAGCCATCTTATGAAGTACCTGTGTTACTAACTTTGTATTGAAGTAGTTGATTGTTGGGTTTACTTTTTATATAATGGAAAACTTCTGGCTTCGATTTGCACGAAAAGAGGCACAATCAACAAAAATTACAACTCAAACAAACCAGTGTTCTAACATTACTGGTCTTACTGTTCGCAAAAAAACATTATTGTTCTTACGACATCTAAAAATCATCTACTGAACACATAGGTTTCTAAAAATCGGCACACCAAAATTAACGAATACTTATGGTCTTAAATGAACTGCAACAGAGGTTAGATTTCAAAGCTAGTGTCCCTTTTAGTATAACATTGTAAAATTTTGTTTGGCCATTATAGAGCACAAAGTTACCCAATGAGCTCAGCTCTTAGAATATCATAGATATGAAATTATGACCTTTAAAATGCTCAATAAAAAATTTCACATTATTATTATTGACAAGATATTTATATATAAGCTTGACTGTAAAAATAGTCAAGATACAATCTTTGTGAAGATTTCACATGAAAGGACATACACCCACATTTAGTTTAGATTAATAATATAAGAGTCACACGAATAGCAATACTGTGCCAATCAGTTAGCTAAGTTTCCTACTAAATATCTCTTAAAGTAGACATTTAGAGGACTTGAAGGAAGCGCCTCTGCTACCGTTGCTTGTTTTCCATGAATAATATCAAACAACGAAGGGTATAGAAAATTTTAAAGCTTCGGCATCTAACCACTTATATATTTGCAAAACTTAATCTAGCCGCATATTGAATCTCTTGAGATTTAGAAATTAGTCCTTCGCACCTATGAGGCTTAACCAAATTATGAGTCCCTCGTTTTCTTACTAACTTGACTAGAAATGCAACTTAAGAAGTCCCTCCTTGGCTTTTTGGCTAACACTATCCCATTTAACTTAACAATACTTCTTTTTATGTTGGTCATTTTGCTAGAAAAAAATCATAATCTTTAGTACTCTATTTTCTTAAATACACACTTGGACCTCAAAGAAAGAGAGGATGAACAAACGTAAACTTGACAAAAATCAAAATAATTAGAACAAGACTACATCCTACTAACAAGATTTTTCGTATAACCTCTTCTTGATTCTCTTATCTATCGCCGTCTTTTGTTGTTACGTTTTATACAGTACATTGGAATAATTAAATAGCAAAAAGGATAAAGATACTACATTTTGCAGACAAATAACTGTGAATATTGCAAATCATAATTTCTTACCTGACCAAAGCAAAAAGTCTCATTTTTATGTAAGTTAATTTAGATCTGACAATTGTTTCACTTAATAGAACTATTTTGAAGATTCTCCTGGAAAAACTGGAGTTTATTGGAAATGAGCTAAATCTGAGAATTGAAATGAACTGAACTAGTGGACTCATTTTGCTTGCCCTTGCCCAACAACCTTTCGTCCCCCACGTCGCTCCGCCTCAGGGGCGACTCGACGGGTGCCCGCTGAAAGTCCCGTGTTTGGTTTTGGTAATTGAGTGACAACTTTAGGTGGACTAACGTGTTTATGGTTGAGATACACAAGATTAGTCCACATGTATATGTATGTGACCAAGAGGCGAAGGTCAAGACCGGTTAAGTGTGTGAAAGGCAGGTCAAGGCTGTGAGGTGAAGGACCATGCGATGGTGAAGCTCAAGCAAGACTTGGCGCCGATGGACCGACGCAACGTAGAAGAGCAAGTGAAGTCAAGATCGATGGATCAAGACGGTCATGTGATGATGTGAAGTGAATCATATCATTTGTTGATCGTGTCATGCATGCGTTGCATTGGCACATGGAGGTGACGGTGAAAATGAAGATGCAAGGCAAAGGTATAACCTAGGGTATTTTATTTCACTGGTCATGAGGTGTGTAGAGAAGTTGATGACCGGATTTAGGATTGATAGGCCGTAATATCAAGAGGGGCAAACGAGTTTGCATATCAGTCATCTAGTGCCACTTGAGCGATCTAACATTGTGATATTGCTAGGATCGAGTGGCATTGTGAGATCAAGAGAAAATCTTTTGAAAATGTTTATGAAAAATGCTAACACACGTGCACATGGTGATGACACTTGGTGGTGTTGGCACATTTGCAAAGGAGAAAGTATTGGTGAAGGTTTGAAGCACCGTTGTGTTGAAAAACAGAAGGTGATGGTTTTTGGTTTGGAAAACTGCTTTGATCCTTTGTGATTTGGATCAAGAGGATATGTGAGTTGTATTGTCCTCTGAGTAAGCTTTCCAACAAGTCCAAGAACATCAAAAACGGAGTTTGAAGCAAAAAAAGATATACCCATTTTAGTGCTGGGTAGTCTGCTGCTTTATAGAGCGCAGGACGCTGAGCGCTGGACGTGTCCATAGAGGAGCGTAGGACGCGTCCTACGCGTTGAAAGGAGCACCGGACGCATCTAAATACCGTCGGACGTGACTCAGAGAGGTCAGGCGATCGGGCGGAGCATGGGACGCGCGGTGGCCGCGTCTGGAGGTATGCGTAGGACGCGTCCTGAGGTGTAACGGCCAATTTTCTTCGGTTTCGCAAAATGAACATGCCGGACGCTGCATATTAACTCGCGAGTGTCCGGAGAAGGGCGCAGGACGCATCCACAGTTCATGTTTGAATGAAGTTTGTTTCCCTCGCGAAAATTACACGCGCAGGACACGTCCTGCGGTGAGCCCAGGACGCGTCCAGAGTGTACGTTTTCTGGAGAATCTTTGGCAGCGTCTAGTAATGGCTAGTTGAGCCCTTGGGGCTATAAATATGGGTCTTGGCCGGGCGTGGCCGGTTGCTGAGCACACTACACCCTTGGTGGGTTGTGTTGTGATGCTTGGAAGCCCTCTAACTCACATATGCTTGATAGGAGATCATTCGATAGTGTGAGTGAGCGATTCTAGTGTGATTGCTTTGAGAGATAGCATCGAGTGACACTAGGTGTTCATGTTGCAAGCTTGTGAGCCTGTTACTCTTGGAGGTTTCCACCTCCTAGATAGCTTGGTGGCTGGAGACTTCATGAGGCACGCGACGGAGATTGTGCGGTGCTCCGAAGGTCGACTTGTGAGAGGTTTTGTGCTTACCTCGCGGGGATCGCGAAGAGTAACTCTAGTGGACTGCTCGTGTCATTGAGTTACCTCACTCAACACAGCGGCGTCTTGCAGTGCACTTGAGGGAGCTTGCCTTGCGAGGCAATTGGCTTGTGAGTCAAACCGGAGAACCACTTGTGTGTGGGTTCGCTTGCGGTGCTCTTGCGAGAGCGTGCCTTGTGAGGCCTTGACTTGCGAGTTAAGAATCGAAGGAACCACAAGGGTGTTAGCCGACACAACTGGACATAGCTTGGTGGCAACCAAGTGAACCAGGTGAAAAATCGCCATGTCATCTTGTTCCACACTTCACGGTGGTTTGCAATTCTCTTCACAAGCTTGTGTAGTTTCTCTTGTCCTTAGATAGCTTGTGTAGCTCTCTAATTGTATTTTTGCTTGTGTAGCTAGAATTTTATCTCTCACATTGCTTAGTTTGTGTAGCTAAGTAATTGAGCTTTTGGGTTCGGTTTGTGTAACATTATCCTTAAGCATCTAGTGAGCTTATGTTGGCTTTGTGTTTTTGCTCATTAGAATTGTGTAGGTGCTCGCTCGGTTGCTAAAGTACTAGTTGCTTAGGTTTATGTGACCTTACAAGCTAGAATTATTTAGGTAAACACTAGCTAGATTGGCACTTTGTTTTCTTGCTTAGGATCTTTTATCAAGGTGCATTTAGAATTATAGTTAGAGGGGTGAAGTCTTGGCTAGACCGTTTAGTTTAATTCCACAATTATTTTAGTTAGCCGGTGCAATATATTTTAGAAAAGACCATTCACCCTCTAGTCCATCTCGACCTTACACCCGCACTGAAGCGCCGCCACCCCTTCACACCTTTCCTCTGACCTCGCCGTCGCCTGAGCGGGACGTCGGGAATCCGACCAAACGTGAGGAAGGTGGCGGCGGGGCCTCCTCGCACGCTCGCGGGTGGGAGCGTCCTTGGTGGTTCCGTTCTTTCCCTCCGGCGAGCAGTGTCTTGTGCCGGCGGCGGCGGGCCCTGGGTCCAGATCCGGTGCCCCTCACGCGGATCCGGTGATTCTGGCTGGATCGCAGCAGGGCCGGGCCGGGTGGTGATGGGGGAGGAGCTCGGAGGTGGCGGGGGCAGAGCAGCGCGTCGGAGCTTCGTGTGGCAGCGGGCCTGCGCATCCTCCTCCTTCCTGGTCGGTGTGCTCGGGATGGGGGTGGATCCGCGCTGCCTGTGGGTGGAGGGCCTGCGCATCCCCTGGCCGATGGTGCTCGGGCCGGTGGCGGAGTGGCTCATCCTGCAGGATCCTACGGTCGGTGGATGATTTGGCCACCGGTTCGGGCTCCCGGGGGCCAGATCCGGCCTTCTTGGTCCCGGATCTAGGGCCCCGGCGGGGGTGGTGGCCGGCGTCCCTGCGGTGGTTCTAGTGGTAGTGGGGGTTTGGCAGCGGCTCTTCCCACCCCCGGTGCTGCCTGGCTACTGTGGGGTGACCACGGCCGGCTGCTGCTGCCTGCTGTGAGGTGGGGGGTGCTCGACGGTGGAGGTGCGGCTCTTAGGTGGCGCCGTGGTGGTGTGGCCGGAGGTGGCTTTGGCAGGTCTGCAGTTCTGTGGTGGTGCTGCTGGCTATGCTGGGCACGGTGGTCGCTGCTCCTCTCCTGTGGGGATCACCGGCAGGGCGTCAAGGGCTACTGCCTTTTCGGGGATGGGGGCAGCGGAGGGGTTTCCTCCCCATCTTGCTTGTCCCCCACCTTCCTCTTGATGGTGGTCGTTTCGTGGCGGTGGCTGAGGTTGTGCTGGCGTTGGGGGACGGTCTTCTCTATGCCGTCCCTCCCCCATACCTGCGACTGTCGACGTGGGGTGGTTGTTATGAAGATGGAGGCCATGACGTCCACGTGGGTGCTGGTCCAGGGCTCTGCTCCAGATCTGGTACCTTCAGGGGGTGGCGGTGCCTGCGACGGGAGCTCGGTCGACAACGGTGGCCGGTGGCAGCTACGGCTACGGTAGGCGGTTGGTGGACGTGCACGGTGGCGGGAGGCTGGTGTTCGGCAGGTGGTCCAGCGGGGTGCTGGCACAGCGTTGCGGCTGCTCGCATGGCTAGCGTGTCGACCCCGGTGAGGCTTCTTCGGGATGCCCGGCAGCGACGTCCTGGTGTCCGGAGGGTCCCAGCATCTTGACTGACGTACGTGCTGTGGGTTCCTTGGGCAAAAGCCTAGCGACGGCGACACTTGTGGGTGTCGTTCCCCTATTGAGGGCTTCGTGTCCCTAGTATACTCTGCGGGTGAAAACCTAGTCCTGTTTTGGACGAGCGACGGCGGCGCTTGGGCTTCGTAACCTTCCTGAAGGCGTCGTTGTAGAATTTGACTCGGTCCAGATATCTCGAGCGGGGCTAGTTCGTCGTTTCCGTCTTTGTGTTCGTGGTTGGTGCCAGGGGTGGAGTAGAAGTGTTTTTGTTTTTTCAGTTGCTTAGTTTTAGTTTTCTTTGCTAGTTTTTTTGGTTCTTGTTGCTTCGGTTGTGGAGCTCCTAGTGGTGTCAAGTGAAGGCTCGTGTCGAAGACCCAATCCGACCGAGTTATAAGTGGTTAGAGGCTTGTGTCAATGTCCTAGTCTGACCAAGCATTGAGTTGTTAGAGGCTTGTGTCGATGTCCCAGTCCGACCAAGCGTGGAGTTGAGTAGAGTTTGAGTTGGCGCTCTTTGTTGCGCGTATAGAGTTGACTTGGTACCTAGGTGTGCAGTTGAAGTAGGGTATCCTCCACAATTCTATGTGTGGTTTTCGTCCAGTTTTCACTTAAAATACCTAGACGGGGCGTTTGCCTTCTTTTTTCTTTATTCGTCTAATAGAAATAGCGGCAAAGTTTTTACCATCCTTTCTAAAAAAATAAAATGAACTTAACTGAACTGAACTGTTATATATTGATCCCTTTGTTATTTATTAACGGGAGGCGTACCATATATTTTTGGCTAATGAAAAGGATAAGTTTGAAATTAATCAAATCAACAAATGAATCGAAGTTTTCTGATGTCCCTTTCTCATTACCATAAATTCAAGGAGTTTGTCCAGCTGTTGACTATGTGCCACAGGTTTCTCTTTGTCCGTCAAAAACTCCAAAACGTTCAAGGCCTTATCTAGATTGCAAAAAATTTTAACCTGATGAATAGTAACTCTTTTGTCATATTTGACAAATATTGTCCAATCGTAGACCAACTAGGCTTAAAAGATTCATCTCGTGATTTCAAACTAAACTGTGTAATTAGTTATTTTTTACCTATATTTAATGCTCTATGCATGAGTCTAAAAATTAATGTGATAGAGAGAGAGTGAAAAAACTTGAAATTTGGAGGCAATCTAGAGGAGGCTCAAGATTGCAGCATTGCATTTGGTTTTCACATTAGAATTGTGGCGGTTAGTTAGAACACAAACTTGTGTAGGCATCTAGCACCTGAGTAAAAAAAACTAACGGTAACAGGGTGTCGCTCCTTTTAATGACTGAATGCACGAATGCATATGCTTATATTCTTCTATCTATTCGCATATGGTATTTGTATATTCAGTGATGAGCTGTGGCGAATTGCGGATCCAGCCTCTGCATTTCATGATGTTTTGCTCTGTCTCCGTACAGGGCGCCGAATTATATTTGCTGGGGACCGGCAGGCATGAACTAACAGCTAGCAAATGATCATCGCTGGACGTGTTAAAGATTATTTTCATGATTAAACACGACTTCAGATGGGATTAAACTAACAAAGCTCGACATGAAGAGGCTTGCCATGGAACGTACGGCAACAAAATCTCTCTTTTTTTTTCTTTTCGTTTGCCACTTTGTTTATTGAGCGGCTGAGCCCCCATTCGATTCTGTTCCAAAGTGTCCCATTCTGTATTTTTGATCCTCTAGTAGAAAGTAGAAATCTTTTTTGCGGCTAACGTCACTTTGTGCAGCTAGTTCAGTGGGTTCGGATTCAGAAAGAATGTATGTGTGAGAAGAGAAGGTGATTCGGATAAGAAACACCATGTCTCCTGTTTTCTTGCAAGAACCAAGAATCAAAACAACCTGCCTGCAGAATTTATTCGGTTTCTAGAGAGAAAACTGTCCAAAACGCATGGAAGAATGTCCCATGAAGATTTTGCTCTCCTAGTAGAAAAATAAAAAAGCCTACTTTCTCCGTTAAAAAAAATACCTGCTTTATTTGTTTCATTCAGGTGCTTGAAATGTAGCTGAGATTCAGTTTTGATGAAGCAAAAAAAAAATCAGACAAGTAATAGATATCATATCGCCTAAAGAGAATCTAGAACTCAAGCATCTGACCATTAGGAAAAGTGTAAAAAATTGGAGTGGATGGAGTATCAATTTAGGAAGAAGAAACAATGGGACCGAAGTTTGTATAAAGTGAGATATGATTTTTGTAAGGCCAGTCGTTAGTTTAACTACAGAAAAAATAAAAAGTTTTAATTACTGGGCTGTGGATTCCAATTTGTATGAAATGGGCCTGGGGTTGGCACTGGGCTTAGGTGTAGCACATGCTTGTTGGCATTTTTGCCTATAATAGTTGTGATTGCTGTTGACTGCAGCTTAGAAACTTGCTTTAACGAGTCACTGCAGCAACAGACAAAATACCCTACGTACTACTATAGAGAGCACACCGATAGAGAGAATGGGGACGACGACAAACAATATTGTCTTGATGTGTGGCACAACCATACAAGCTCATGAAGCTTTGTTGGCATTAGCCCTCCCGTACACTACTTGTTGGCATTAGCCTCCCGTACACTACTTTAGATCCTACTCCGTATATGAGTATTAGAAGCGAGAGGCCAAGATGACAAATTTATTATGCTAGGTCCTAAAGCTAGAGTAAGCGACTGTACAACCTTAGTTGTAAATGGCTATTGTTGTGATTCCGGAGCTGGTGGTGGATCTGAGGGTGCGATTGGATGACTGCATCTTCCTTATTGATGGATCTATATAAAGTTTGAGAAAGGAATTTATTTTGATTTCATGCTAAGTGGATGCAACATACACACTAAATGTAAAAATATGTCACGATCTGAGCCCCGTGGATAAATAAGCTCCACTGCCCGCTTGATGGATGTAGTGCATTTTGTAGTGTCATCCTCTAGTGAAGATTTCTTTATCCATCCATGAAGAAACAATAAAATAAGTTATGATACATTGTTTTTTTTATCATAACAAAACAACAGCAGTCGACTTATGACGCTGTTTTGTTGATTGTTTTAGTGTGATTATGTGAGAGCATAAGCCGTCGTGAAACTAATAACCTGTTAAAATGATTAGCAGAAACCATCGTCTGAACCAACCATCTTTTGAAACCTATAATACTACATCCACAGAGTCTGTATCCCGTATCCGTTTGTGCGCGATATACTAGTAGGCCCATGTAACAGCGTGTAAAAGCACAGACGGCAGACAGACCCGACCCCATCCACTTCGCCATTACACATGGATTCGGCCCGATGTGTAAAATGTCCGTTCGTAATGGGAAGGGATAAGAAATGGTTAGAGGCAATAAACGTTGGCACGCGGTTGCGCAGCGCCGCAGCCTAGTCCAATAAAGGTCCGTACACGGGTGTCCGCAGCGTTGGTCGCGTCGCGCATCGGAATGCTGGCCAGTAGGCACAGCCCGGGCCGGCTCTTCCAGGACAAGCCTCTGCCTGACACAGTGACACTGCCGACCGCAGGCTTATTTTATTTTATAGGCCGTCGTCGTCGTCGACGACCGACGACAGCACCAACTATTATCTACAGTGTCTAGTAGCTAGGCTGCCACACCACACATGGCAGCTGCCGCGGCCTGTGCTGGCCCGCCGCAGCATGTGACTCGCTCGGCAGTGGCGCCGCTGCCGTGCGTACCCGACGACCAGAGGCGTACCGTGACTCGCGTTCCCACTTGTGTTCCGGCGAGAGCTTCAATCTGTGACGACTGATGGACGTGCACGGCCACTGGTGTTGATGCATGCGCGTCTCTTCCCGGCTCGTCACAGAAAAGAAAGTGTACAGTACGAGCTGGAGTCAACTCTTCGAGGTCTGGCTTCAACAACCTCTCCGTAGATCGACGTAGGAGTACGTATTCCTTGCGTGCTACAGTACGTACTGTATTGAGCAGTGTGTATTCCGGCATTCCGGGGCAGTTTGGACAGGCCGTACGACGCGAGATGAAGCAGATCCTGGTAGGACAAGACAGGATTTGACCCATCGCGTGAAAAAAGTGCCTGCAGTCTGCAAGTGAGATGAGAGCATGACGCATCAGCATGTCCCAACGGTCCACGACTTTGAAAAGGCTGGCTACTGTACCATGGAGGAGACAAGCTAGGGCAGACCCGGCCGAAGAATATGGGATTGCGCTCGATCGCGCCGGCACTTTACCGCTTTTTCCACGCCTGGGTGTCTTCGGTCCTTGTGCGGTTGGCCACTGCGCAAACATCTACATGGCGTCATGCAAAGAGAGGGTTGCATTGCCTTTCATACTGTGCCCAAAGTCTATAGTTACCGTCACCTAGAAACAAAGTTTAGTTGATTCCAACAAAAATCTAGTTGAATGTTAAGCAGTAGTATCAACTAAACTTTAGAGTTTCTTAAAAAAACCTAAACTTTAGAGTTTGGGCTTTGTTTGTAGGAGCTATTGGGGCTAATAGTATCCCTAGAAACTTATACCAGCCGAAAGTGTTTTTCATACTAGCTATCTCTGCGGTTTGCTGGTCTATTTGGAAGACCAGGAATGCTACGTGCTTTGAAGGCAAACTGTTTTTCAATCCTATTCATATTGTTTTTTATGCCTGCGTCTCATGGGTTATTGGGCAAGACTTTTTATGAAGAGCGATAAGATCATTGTCAAACACAAGAAGAAGACCCATCTGACATCGGAGGAAATCCTAGATGAATAACATCCATGATGAAGCCGATGACGAAATTTATCAGCTGGATAACTGGAATTGTCTGCGTCTGGTTACCTCACCCTATGCATAGCTGTCATATCGTTAGTCACTTGCTGGTTCTTTTACTACTCTTTGCATCTTGTGATGCTAATGTCCCAAACCCACTTCTTAACTGTTCTTTTTTGCTTGCTTCTTGTAAACTCTACAATGTATTTCCGTTGGGTCGGGGCTTCGTCCTCGCGTCAAAAAAAAAAAAAAAATCTACTAAACTTTAGATGGGTCATGCTTAATAAACTATACTATCATTTCCTCGTACGAGAGACAATAGACAAAATCAGTAAGAGGATATCTACATTTATGTGTTAGCTTTTAGCGTACTTTTGCTTACATTGAACCAGTAAACCAACCACTCAATTCACATGTTTAGATCCGTTTAGATCAAAGTTTTAGACTTTAGGTGACAAGCAATTAATTCAGTTTATCTACACGGACCATAAGGGTGAACGTTTACAATAGAATGTCTTTTATGATAACATCTCAAAAGTCAAAACCTTTGGGATATATGAGGTACAAGTAGCCCATAACAGAACAGGTCCTCAACGCTTTTGGCATGAGGGACCGTCATCAAGAGATTTAGGGTGAAACTAATAAGACCGGGCAAATGCCAAAATCTAGAGCGGTCAAAAATATTTGGATGGTAGTCATGCTAAATTCTTTGTAAAAGTTGTGAGTACGTTATGTAGGATTCATATGTCTATGGGTCGTGGTAGGGGCCGACCACCCTAGTTGCCGCGACCCCGCCGACCACCCTTAAAATGGGCCTCATCTCTCCTGTCTTCTTCTTCGTCGCCCTGCCCCGACGCCGCCGCACCGTCTTCTTCCTCATCGCGCCAGCACCTCCCCGCCGCCCTGCCGTCCACCGCCCGCCGCGGGGGCTAGGGCTCGCCGAAGCTTCGGGGAGCTAGGGCCATGACCCTAGCTCGCCAGAGCTCCGGCGAGCCCTAGCCCCCGCGGTGGCCGCCCTCTTACCCTTCCCGCCCCCATTCCCGCCGTCACCGCTGCCATGGCCAGGCTATCCCCAACCTCCTGTCTTCCCTTCCTCCCTCGATCGGCCGGACATTTCTATAGCCGGGGAGATTGAGATGGAGGTAGGGTTTGAGCTCCCGGAACCCTGGTCGGGTGGTGGCGTCAGAGATGGAGAGCGGCGCTGCCTGTTGGTGAACACGCTCATGGGCTTGGGCCGTGCTAGGCCGAGCCGCGTGCGGGGGGTGGAAGAAAAACAGTGCTGCGCAGGGGAGAGGGGGGCGGTCGACGCGGAAGATTTCTGAAAATAGTCATGTGTGATATTTGTTTTATAGATTTAATGAGAAGGAATATATACGGCGAAAAAGGATAGCAGATCATCAACACACGTTACCATTTGAGGTGCTCTGTGCGTAGACCAAATTCCCACCCTCAAGAGAGCCAACTTCTTTGAGAATTCTCAAGAGAGCCAACTTTTAGCACCTAGCGCCGACACCGCTGATCCATCAGCAAGCCCAAGTCCAGCCATGTCACACAGCAAGGCAGGCGAATTTTTTTTATTATTAATTTTTTTAAAAAATTTTACAATTTTAATTTTTTATTTCGAAATATGACAGAACTATTCGCCCACAGTGGGCGTTTTTTAAAAAACGCCCACTGTGTGGGCGTTATATGTGACGTAGCACAGGGCCGGCCGCCGCGGTGCCGGCTTTTGCGGGCGGCCCCAAAAAACGCCCACTGTGTGGGCGTTATATGTGACGTAGCACAGGGCCGGCCGCTGCGGTGCCGGCTTTTGCGGGCGGCCCCCTGGCAAAAGTGCGCGCTGTTTTGCGGGCGGGCCTCGGAGCAGCCAAAAAACGCCCACTGTGTGGGCGTTTTTTGCACGTCAGGGGGCCGCCTACAAAAGGGCGAGGCCGGCCGCGCACTTTTGCAGGCGGCCTCCTGGCGCGTAAAAAACATCCACACAGTGGGCGTTTTTTGGGCTCCGCCTATATACCCAGCCCCCCTCTTCAGATTTTCATTATATTCACTAAATTTTCCAGAAAAAAAGAAAGAGGAGAGGAGTGAGGGGAAGGAAGTAAACGGCGAAGCCCTGTCAGTTTGAGACTTCGGCTTTTAGGTAAGTTTCTCATACATTACAAGTCTGTTGCTATGTATTAGTAAAATATAATGTGCACTAGAGTTGTTTAGTTTTTAGTTGACTCTGGGTAGATCTGTGAGTAGTATGTATATTAGATCTATAAATAATGATGTTAGAGCATTGCAGTTCATGTTAGAAATAATGATGTTTCTTCTATGCTTTAAACAATGGATTGCATGATTTGAAATGTGACGAATATCGTATTTTCTCTGAATAGATATATTTAGGGTTTAGAAATAATGATGTTTATGCTATGCTTTAAACAATGGATTGCATGATTTAAAATGTGACGAATATCGTATTTTCTCTGAATAGATATGTTTAGGGTTTAGGGTTTAGGGTTTAGGGTGTAGGGTTTAGGAATAATGATGTTTATGCTATGCTTTAAACAATGGATTGCATGATTTGAAATGTGACGAATATCGTATTGTCTCTGAATAGATATGCAAAACTTGTGGCGGATGGAGTTTTGGAAAAAACGAGGTCGCCCTAGAGAATTGTATCCCGACGTGTCTAGCAAGGATGCTCCTATTCCTCCTGCAGTCCCTGTCCCAAATTATGACTGTGGAGAACCAGGTGATATTGGCCAATCTCGCCATGAGGACACAGCTGCCCGTTGCTACTACACATGCGGTGGATTCAATGTAAGTAATTGCACCTCTGTCACTGCGTCTTTATTCAATGCTAGTAATTGCAGCTCTTGTATCTCTAACAATGTCGTTAGCAATCATGTTTTGTAGGCCCATGAGCGGTGCTTTTTCTTTCAGTGGATTGACGGTCCAGACAAATTCGACCCAAGGTATCTCCAGTTTGACAAATGGTGGAAAGAGAAGCATAATCCACCCGATCAATTCGAGCGGTGGGTGGCACCTCCCCCTCAGTCCCCCAATGACAGACGAGGAGAAGAAAATAGCCCAATTGAGATGGCTTGAATCTCCGCCTCGTTGCAAATGCAGAGATTATTCTGTAATAAGTTCAGATAGGCCTAACGAGTTCGAATGTCCTAACCCCGCCGGAGTAAGTGCAAATTGTATGCGGTCATGACTTTCTTAGTATTTGTGCATGTACTAACATTTTACATTGTAGGGTGGGTATACCTTATTGCGGAAGTGTAACTTCAGGGAGTGGCTGTGGGGTTCAAAGAACAAATGGCCTGAGCCGAAGGTGGACAAGAAGAGAAAAGTGGTTACCCCAAGCCTCCTATGTTGTGCAAATGTGGTGTCGAAGCGCAGTATGGCCTACTACCATCGGAGCTTGGAATAGGCTATTGGTGCGGCCATATGGTTGATTACGATGAGGTCATTTTGTTCCACTTGTTGCTCACTTGATATCCAAACTTTTTGTATTTGCTGACTTTAAATTGTTCCGTTCGATCACAGAGCCTTAGGAAATGCAAGTGGGAGGTTTTTGCCCATGGTGAAGACCGCAGGGAATACATGGATACACTGAAGCAAAAACAACTAATGGACCTGAAGTTCAGGTCTAGTACTCAGCTTGTGGACAACTACATTAAGATGCGGAAGCGAGCGCAGGTTGACTATGCCCGACGATTGTGTGTCCAAACCCCAAGTGCTGCTCGGTGGAAGAAAGACTGTGATGCATGGAAAAAGAAGAGAGAAGAGGAAGCATCCTTGCATGCGAGGGAGAAGATGGAGGAGGCTGAAAAGAGGAGTGCTGATGCAAAGATGAAGCAGAAGATGGCGGAGGCAGAGATGCCGATGAACGACGAGGACGAGGAGTATGATGAAGCGTTCACCCAAGCCCTCGATGACTTGGAGGC
>CM041645.1:18296650-18488998 GCA_023333625.1 Bothriochloa decipiens
GATATTCGTCACATTTCAAATCATGCAATCCATTGTTTAAAGCATAGAAGAAACATCATTATTTCTAACATGAACTGTAATGCTCTAACATCATTATTTATAGATCTAATATACATACTACTCACAGATCTACCCAGAGTCAACTAAAAACTAAACAACTCTAGTGCATATTATATTTTACTAATGCATAGCAATAGACTTGTAATATATGAGAAACTTACCTAAAAGCCGAGGTCTCAAACTGACAGGGCTTCGCCGTTTACTTCCTTCCCCTCCCTCCTCTCCTCTTTCTTTTTTTCTGAAAAATTTAGTGAATATAATAAAAATCTGAAGAGGGGGGCTGGGTATATATAGGCGGAGCCCAAAAACACCCACTGTGTGGGTGTTTTTTGCGCGCCAGGGGGCCGTCTGCAAAAGTGCGCGGCCGGCCTCGTCCTTTTGCAGGCGGCCCCTTGGCGCGCAAAAAACGCCCACACAGTGGGCGTTTTTTGGCTGCTCCGAGGCCCGTCTGCAAAATAGCGCGCACTTTTGTAGGCGGCCCCCTCGCCACCAAAAAACGCCCACGCAGTGGGCGTTTTTTGGGCGCCAGGGGGCCGCCCGTAAAAGCCGGCACCGGCGGCGGCCGGCCCTGTGCCACGTCACATATAACGCGCACATAGTGGGCGACTGGTTCTGTCATATTTTGAAACAAAAAATTAAAATTGTAAAATTTTTTTTTAAAAAAATTAAAAATAAAAAAAATTCCAAGGCAGGCAGGGGAAGTATTATGGGCCCAATGCGGGTCTGTAACGGGTACGTGGGCCTGGACCAAGATTTGTGCAGTGCATATAAAAAAAGAGAGACGGCAGCATGCGTGGTTCTTCAACCCACCGTAATGACTAATGAGGATGGTGTTGCTACAAAAAGAGAGAGGAGGCATGACATTGTTTGGCATATTTATAGGCATACTTAAATGACAAATACATCAGTATGCACCAAAAAGTAAATTGAAAATAGGAGAAGCTACGTCCAGGAGTAGAAAAAACTCACACACAACACCCACGTCATATAATGACAATCAAAATACAAGTGTACTAAACTCTATATATAGATAAACTTGGACTGTTCGAAGGGTGGTTTCTAAGGCTGATAAAAAAAGGTTGATAATAAGTCAGCTAATTCTATTTTGTTATAAGAGAAAAACATTATACAATGGCTGATAAATTCAAGCGAACAAGGCGATGCTAAAAGTACCGTCTTAGTCATATTAACTATATAAACTGTAGATCAATAGTTATTTTAATTATCTGTGCAACATTAGTTTTTAAAATAAAACATAGGGTATGAATCAATACCCTAGACATAACTTGTACGTAGTTTGAAATTTTAAAAGTTGAATGCTAAATCTTTTCAAAATCAATAGTGGATAATATGATGTTGCTTTTATGCACTAAGAGAAACTTCGAGAGCCTCCAAAAATTTTGATCTCTATATCTCTATTTAGAGAGCCACTCTATGAATATTATGATTTATATATCTTTTGTATCTTCCACATAATCTCTAATTTGGGTGTGTGGGTGTTTTGGGGGGGGGGTGATAATGAGAAAACTGTCATACACTAGATTGAAGGGAAAACAATCGACCCACGTTGGCTAAGATAGCCATCCGGATTTTGAATGAAGGCATAAACTTTTCACGTAGGTCGAGAAAATTCTCAAACCTCATACCCACTAACATACAAGGCCCGTACCACTGTAAGTGGGCCAGTGCCTACAAACCTATATTTTGAGAACGTTGTGTAGGTGAGGGGGAGGAGGTTTTTTCACCTCTGACGCTTCAAATTTGCCCCTATATGTGTGGGTGTGGGTGTGGGTGTGGGTGGGTGGGTGGAGGGGGGGGGGTGATTGAACTCAAGGCTGAGGGTCCAACCAAAGTGCTTGACTAGCCAGTCTAGCATCCTCTTGGCTACTTGATCGAGAGAACAATGTTTTCTCTCAGCTGATGGGTATGGTAGTAGTTTTAGAGAGTTCAAATTCGCATCTGTATATATCTGAATATAAAGTTGCATATGATAGCCACAGCATCGTGATACAATGAGAGAAGGACAAAGGCTTGGAAATTTCCTGTCCGTTTCAATAAGACATACAGTTTTAAATCAGTATATAAACATTGTGATAGCTCCTTGAACCATTTTTATAAATTAGAAACAAGTGGGAACAACGTATACACAATTCCAAAGAAGATACATACACATATACCACCAAACAACGCGAACTAGAACGACAAAAGATGCAGCAAAAAAAAAACACGCAGTTGCAGATGCTCATCATCGTTTCCATCTTCACAGCTAATGACGGACTCTTCTACGTCCAAGCAGCTCAATTATGTACTGCGCACGCCACGCCATTGATTAACTCGCGTAAAATCTTCCCAAGCAAGGCTAAATACGCAGGGTTCTAGCTAGCTGTCCGTACGAGGTACAAGCTAACTATCGACCGTACTTATATTAAAAAAAAAGCTCGACAGGATTCAGCCAACGGGCATGTCTGCCGACGAGGAGCCCGACAGCTGCTACCAGTGGAGCCGCGACTTCGTGGTCGCGCACGCCATCTTCGCCAGCGGCTTCGTCACGCTTCCGGCGGCCGTGTTCCTCCTCGTCAACCGCCCGCGCTCCGGCCGCGCCATCTTCTTCGCCGCGTTCGCGGCCATCTGCGCCACCAGCAGCCTCGTCCTCTGCCTCCGCTTCTACGCCGACCTCAGGCGCCCGCCCTGGCCTCGCTGGCTCTCCGCTGCGGACGACGCTGAGGCGGCGTCAGCTGTCGCCGGGGAAGGAACGACGCCGACGACGATTGGTCACCGCGCGGAGATGCATGCCGCCCTCGCCGCGGGGCTCGTCCCGAGCTACGACTACGTGGGCGACGGCAGCGCGGCCGAGGACTGCGCGGTGTGCCTGGGAGAGGTGGAGAAGGGAGACACGGTGCGGCAGCTGCCGGCGTGCCTGCACGTGTTCCACAGAGAGTGCATCGACCCGTGGCTGCGGGCGCACGCGACTTGCCCGGTCTGCCGTTCCAGCGTGCTCCCGGCGCCCGAGCGGCCGGTGGAGGTGGTGTGGTGGACATCGGAGCAGTTCATGGGCAGGCCAGGATGACGATTTTGTCCCAACTGTGATGATCACGGAGGTCGTGTTTGGTTTGCTGGCAAACCCTGGCCAGAACTAAAGCTTAGGTTAATTTCATCCTGGCCGTCATTAACTTTAGGCTAACTAACAAATATCAGCCTGCTTGGCTGTGTGTTTGTACATTGAAACACGTTTTATAACTTGTACTTACAGTGTTCATACCAATGAAAATGGGTTAGCTATAATGGGCTTGGCTCAACCTTAAATTTAAGAGGCTTTGACATTCCTACCTTATGATGTTGTTGTCCTCATTGTTTTTTCATCTTATGGTTTTGCTCCCGTTATTTCAAATTGAAAGCAGACTTTATCCCTATTATGTTAGGTCCTTGTTCTGAGACAAAATGAAAAATTCGCCATTGGCTGTTTGTCATCGCTTTAGATACACATATTGCTACTAATTTCTCTATAAACTGTTCATCTCTAACCACTATATGTCTCTTAATAATCGTCTCGATTGGGTGTCAGAGCCGACTTTGATGAACACGGTAGATTGGAAGAACTGCAAACTGGAATCTTTTATGTACTTTCGTTTCATGGCCATGCACGGCGCCGCTCCCTTGTTTTGTTTCGTTGAAAAATTCGCCATTGGCTGTTTGTCATCGCATTAGAGATACACATATTGCTACTAATTTCTCTATAAACTATTCATCTCTAACCACTATATGTGTTTTAATAATCGTCTCGATCGGGTGTCAGAACTGACTTTGATGAACACAAGAATGGTTGTTTGTCTCGATCTTCTGAATCGTCTCCCCCTCTATATTGTTGTAAGAAACTGTGGAATTTTTCCACCAACCTAAGCCTTGCCCGGGCATCTGTGGAAACAAAATGCAGGTGGGGATCTCTTTGATCCTCCTCGAAGCCCGTCAAAAAAAAACTTTGATGAACACGGCAGAATGGAAGAACTGCACATTGGAATCTTCTATATACTTTCGTGTCATGGCCATGCGCGGCACCACTCCCTTGTTTTGTTTCATTGAAAAGTTAGCTATTATTACTTCCTTGTAGACGCATGCGTCGGCTAGACCATCTATTCTACTCGATTCAGAACCCTACATTATTATGATTCAGATCTGAAACTTCATATATTATTTGGTTGGTGTACTTGTCCTTGCTTGTTGGTTGTAGGATCGATATTAATAACCTAGTGTTTAGGATCGGAATTAATAATACAAGTGGTTTTGGTTGGTCCCGATCCACAATGTTGTGAACAACCGCTGGAATTGGTGTATCGATTGCTAAGACGCAGCGTCCTTAGACGGTTGTAGTCAGATCGTGAACGTCTCTGCACACCAAAAGATTTGGACACTGACCCCAATCAGGCAGCCATGTACAGGACTGCCGATTTGAAGGAAGTAAGGATCGCCCCCATCAGTTTATGAAGAGTTGACTGAAACCTCTTGCCCGCATCACACTGAACAACCCTTCCCAGTTCATTGTATCAAAGACCTTTGCGAAGTCAAGCTTTAGAAGAAGTGCTGGCTTCTTTCATTAGAACAAGCGCACCTAATTGTGTTCCCAAGCCTCGTTGGATTTGAGAAATTCAAAACTATTTTCCCCATAGGCTAAACAACTGACTAATTGCATAAGCATATATACCATTAGTTGCTTGTTCAAAACTTCAAATGGTTAACATGCAAACTGAAGAGTACTAGCTAACAAAGTGTTGTATGTACCTAATAACAAAATAATGTTTAAAACACCCAAGCAGCGTGGTGGCAATGACAAATGCATAACCATATCCTTCAGTTCAGCTTCAGTACGCGTGCTGCAGCTTATTCCTCTCCGTCTTCATTGCCCAACCAATGATCTTGCAGTTCCAGCGCTGCTGCACATAAACCACCAAAGCCAACAGGACTCCGACGACTGGAATCACCACCGTGCCGTCCTTGTAGTAGAAGCCCATGACATGGCCGTAAGGGTAGGGGGCGTACATGTTCACGACAGGTGGCCGGAGGTAGCCGTAAATGCGTGGCAGCAGCCACACGGCTGTGACACCGGCGTAGTATCCCGTCGCGAGAGGCTTGCAGTTGACGCGCCACACGGCATTGCCGATGACCTGCGGGAGCAAAAACCACTCCTTCACCACAACGACGGTGCCGCGTGTGCGCATGCGCACCGACGACCTCCACGGCGATGCACCGTAGACCGGCCTGGGCGGCAGAGTCGTCGCCGTCATCCAGTGCACGGCGACGGCGAAGAAGAGTGTGCCCAAGTGCACACCGAAGCTGTGCAGGAGCACCATGGCGTCGTCGGGTACTCGATCCGGCTCGGGCGGCGCCCGCTCCCGCACCCGGGCCCTCGACCGCCACACCTTATGGGCGAGGCGCGCCGTGACGACAAGCGCCACGAGGGTGAGAACTTTCACGGAGCAGTCCAGAATATTCCAGCCCGGATGGTAAGCGTAGGGTCCGCCGTGACTCTGCGGCGGCCACGCCGGAAGCATCTTCGCATCGGTGACCAGCGTTCAGCAGTATCTGCTGCTTCTCCGTGGCATTGACTCTCTTAAGTAGTTCGATCCGCTAGGCCTGCTACTACTCTGGGTCTGGGATTGGCGAGAACTGTTTCGTCCAACCATGGTGCCAATAGATAGTATCTGCAGCCCAAATAATGTGCCCTCCATCCGTTGCAGCACAAACGGCGGCGGCTTCATAGTGAACTGAAAGCCAAGACCAAGGTCGTCGGCGAGGTTGGCGAGACTCACCATCATGTCACCAGCAGCAATACTTGGATAGCTGAGTAGTGTCCTGGCAACGAAGCTGTTGCGAAATCCCGCTGGTTGGCTCGCTTGGAGAAGCTCCCGAGCCTGTTCGACCTTGGTGTACAAGTACGACGACATGCGTCGCTGCAATGGGTGATTCTGGCCCCCGCGTTGCTGGAACAAGAGCGGAGGGTGGCTCCTCCCGTCCATGGCGGTGATCTGTCCGGCGATAATGCCGCGGCGAGTCAACGACATGGTCGTCCGGACAGAGAGACTCACATGGTAGCCGCACGCTTCCTTGGCGACGCCGACGCCTAGGCAGCCCACCATGCAAATCCGCCCCACGGATGGGATCCAGACGCCCTCGGCCGACAAGGTCATGCTGCTCATGCCAGTCCGCTTTGACACAGTAGGCTGATGCTCCCACGGGGTGAAGGGTTACGAGGGTGTTACAGTAGTTAAAAAATAAAACTTTTTGACCTCATAAACCAGGATCTACTGCTAGTTACAGATTACGGGATTATCACTAGACGCGCAGGTGCAGCAGAAGACGACTCGATGTAGTCGTACGCGTCGCAGCAGACAGTGCAGTTGCGTGGTCGTCCGTCACCTCAATCCTCTCGAGCTATTATTCCCAGTGCTCTAGATGCAGCACCTCCGAGGAATCCCACACTGCAGGGAAGAAACGATGCGCCTCCGGACTCCTAGGTCCGCGAGAAGCAGAAGACGCGAGCATGGGGAGGGAGACGGCGGCTGCCAAAGGTGTGTGTAACCCTGACCGCGCCCTTACCCCTTGCTTATATAGGCGTCCCCAATGAGCTCATAAGTTGAAGGCCCATTAGTAACCCTAAGCTTTATCTAATTCGGATCCAAGCCGAATTAGGCTTCCAGCCCCTTAAGCGTGCGACCCTATGGGTTCACGCACATATTGACATGGGCCGAGTACTCCTACTCGTCCAATAGTTGACAACGGCCTCTAGTAAGGTGTGAAAACTCCTATGTGTATGCAAAGATCATATCAGACGAACCACTACAACCACATACAAATTATTCTCTTTGCCACTCGATATATGGTTCAACTCGTGGGTTAACACTTAACCCAAGCACGGCCATGCATTTGTTGATCTAATCATTTGAGTGATCTAGTGATATCTCTCTCGCGTAGAGAGGGGCAAATTCCATCTTGATTGTCTATGTCTCATAGCATGCTTCCCGACCACCCGAAGACCACCTTTATAACTATCCAGTTATGGAGCAGCGTTTGATAGTCCCTAAGTAGGTCATTTCATATTTTGAGTACATACCACAATCTTAGGTCTAAGGACATAACGTACATGACGTGAATAGAGACTTTCTAATGTCGGGTCAGTCCAGCCTACATGTCTCACATGTGCCCACATTATTAGTTTGACATCTCCATGTCCATGACTTGTGAAACATAGCCATCAACTAATACATGTGCTGGTCTAATATTCAAGTGCGTTCTCATAAGAACGCCGACCAGGGACAACTTTATAACCATTCAAGTAATTGAGTTTCACAAATAATTCACATAATCGCCAATCAATACAAGTTATCTATAATGGATATTCAATGAACACTTTATTAATCATGGATACAATCGAAATATCATCATCTACATGATTGGCTCTAGGACATATTTCCAACAGTCTCCCACTTGCACTAGAGTTAATCTCTTAGATGTCTAATCCCCATAGACCTCATGTGCGCCTCATGCTTAGGCTATGGAAGAGCCTTTGTCAAAGGATCTGCTACATTTAAATCTGTATGTATTTTATACAATTTGATCTCTTCTTGTTTCACAAACTCTCGAATGAGATGAAACTTCTGGAGTACATGTTTGTTCTTCTGGTGATCCCTAGGCTGCTTAGCCTGTGCAATCGTCTCATTGATATCACTGTTGGAATAAACCCTGAGCACCCGCTAACTATATTTGGTAGCTTAGACTGATTAGTGACTAAGCATGGCAGGCGGTATGTCTTGGCTGTTGGGATGGCAACAACCGATTGTGGGTATGCCGTGATTGTCTCAGTTAGTTTGTAACCATGTATGGATGCATGTATTTCCTTTATAATGAATAGAGAGACACCAGAAAATGCTGCGGCATTGCAGTACAAAACTTTGCGTGTGTATCTCCCTCCGTTCGGATTTCTGTCAATTGGTATCGGAGCCAGGTTGCCGTCGTCGCCATGGCCTCGCGGTCTCCTTCCAATGGCTCCGGCAACGAGGAGAAGATCAAGCCATCGCGGTCGCCGCCGCGTCGTCGTGGACGCTCGACGGGTCGCCACTCGCGTCACCGCTCCGGCTCACGGATCGTGGAGCGCGTCATCGAGCGTTCGTCTGCGAACGTCGCTTGGCCGATGCTCACACGGACGAATTATCCAGAGTGGGCGCTGGTGATGGAAGTGAATTTCCAGACGCTCCGCGTCTGGGACGCCGTCGACATCGGCATCGACGAAGATCCCGACGACGACGAGTACCACGCCGATCGCCAAGCAATGGCCGGGCTATTGCGCTCGGTTCCCTCCGAGATGTGGACCACCCTCGGCCGAAAGCCGACTGTGAAGCAGGCTTGGGATGCGGTCAAGGCGCTGCGCATCGGGAACGCACGCTCTCGCGACGCCAGCGCGCAGCAGCTTCGTCGGGAATTCGGGAACCTCTCCTTCAAGGAAGGCGAGAGCGTCACCGAGTTCGGCACGCGCATCACGACGCTCGCCACAAACCTCCGTTCACTCGGTGACAAGATCACGGACGCCGAGGTAGTCAAGAAATTGTTGCAGGTCGTTCCGGATCGTCTCTCCCAGGCTGCAGTCTCCCTCGAGATGTTCCTCGAGTTGGACACGGTCTCGATCGAGGAGGTCGTCGGGAGGCTGCGCGTGTTCGAGGAACGCAGTAAGCCGAAGGAAATCACGGACGGCATGGGGCGGCTCCTGCTCTGCGAAGACGAGTGGGAGGCGCGTCGTAAGGCCCGCCGCGAGCAGGAGAGCTCCGGTGGCAGCGGCAGCTCCAGCGGTCGCGGGAAGCGCCAAGGGCGCGGACGCGTTCGTGGTGGTGCAGGCTCCACGGCGCGAAACGGCCAGGACGGCCAGAACGCCGGCGCCGGGAACGCTGGCGGTGGCAAGCCTCCGCCCGGAACCCTCTGCAACAACTGCGGGAAGAAAGGCCATTGGGCCAGAGACTGCCGTGGCAAGAAGAAGAAGAAGGCCACGGCCTATGTGGCCCAGGTCGAGGAGGAAGAGGATCGAGCCCTCATGTACATCTCCGTCGAGTCTGAGGTAACCGCGTCACGCGCATCCGTTCCCCACTCCTCGCCGCCGCCACCGCTGCGCACCGTCGACCCACCGCAGCGCGTCCAACTCGACGAGCCAAAGGTCCTCCTCCACCTCAGAGAGGAGGAGAAGGAGGCAGAGGGGCCCTGCCGATGGGTCCTTGACACCGGTGCGACGAACCACATGACGGGTTCGCGTCATGTCTTCTCCGAGCTCGACGGCAGCGTGACCGGCACCATCAAGTTCGGCGATAGGTCGGTGGTCAACATCGAGGGGAAGGGCACCGTCCTCTTCGCCCTCAGATCCGGCGAACACCGCCGGCTCGACGGAGTCTACTTCATCCCATGGCTCACCACCAACATTGTGAGCCTCGGCCAGATGGACGAGAACGGGTACAAGGTCGCCATCGAGGAAGGCATTCTCCGCATCTTCGATCTGCAACGACTCCTGCTTGCTAAGGTTCACCGATCCCCAAGCCGCCTCTACTACCTCGAAATGACCATCGCCGCTCCGGTGTGTCTCACCGCGCGCGTCGACGATGTCGCCTGGAAGTGGCATGAGAGGTTCGGACACCTAAACTTCAAGTCGCTGCGGAAGCTGAACCGTGGTGAGATGGTAAAGGGCCTGCCAGACATCGACCACGTCGAACAAGTTTGCGAGGACTGTGTTCTCGTGAAGCAGAAGCGAACTCCAATCCCGCAGGCTGCCAAGTTCCGGTCGAAGGAGCAGCTCGAGCTGGTCCACGGAGATCTCTGCGGGCCAATCACTCCGTCCACGCCGGCCGGGAACGCCTACTTCTTGTTGTTGGTCGACGACATGAGCAGGTACATGTGGCTCACTCTGTTGCGTACCAAGGCAGATGCACCGGCGGCCATCATGACGTTCCAGGCAAAGGTGGAACGCGAGACCGGCAAGAAGCTCATGGTCCTCCGCACCGACAACGGAGGTGAATTCACCTCAGTGCAGTTCGGCGAGTACTGCGCCAGCGAGGGAATTCTTCGACAACACTCCGCGCCGCACACTCCGCAGCAGAATGGCGTCGTGGAGAGGAGGAACCAGATGGTCGTGAACACGGCGCGGAGTATCCTTCGCGCGCGGAGCATGCCAGGCTTCTTCTGGGGAGAGGCAGTGCACACAGCAGTGTACCTCCTCAACCGGTCGCCAACGGCCGTCCTCGACGGCCAGACACCGTACCAGGCCTGGTACGGGAAGAAGCCACCCGTGCACTTCCTAAGAGTGTTTGGGTGTGTCGCCTACATCAAGCGTCTTCGACCGCACCCGAGCAAGCTGGAGGATCGCGGGCAGAAGGTAGTCTTCATCGGCTACGAAGATGGAGCGAAAGCGTACCGCTTCTATGACCCCGCCACGGAGCGTGTCCGGGTCGCGCGCGATGTCGTGTTTGACGAGAACGCGCACTGGGACTGGGGGAGCGCCGCGACGAGTGGCAGTTCGGTGCCATTCATCATCGAGATGGAGTATGAGCTGTGTCACCAGCCACCAGCACCCTCGACATCGACCGTGCCTGGTTCTTCATCGGAAGCCTCGGGCTCGACGTCGCCCACATCTGCTCGAGGGGGGGCCTCACCTGCTCGAGGCTCTGCTCGAGGCTCACCTGCTCGAGGCTCTGCTCGAGGGGCCTCACCTGCTCGAGGCTCTGCTCGAGGGGGGGCCTCACCTGCTCGAGGCTCCGCTCGAGGGGGGCCTCACCTGCTCGAGGCTCTGCTCGAGGCTCTCGAGGCCCTGCTCGAGTGGCCTCACCTGCTCGAGGCTCTGCTCGAGGCTCACCTGCTCGAGGCTCTGCTCGAGGGGCCTCACCTGCTCGAGGCTCTGCTCGAGGCTCACCTGCTCTAGGCTCTGCTCGAGGGGCCTCACCTGCTCGAGGCTCTGCTCGAGGCTCTACTCGAGGTTCACCTCCTCGAGTGGAATACGTGATGCCGCTGAATGACGACCCGAACCTCGACGCCGATGACGACGAAGACCTAGAGCACCGGTACATGACGCTCCAGAATATTCTGGGCACCAACACCGTGCCCGGGCATGCTCACCGCGATGTCGAGGAAGCTGAACTACACAATGTCAGTGTGGAGGAGCCCAAGTCGTTCAAGGATGCCAACGGCGATCCTAACTGGAACGCGGCGATGGAGGAGGAGCTCCGGTCCATCCGCGACAACAACACATGGTCGCTGGCTGATCTCCCACGGGACCAACACGCCATCGGCCTAAAATGGGTGTACAAAGTGAAGCGTGACGAGAATGGCGCCATCGTCAAGTACAAGGCGCGTCTCGTGGCCAAGGGGTACGTGCAGCGCCCCGGGATCAACTTTGAAGAAGTGTTCGCCCCCGTCGCTCGGCTGGAGTCAGTCCGACTGCTTCTTGCCATTGCTGCTCACTTCGGCTGGGGCGTCCACCACATGGACGTCAAATCGGCGTTCCTGAACGGCGAACTCTAGGAGGAAGTCTACGTCCAGCAACCTCCCGGATTTGTCGACAGCAAGAACAAGCACAAGGTGCTGCGCCTTCGGAAGGCTCTGTACGGGCTTCGCCAAGCCCCAAGGGCGTGGAACCAGAAGCTCGACGCTGCTCTGCTCGGTCTCGGCTTCACTCGCTGCGTCGACGAGCACGGCATGTATACCCGTGGCAAGAGCACAGGGCGCCTGATCGTGGGCGTGTATGTCGACGATCTCATTATCACGGGTGGTGATGCCGACGCCGTCAAGAAGTTCAAGTGACAGATGCTGCGCACCTTTCGCATGAGTGACCTTGGGCTCTTGTCCTACTACCTTGGGCTCGAGGTCACCCAAGGAGCTCACGGCATCACACTGCGGCAGAGTGCCTACGCCACCAAGATCCTTGAGAAGGGCGGACTGATGGGGTGCAATGCCAGCGCCACGCCTATGGAGATGAAGCTGAAGCTCCTGAAGGAAGGTACGACGCCGGCTGTTGATGCCACCGAGTATCGCAGCCTCATCAGTAGCTTGAGGTACTTATGCAACTCAAGGCCGGACCTAGCATACGCTGTTGGGTACCTCAGCAGGTTCATGGAGGCGCCGCGACAGGAGCATCTTGCAGCCGTGAAGCGAGTACTTCGTTATGTGGCAGGCACGGTGCACTGGGGTTTGCACTACCGACCGGCAGGAAGGAAGGGTTCAGCGCCCCAGCTGACAGGCTACTCAGACAGTGACCTTGCTGGGGACGTGAATGATCGCAAGAGCACTAGCGGTCTCATCTTCTTCCTGGGCGGAGGTCCGATTGCTTGGCAATCATCGAAACAGAAGGTCGTCGCCCTATCGTCCTGCGAAGCAGAGTACATAGCGGTGGCCGGAGCTGCGTGCGAAGGAGTCTGGCTAGCGCGTCTGCTAGCAGAGCTCATCGGAGGAGCTGTCCACGCACCAAAGCTCAAGGTGGACAACAAGTCCGCTATCGCACTGATGAAGAATCCTGTTCATCACGACCGGAGTAAACACATTGATGTAAAATTTCACTTCATCCGGGAGTGTTGGGATAGAGTTTGTCGGCACTGAGCTTCAGCTGGGCGACATCCTGACAAAGGCGCTTGGTCGAAGCAGGTTTCAAGAACTCCATGATGGGATCGGTATGAAGAAGTTAGAGTAGTTGCTCAAGGGCTTAGGAGGAGATTGTTGGAATAAACCCTGAGCACCCGCTAACTATATTTGGTAGCTTAGACTGATTAGTGACTAAGCATGGCAGGCGGTATGTCTTGGCTGTTGGGATGGCAACAACCGATTGTGGGTATGCCGTGATTGTCTCAGTTAGTTTGTAACCATGTATGGATGCATGTATTTCCTTTATAATGAATAGAGAGACACCAGAAAATGCTGCGGCATTGCAGTACAAAACTTTGCGTGTGTATCTCCCTCCTCCGTTCGGATTTCTGTCAATCACAATGTAAATTCAATGGGTTCGATGCATTTGGAAACACACCAAGCTCAATGAGGAACCTCCTCAACCAAACACCTTCCTTTGTAGCGTCAGAAGCTGCAATGTACTCGGCTTCTGCTATAGAATCGGACACCATCTCCTGCTTGGAACTTTTTCAGCTAACTGCACCACCATTTATTGTGAACACAAAACCTGATTGAGATAGTGAGTCATCCCCGTCGGTTTGGAAGCTAGCATCGGTGTAACCGTTTACAACGAGCTCCTCCTCACCTCCATAGATTAGGAACACATCCTTAGTCCTTCGTAAGTACTTTAGGATGTTCTTAACAAGCGTCCAGTGAGGTTCACCCGGATTAGCTTGGTACTTGCTCACAACACTTAGAGCATATGAGACATCTGGGCGAGTACATATCATGGCATACATGATCGAACCAACCGCTGAAGCATATGGAACCTTACTCATGCGATTGCGCTCTTCATCTGATGAAGCACACTGCTTGTCACTAAAGCGCATACCATGTGACACAGGTAAGAACCCTTTCTTGGACTGTTCCATGTTGAACCGTTTTAACACCTTGTCAATGTACATGTCTTGGCTTAATCCTTTAGCCTTCTCGACCTATCTCTATAGATCTTAATTCCCAAGATGTATGCTGCTTCTCCTAGATCCTTCATATAAAAACTATTATTCAGTGAAGTCTTTATAGATTGCAACATAGGAATATCATTCCCAATCAATAGTATGTCATCCACATACAAGATCAAAAACACAATAGCGCTCCCACTTACCTTCTGGTAAACACAAGGTTCTTCTTCATTCTGATGAAAGCCAAACCCTTTGACTACCTTATCAAAACGAATATTCCAACTCCGAGATGCTTGCTTTAACCCATAAATAAATTTCTTAAGCATGCATATCTTTGTAGCATTATTAGGATCAACAAAACCTTTGGGTTGTATCATATACACGTCCTCTTCTAAATACCCATTTAGAAAGGCTGTTTTAATATCCATCTGCCATATCTCATAATCAAAATATGCAGCAATTGCTAGAATGATCCGAATAGATTTAAGCATCGCTACCGGCGAGAACGTCTCATCGTTGTCAATTCCTTGAACTTACCAAAAACCTTTTGCGATAAGTCAAACTTTATAGACGTGAACATTTCCATCCATATCCTTCTTCTTCTTAAAGATCCATTTGCTCTCTATGGGTCTAACCCCATCAGGCGGGTCAACCAAGTTTCAAACTTGATTGTCTCCCATGGAATATATCTCGGATCTCATGGCAGTTTGCCATTTCTTGGAATCTGGAGAAATGCGTGAAGTCTCGCTGATCTTCGTGGTTGTGGTGGTGTCTCCACTGCCATGGGTGTTTCAACTTGCTCTGCTACATTAGCATCACTCGTAGAGTCAGTCCCTACTGGCTCATCTTAAACTTCTTCAAGATACACCTTTTGCCCATTCTTTGTCTTTTGAGAAACTCTTTCTCTAAGAAAACACCATTTCGAGTAACAAACACTTTGCCCTCTGATCGGTTATAGACATAATACCCTAAAGTTTCCTTTGGATATCCCACGAAAAAGCACTTGTCCGATTTGGGTGTTAGTTTATCTGATATAAGTCGTTTAACATAAACTTTACAACCCCAAATTTTCAGAAAAGACAAACTGGGACTCTTACCAGTCTATATCTCATATGGTGTCTTAACTACAGACTTAGATGGTACCCTATTCAATGTGAAAACGGCTGTTTCTAGAGCGTATCCCCAAAACGATAGAGGTAGGTCCGACTGGCTCATCATAGACTGAACCATGTCCAACAAGGTCCGATTACGTCGCTCAGACACACCGTTTCTCTGAGGCGTTCCGGGTGGCGTAAGCTGTGGAACAATTCCACAACTCTTAAGATGATTGCTAAACTCGTGACTTAGATATTCGCCTCCATGATCAGATTGCAAGGCCTTGATCTTCTTGCCACGTTGATTCTCTACTTCATTCTGAAATTCTTTGAACTTTTTAAATGTTTTAGACTTATGCTTCATTAGGTAGACATATCCATATCTACTAAAGTCATCAGTAAAATTTATGAAGTATTGAAATCCGCCTCTAGCTGTCGTGCTCATTGGTCCACATACATCAGTATGTACAAGTTCCAACAAGTCAGATGCCCTCTCAGGAAATCCTTTGAATGGCGTCTTGGTCATCTTGCCTGGCAAGCAAGCCTCACATGTCTCGTATGATTCAAAATTAAACGAAGTTAGAAGACCATCATCATGGAGCGTCTTCATGCGATTCTCACTTATATGACCCAAACGACAATGCCACATATAGTTAGGACTTAACTCATTAAGCCGAGGCCGTTTAGCACTAACATTACAGACAGGTGCATCATCAAGATTTAAAATAAATAACCCATTCACAATAGATGCAAAAGCCATAAACACATCATTCTTTGAGTTCACACAACCATTGTCTTTACTCGCAAATGAATAACCATCCTTCATCAAGCATGAAGGTGACACAATGTTTTGACTTAAACTAGGAACAAAATAATAATTATTCAATTCCAAAATAAATCCTGACGGCAAGCGAAGTTACATTATCCCGACGTTCAATGCAGCAACTCTTGCATTATTGCCCACGCAGAAATTAACTTCTCCTTTCTCCACGCTTCTACTTCTTATCATTCCCTACATTGTATTGTAAATATGAGCCACTGATCTGGTATTAAATACCCAAGAATTGATATAAGAGTTAGCAAGGAAAATGTTTGTAACATGAACAACAAGAGTACAAGCAGTAGCAGTACCTTTACCGCCGCCATCCTTCTCTAAGGACGCCAAGTACTCCTTGCAGTTTCTTTTTCAGTGACCTTTTTCCTTATAATAAAAGTAATCTGAATTTGCAGATAGTCCAGCCTTGGCAGCAGATGGGTTTGGCTTAGAGATCTCATCTTTAGCCTTGCCCTTCTTCTTCCTCCAAGAATTGCACTTCCTCTTAAAATGAGGTCGGTTCTGGATCGCCAACACTTGGCTACTGCCAGCACCTTTCTTGATGTTGGCCTCTGCTTTTTTCAGCATGCCACATAGTTCATTCAAGCCCCTCTCTGCTCCATACATATGGTAGTTCGAGATGAAGTTTCCATAGCTGGCCGAAAGCGATGCAAGAATGAAATCAGTAGCCAACTCTTGGCCAATTGGGAAGCCTAGCTTCTCCAACCTCTGAGTGTAACCAACCATTTTGATTACATGTGGACCAATAGCTGCGCCCTCTGCTAGCTTGGTTTCTGCAAGCGCCTTAGAGACATTGAACATTTCAGTCCGCGCTTGAGTTCGGAACATATCTTCAAGCACCACGATCATATCGTTCGCTAAATGATTGTTGTCGAACTGCATCTGCAGATCAGGTTCCATACAAGCAAGCATGAGGCAACTCACTTCAAGATCCGCATCACATGCTTTCTTGTAAGCATTTTTCTCAGCAAGAGTTGTATTTTCATCAGGCTCATCTGGTAATGGGGTGTCTAGAATTTCTTCCTTTTTCTCAGCCCTGAGAACAATTCTCAGATTGCGGATCCAATCCGCGTAATTTGTTCTATTCAACTTATCTTTCTCAAGAATTATATGCAAAGAAAATGGTTGATTGCGAGCGGCCATCTACAACAAAAGTAACGTAAAATACTAAGACAATGTATACATGAAAGTGTAAATTATATCAAAATAAAATCTACTCCCACTAAAATCAATATCCCTCAATTGATACCTAGTGATTCAGGACCCACAACTAACAAGTCAACTAGTGAGTTTTAGCATCACCGCTAGAAGACATGGTAGATCGATAAGTAATAATTTGCTAATCATATCACATATGACTCTTGTTGTTGGGCAGCATCTCTATGCTACGCTCAACCTACCCATGCTCCAAGGTCCCTAACCGTTAGGATGACCTTGTTTAAGTAATCAAACCTTCTTGCAGTAAGTATCCGATACGAACCTGCCTAGTCGAGGAAAACCAATGGCACCTTAATTTCATAGACCCACCACTGATTGTACAAGACTTATGATAGTGCAAGGTTTGGGGAAACATTTAACTTAAAAATTGCTGAGGGATCGTTCTACTTCACTACCGCATGCAATTAGACAAAAACATAATAGCATGTGAAAGTAGAACATAGTAAGAACGGCATAACATAGACATGACTTGGTATAGCCCATTATTCCTTTGGGGATCTACATCTCCTTCAATCTGTGCATCATGGCGATCTCCATCTCCATGATTCAAGTATGCCATCCTTCAGTGATGATTCCGCCAGGACTAGCTACTACTAGCGCAAGTAAAATAAAATTACATAGTCGCGGATAGATCATCACAGATTGGCACACAGGCCATTACATTAATTTTGACAATATGTATGTGGCTCCTGTCCATATTGTCCTCATGACATGCAAGCCATGAATTAAATACATACATGCATCACATACACATAAGGGCTATACTAGTCATCAACACCTGCAAAACAGAATTATCCAAATCCGACGTCTAATCTTGCAACGCAGAAAACTCTATTTTCCAAGCCTTACTTCACAATTATAATTTCACCGAATGTGGTGAAGCGGTAGAGAACCAGATGTAAAATTTTGTTCTCTATGATTTTTGTTTAGAGTTCGTCTCAATCTGAGTTACGGTTCAAAAGTTACGGCTGTTTTACCGAACAACACTTTTCTCGGCAAACCGACGCCCGGCAGTAAATTCCATCTACCACCGCCGCGCATCATATGCGCTTGGCACTTGACCTAGGGTTCAATTTGATCAATCTGATGGATCTCTAACTCGCCATGACTGGATTTACATGAATCACTTAACTCGGATGGCGGAATTTTGACCGGTACGAGTAGATCGTTTCAAGACCAACACGGCAAGATGACGAACCAAGGTTAGAGACTCATCTACAACCACGCATATCACCATATGCACAAAACCTAACTTATGACGAGGAAGTAACGGCTCTGATACCACTGAAGGGTTATGAGGGTGCTACAGTAGCCAGAAAATAAAACTTTTCGACCTCATAAACCAGGATCTACTGCTAGTTACAGGTTACGGGATTACCACTAGACGCGCAGGTGCAGCAGAAGACAACTTGATGTAGTCGTACGCGTCACAACAGGCAGTGCAGTTGTGTGGTCATCCGTCACCTCAATCCTCTCATGCGGTTCGTCCCAGTACTCCAGATGCAGCACCTCCGAGGAATCCCACACGTGTAGGGAAGAAGCGATACACCTCCGGACTGCTAGGTCCACGAGGAGCAGAAGACGCGAGCGTGGGGAGGGCGACGGCGGCAGCCAAAGGCGTGTGTAACCCTGACCGTGCCCCTACCCCTTTCTTATATTGGCATCCCCAATGAGCTCACGAGTTGGAGGCCCATTAGTAACCCTAAGCCTTATCTAATTCGGGTTCAACCTGAATTAGGCTTCTAGCCCCTTAAGCATGCAACCCTATGGGTTCACGCACACATTGACATGGGCCGAGTACTCCTACTCGCCCAATAGTTGACAGTGGCCTCTAGCAAGGCGTGACAACTCCTATGTGTACGCAAAGATCATATCAGATGAACTGCTATGACCACATACAAGTTATTCCCTTTACCACTCGATATATGGTTCAACTCGTGGGTTAACACTTAACCCAAGCACGGCCATGCATTTGTTGATCCAATCACTTGAGTGATCCAGTGATATCTCTCTCGTGTAGAGAGGAGCAAATTCCATCTTGATTGTCTATGTCTCATAGCATGCTTCCCGACCACCCGAAAATCACCTTTATAACTACCCAGTTACGGAGCAGCGTTTGATAGTCCATAAGTAGGCCGTTTCACATCTTGAGTATATACCACAATCTTAGGTCTAAGGACATAACGTCATGACGTGAATAGAGACTTTCTCATGTCGGGTCAGTCTAGCCTACATGTCTCACATATGCCCACATTATTAGTTTAACATCTCCATGTCCATGACTTATGAAACATAGCCATCAACTAATACATGTGATGGTCTAATATTCAAGTGTGTTTTCACAAGAACGCCGACCAGAGACAACTTTAGAATAACCGTTCAAGTAATTGAGTTCCACAAACAATTCACATAATCGCTAATCAATACAAATTGTCTATAATGGATATTCAATGAACACTTCATTAATCATGGATACAATCAGAATATCATCATCTACTTGATTTGTTTTAGTGCATATTCCCAACAGTGGGCACATAGCGGAACACGGCTGCCACCCTCGCAGTCGCGGCTTCCCCTCCGTCCATGCTTCCCGTGGCCAACAGCCTGCACTGGGAGCCCATGCTTATGGCGATGGCGGGAGGAGTGGACGCCATGTCCTCCAAAGGTCTGCTTGTGGCAGGGGGGCTGCTCGACACGAACGGCCCGAGCTGGCTGCATAACTCATTGCAATTCCAGTTTGGAACGACTTCCATCAATTGGCCGTTGTAACTGGATTCACGGATGAACTCGCAGAGTTGGAGAATCGCCACTGTTCAGGTGCTCCTCCATGGCGTCGCCTTCATGGAAGGGAGAGTCGTCCTTGCTGCACCATGAGAAATCAGATGCCTCCACGTCTTCTTGCCGGAATTGGTAACCGGAGTCGTGCCCTCCCACCGAAAGCTGTGACACCAGGCGGACGGTGTCGAAGTAGGCGCCATCAGACTTGGCGTTCGTGGTGCTCATCATCACGCCATGCACGGCGCGATTTGTCAGATTGGGCGTCTTGGGATACCGTAGCACGAGCAGGATGTTGCCGTCGGACACCACCGGCGGCTCCAAGTTGCTGCCACCGCCACGGTTCTTGGCCCAGTCCCACGGGTCCATGCTGTTGCTTCCGTGCACGGGGAGAAGAGCGTCCCCGACCATACACAGCACCCTCTCGCCACCGCTCCCCGAGGATGACCTTGTCTTTGTCTCGGTATACACGCCTTGGAACACTAGATGGAGCCTGGCGACCCCCGGCCGGAGCTCGAACTCTGGTGGCCCCATTTGCACACGCGACCACCAGCTGCAGCCCCGGTCGCGGGCGATGGTGAGACTAAGGCGGCGGCTCGAGCACCTCGCCGTGGAGCCGTCTCCATGTGTGTGAGCCCGAAGGACGTCAGGGGAACCGCTTGGAGCAGCTCAGGCCCGGCCGCCACCGCCGGATCGGCATAGCTCCCGTAGAACGAAAGCAGGGGAGCTTGGCCTGCGTCTTGGCTCCAGTCGCCGTTTTTGAAGGATAGCTAGGACATCAGGTTGCCGTCAAGGTCTGCAACAGCCTTGAGCTCCGCGGCTGATGAGAGCACGGACTGGAAGTGCCGCTCGACGTTGGCGAAGCGGGTGTAGCGATAGTGATAGTCATCATAAATGGACATGGGTCTTGCGGGTGTAGCTATGATTGGATTGAACGTGGAGGTGGCGGCAGAGGGACGCGGTAAGAACAAGGCAAGATTCAGCACCAAGGTGGAGACGACGATCTTGGCGGCCTCCATCGATGTGGACTGCAGGAAACCGTAGCATTCAGTAAGGTACTTAAGTAACCGAACATAGGCTATTTGCAGCTAGGAAATACTAAAGTTGATCCAACTGCACTGCCAATTGCTAATCCCAGTTGAGATTAAATTTGGTGCAGAGTTGATCGATTATTGTCTCCTTCGGAGTTCAAGAAGGCACAAGGAGCCAAAAGTGCATAACTGTACTCCTACCCTCCTAGACTCCTACATTGCTTAGACCGCGTCAAAGTCGCCTCTTATTTTTCCCCCTTTTTGTATGACGGCAGGCCAAAGTTGCTAGTCGACCATGGAATCTGAAGGATCAAGAACATAACGCGAATAAAAGGAGCTCGATCGAGGTATGACGCGAGAAACCAGGCACCTAACCACATGCGGATGAGTTGATCCTGTGCCAACTATGGGCTAAACAACAAAGACAACTAGTTTCTGACAGCAAAGCATTGTGTACTACAAGATAACAAGTGGTTGGTTGACTTAGCATCCATTGATTGAACTGTGAGCCCCTCATCAGCGTTCACTCACACCCTCTCACCAATACTTTTTTAGGCCTTGTTTGGAATAAAAGAATTTTAAAATATATGAATGGTAGAAAGCACAGTGAAAACACAGAAGTAAATTAACAAAACCCTGAAATTGAAACACACAAGAAAGAAATCAATAAAGAAGCGTTTAGATCACGGGAACAAAACACAGAGGAACTAAAATAATACAAAAATTAATAAAACTAAATATACTAATAAAATCTGATTTTAGAAATACACAGTATAAAATCTGATTTTGTGAGGTGATTGCAACTGCGAGCCTACGGCACTGGATATAGTATAACGTAAATGTCCATATAATACGCACACAAACCTAACCCTATGAACACTTGAGCACCCCTTACTTGGTTGTACGCCTCTTTGCAATCACCTCACAAAAACTCTATAACGTGCTGCTTTGCCCGTCAAGCCTTTGAGTAATTCACTCTGCAACCAGTGAATTCCCATAAGGTCTTGATCATGGAAGAAACAGATGTGTCGCTATCGGCCCTAACAACAGCAACAACCCGACGACCAAGGTACCAGGCTGTGTTCTGAGGATGCACACCCTTCGGCTTCGAAGATTAATGAGTGTGAAGTTGCTTCACATTTTGAATCTTCCATGTCTTGATTCTCTGCTTCCGAGCCGATATTCCCCAACCACATCATACCTTGTAGAGGACCGTGTACCTCTTGTTCTTGTCGCGGTGGGTGACACTATAAGGGTTGTGAAACCTAACGAGGTAATCCATCAGAAAATACTTGAGATGCTCCAACTTATCAGACACCATTCCGTTCTTAATCTCCATCCCCTCACTCTCTGGCACCTCATCATCCAACAACGTCAAACGAGTGTCCATGAAATTTTGAATCAAAGGTACCTCCACATGGACAACCCTCCATTGCCTAAGTTCTATATCATTGTACTCCATTCTCAATGACCCATCCGTTGGGACTCCTAATGACATCTAAAACCCTCCCTCACAACAATCGCTTTCGTCCTCACTACTAGGCTCGACCTATACTCATCCTCCAACGCATCATCTGAAGTTGTTTGCTGAAGTCAAGTCATCTTCAACCTCATAGGAAACACCAACTTTGTCATCCTTCGATCCTTCAGATATGTCATCAGTGTCATCGTCATCGTCATCGTCAAATGCTTCTTGGTCTAAATCATCATCCAAGGCACCAGGCTCACATGACCTATCAACATGTCTAATGGCAACAACCTACAACTCTTCTTCCTAGGTAAGGTTCTCAACGGGCTCCACATTGACATTATCATCCAGAGGCACCACTGAAGCCCTTGGACCTTCTCGACCAGAACTTCCAAGCACCTAACATTGCTACTCTCTTGATAACGTCTATGTAGTCCTTTCATTTCCCCTCACATGACAAAGCTATCAACACATAGTGTGCTCGTTCCTTCCCACAGTCGAATCTTCCTCTCAAGCTTAATGGCCACCCGCTTATTCCGATAATGGCTTACCAAATCATCGAAGCTAGGAGCTTTACTAAAGAAGTGAGCTTGAGAATGCATGCATTCGAATTCTCCATTTCCTTTAACTTTGCCACCATGAAACAATCACACTAAACGGTCCATCTACTAAATACCAACAATATCAACAACTAAGCTTCTCCAAACAAAATCATATTCACTCACTACTGTACTGCTATATTACCGCACCACATTATCTAAAGTCAACAAACCAACCAATCTAAATCCTCCATGCATCAACTACCTAGTTACATGCAACACGTCACGGTTGTACGCTTCACATTGTATCAACAAATGCTTAAAACATTATCAGCTGCCCTAATTTCCTACCATTGAGGAGTAGTGACCCAAAAAACCACAAAATCAAGGGGAGGAGAGGGACAAGTATTACCTTGCGGCGGTGAGGGGGGATCCCCTAGTGTTGGCGGTCGTTTGTGGGGGAGGTCGCCGGCATTGCCGCCTAGCTTGACACAGCTGGTGGCCGAGCAGAGAACCCTAAACCCTAAACCCTAAAGCCTCCAAAGGACGCCTGGGTCTGGCGGGTGGGGATGCGATAGAGGATGGTATGGTGGTGCGCGGTGGCAGGTCGGGGGTGTGAGGAGGAAGGGAGGAGAAACAAAGAAAGGGAGAGGAAGGGAAGATAAATGGGTCGTGTCAATCTTACCCTCACTCAACCTGTTGCGCTAGCCTCCTTAGCACGACAGGGTGGGACCTAGGGCCCGCCATGCTGGCTCTGTTCTAAGGTGGAAGCCACTATGGCGCTCAATATCGCACGACCAAAGAGATATGTAGTGGAAATACTTTTCTTGGAGATTATTTTTAAATTATTGATTGAAAATATTAAAAATAAAAAATTCAAGACCAACGCCGTGGTGATTGCAATCGTCGTAGTCCTGTTGGCTGTGGTGGTTTATGTGCAGCAGCAATGAAGACGGAGAGGAATAAGCTGCAACGTGTACTGAAGGATATTGAGTGTGTTACCTGTTAATTGTTATTATGTTGATTTGGATCAAAATTTTGTAATTGTATTACTATAGGAAAACATGTTTATGGTTAATTCCCTCGTGTGAATTTAGATCATAATATGCACCGTTATCTTCATCTGAAAGTTCACTACTGTTGTCTGAATGGATACTATTTTTAGGCACCTAAAAAAATAACAAATCCAATATTTATTGGTAGCTTCAGAATTATCCATGAAATTGATTTTATGGTTTCAGGAAACTTGTACTGTTACTGGAACTGAACTTGGCTGCTGACCAGGTACACGTCACTATTTTATCTTGGTGTTGTTCGTTCGCGGATTGAAAAATATCAACACCGCTTGTTCCCCTCCACATGCGCTCTCTCTTGCGTCTATGATGCTGCCTCCCTCTCCCCCTCTCAGCGACTATCGCCCACCAGCACCCCCTTCCCCTGCCGCCTCGGTGCTGCTACACACCTTCAGCAGTACGTTGCTGTTGGACATCCTGGGTGTGGGCTCCATTGTATCCATATCCATGCTCGCCGTAGGCTGCTATGGGCGTCACATGGGACAAAACGATTGCCTTAAGCGTAGGATGATGACTAAATTGAGTTCACTGGATTTGAAGGATGGGCGTCACATGGGACAAAACGATTGCCTTAAGCGTAGGATGATGACTAAATTGAGTTCAACGGATACGAAGGATGTTGTCGACGATATCTCCTCGGCAGTCTACCACGTGGCTATCCGAGGTAGTAGATGGTCGGCAAGGGTGCGCTAAGACCTATGAACCGGAGGTGAGACGCAAGACAAACAACCAGGGTTTATCCATGTTCGGGCCGCGAGGTGCGTAATACCCTACGTCCTGCGTCTCTATGTATTGTATTGCTGAGTACAAGAGAGTACAAGATGTGTTTGAGGAGGGGGGTCCCTGCCTACCTTATATAGTCGGGGAGCAAGGTTACAGATCTAGAACTTCCGATATGGTCAGTTACAATGCTCCAAGACTTAGAGGGTACGATGGTGATCCTAACTAATTAGGCTTCCTTACATACCAAGCAGCCTTCCGCTCCTGTGCTGCCCACCAATCAGGGCGGTGATGGACCACGGGCTTCGTCTTGTGGTTTGGGCCGCCTGGTCCATGCGGCCCTAGGCCTCGCCGTGAGGGTATAGGGGTTTATCCCCCACAGCTAGTCCCCGAGCACCATGTATCTCGAGGGAGTCACTGTCTTATCCTGTGTCGAGCAATGAAGATGCAGATCTCGTGATGCCGACCAGTTAAAATTCGTCCCAATCAATTCCAAAGTCTGCTCCTGACCACTGCTTCTGTCAAGGAAGGTGTTCTGTCGAAAGATGCGTGGTGCTCCAAGAAAAAGAAAAAAAGCTTTTTGTGTCTTTAGGACATGGGCCCACGTTAACACGTACATGAAGTATCACTGGGATGTTAACATGAACCATCTGAAGAAGTAGGAATACCGAACCAAGAACAGAAGATAAGCCCAAGTCACCGCGAGGTGACGTGGGCCCACATAGTGCCCAAGCTGGATAGAAGATGTTGTATTGAGCTTTATGAGAAAACTCAACATAGCACTAACCGGTCCATAGTCAGTGCCAAATGACAAGTCGATGCAGGATCCCTAGATATGAACCTATGGCCTTCTCCTTAGGAAACAACGCGTAGATCGATCAGGTCAAGGGATACTAAGAACCACTGGTCCGTAGACACCTCTGGGTGGCAAGTCGAATGCGTAGTCCCCAAGTAAATCCTGGATGGAGCACAAGCTCGATCGGGTCGAGGGACACCGAGAACCACTAGTCTATAGACTCCTCCGGGTGGTAAGTCGAATGTACGGTCCCCAGGCAAGTCCTGGATGGAGCACAAGCTCAATCAAGTCGAGGGACACCAAAAACCAATGGTCCGTAGACACCTCTGGGTGGCAAGTCGAATGCGCAGTCCCCAGGTAAATCCTAGATGAAGCACAATCTTGATCGGATCAAGGGACACCGAGAACCACTGGTCCGTAGACACCTCCGGGTGGCAAGTCAAATGCACGGTCCCCAGGTAAGTCCTGGATGGAGCACAAGCTCGATCGGGTTGAGGGACGCCGAGAACCAATGGTCTGTAGACACCTCTGGGTGGCAAGTTGAATGCGCATTCCCCAGGTAAATCCTGAATGGAGAACAAGCTTGACCGGGTCGAGGGACAACGAGAACCATTGGTCCGTAGAAACCTCTGGGTGGCAAGTCGAATGCATGATCCCCAGGTAAGTCCTGGACAAAACACAAGCTCTATCGGGTCGAGGGACACCGAGAACCAATGGTCCGTAGACACCTCTGGGTGGCAAGTCGAAAGTGTAGTCCCCAGGTAAGTCTTGGATGGAGCACAAGCTCGATCGGGTCGAGGAACACCGAGAACCACTGGTTCGTAGATACCTTTGGGTGTCAAGTTGAATGCACATTCCCCAGGTGCAAAAAATAATTTATGGCGAATAGAAAATAAGTCCCCAGTTTGTTATGAAACAAATCTAGAAAAGAAAGTAATAGTACCAAAATTTTAGAGATAAACCACACGATTATCGGCCATGTGTCAATCACCAGATTAGGGGACATGGGGACCATGTAGGTTTTGTGGACCAAGGCAGCCCACTTAAGGTCAAAAAGCCACGTCCACACGGTGTCAACGGGTCCAACCCTAGAAGTCAAAGAGACATCATCCGATTCCTATAAATACACGGCCGCCGCCAAGGGGATCAATTCTACACTTCATTCATTTTGGAACTACTCATTTCCCCCACTCGCTCGAGTCCTACGCCGCACACATGCACAATTGCCACCACAACTCTGTCCGCCGCCATGCGTAGCCGCACAAATCTAGTGCCTTCCTACACCATTGGTGCACACCACTCACCCATCAGCGAGCCCACAGAGGAGATGTCCAAAAAGAAAGCGGCAAAGAGGGCATCCACACAGTGGCTGCCAACGACATCGACGCAGGAGTCACTGCAGGCACTCGCGGAGGAAGGAGTGCTGTCACCTGTGGAGATGGCGATGTGGCGTGCACCGCCACTAGGTGAGCCCTATCCTCATCCCCAGGAAGGAGAAATCGTAGTCTTCGAGGATTACGTGACGCGGGGACTGGGCCAGCCAGTGAATGGATTTCTCCGTGACCTTTGCTTGTTCTGGGGGATTTCGATTTGCAATCTCGACCCCAATTCCATCTTGTCAATTTCCATTTTTATCTGCTTTTGTGAGTGTTATTTAGGCATCCCCCATTTCAATCTGTTCTGCCACTTCTACCTCTTGAGGAAGAAGGGTGTGGATATGGAGGATCCCAGATTGCTAGGGGTTGCTATCTCCGTCTATGTGACAGGATGAAGCTGATGTGGTTGGACATCGCGCATGCCTCGGCGTAGAAGAACTGGTTTGCCCGGTGGTTCTACATGAGCCAGAATGTCAAAGGTAGAATGGGTCCCCTGCGATGTGAACCAGATCCCGGTGTTCAATCCGTGATGGTCAGACAGACCACGCCACGATGATATGCAGCAGGTGGTGGAGCTACTGAAGCTAATTGATCTGGATGCTGTGAATGGCGTGCTGGTAGCAGCAACCTGGTACATCCGGCGCATCCAGCCATGCAAGGACCGGGTCTGACCCATGTATGACTACATCGGGGAAACTGATCCATCGCGAGAGACCAAGGAGGCGCAAACATCAGAGGCGCTGAACAGGCGGATATCTTCTCTCTTTGAGAAGTACCATCCGGTCAACAACTATCCCCTGCAAAGCCAGTTGCCATATCATTTGTCCTGACCACTACCAGAGGTATGCCTTGTAATGTTGTTTCTCAATTGAATATATGCTTGCTTTAACTGGTATTTTTCTCGGTCGTGTCCGTGAAGCAGTGGCCTGAAGGAGACGCACTGTCCGGCCAATGGTGGACCTACAAGGCCTAATACCAGAGCAGGGCCAGGGCAGGGTAGGAGACAATGGATGTCTCAAGCTCTGAAGAAGGTGATGGCCTGCCCATGCGATCGCATCGCTAGGCGGCTGAGAAACGACCAATGTCCGCCGCTGAGCCTAAGAAGAAGAATCTGGAGGTAAGCTGAATCTGGACGGCAAGGAGGGGGCAAAAATTGCCAGATGTTCACCAAGCAGATTCATGTTCCTGCACATGAACTTCAGAACATCCCGATCGCTTGGCCATTCTCATGCTAGGGACTTGACATGATCGGTCCCTCAAGAAGGCTCCTGGCGGCCACACGTGCGTTTATGTGCTCATCGACAAGTTTTCCATGTGGATCGAGTACAAGGCCATCAAGAAAGCCACATCTGACAAAGCAGTTCCTCGATGATGTCATCCATCAGTTTGGCGTACCCAATACTATCATCACCGATTTGGGCTCCCAGTTCACCAGCGACGAGTTTTTTGGCTTTTGCGATGACAATAGCATCAAAGTCAAATATGTGTCCATTGCTCATCCTCGAGCAAATGGACAGGTGGAGTGAGCTAATGGTATGATCATTGACGCCTTATGCAAATGAGTATACTAGGATGACAAGGATCTCAAACCTGGTCGGTGACTCAAGGAATTGCCTGCCGTGGTCTTGGGACTGTGTACCCAGCCCAGTCGCAACACTGGAGTCTCCTCGTACTTCATGGTGTTTGGATCCGAGGCTGTCCTACCAGCTGAGGTTGCCTTTCTCTCACCACATGTCCTGCACTATGACGAAGAGGCCTCCAATGAAGCTAGAGAAGTAGACATCATTGCCAAAGAAGAGGATGCACTCGAATCCTGTGCTCGTATGGCTAAGTACCTAGCTTCTGCGCGTCATTACTATAACCACAATGTACAAGGCAGGCTGTTTATGGTCGGTGACATGGTGTTATGATGAATCCAAAACACAGATGGTCTACACAAGTTATCATCCAGATGGGAAGGGTCATTCTGGATCAAGGCTGTTACACGCTCGACATCCTATCGGCTGGAAACGATGAAGGGTGTAGAAGAAGACAACTCGTGGCACATCGACCACCTCATACACTTCTATCCATAGAATAAGATATGTACCCAATTTTTTGTTATCCAATATTTAATTAAGTTTCTTTTTTGTTCTCTTTTCCCTATCATAACTCTATATTTGTGCACACATCTGTCATACATGCACCTTGCATCAGTCATAATTAAACTTTGTTTCCTACCCGTCGATAACGGCTTGACAAGGCACTGTCTCATAGCTCTTACAATGTGTTATAGCTCCGCTCTACATGGCACTAGGAGATTCAGCAGTCGCTTTCTAACGGTGCTAGGTACCTAGTGATCCTGGCGGTCCTACACTATTCACTAGTGCATCCCTAGTTACTCGATAGAGTTAGCTCGCTTCGAGGGCGGGGGCAAAACTTAATTGTCGACGTAATTTTTTCTACAACTAAAACTTCGCATATTTAAAGTGGCAATATGTTTATCACCCGCTTAAACATGCCTACTTGTCTGCATCAGAAGGCTAAAAGTTTACAAGCAACCAGTGCTCGGCACAACTTACAAACAGTGTTTTCATACAAATACATTGTTTACGGCCTACTGACCACCATCGCTTGCTGCAGGATCTTCAATCAGGGTCATGTCGTCAACGATGGCGGCGACAGTTGGGCCAGATGAGGCCCGGAGCTCTTCGGCTTCGTCATCAGGCATCTCTGGAGGTACACCAAGCTCGATGGTTGCTAGCTCCACATTGTGGTAGTTGGCGCAGACCACGGCGAGCACGGTGGCAGCCACATAGCGCCCAGCACCTGCAACGAACTCCTACAGTGCCGGCCACAGCCTTCTGCATCGGTCGGTGACCACAACCGACTCGCCTACAGAGTCAGTGGGGTGCTCTTCTCCTCGGAAGCCGGCCCTCAACACGGGCCTGATGTGGTTGGTGATCGCCCTGATTCTTCCTTGGAGAGAGGCTATCACACCCGGTTATAAGGACAAAATCTGATATACACTATATGTGAGTCTTAAAGGACAAATCTCACATATAGCTATAGATAGTATCAAATACAATGCTTTAAATGTAACGTACTCAATATATAAAAGATCACCTAATGAACAATCAGTGGAAAGACGACTTCAAACTCCGGGTGTAGACTTCACTCCACTGGATCCAATTGACTGGTTGACAACAAGCCTAACACTTCTCCTGAGGTGTGGGGGGAATAGCAAGAGTGAGTCCATGTCAAACTCAATAAGTATAGCAACAAGGTAGTATAGCTATAAACTCATGATCCATGTAACATAAATAATGCAAAACATAAACGATAAATAATGAGCATCTTAACATAACCAGAATCATCATCTAATGTAAATGTCTCCAAGGCTGCTCGTGTCCTTGAGCAAGGCTAGTATACTAGTTTTTTTAAAACTCTGCGCAGAGATGTACACTTTCACTGTGAGCCGTGATTTACCCTTTCACCCGAGGTCCGTCGACCTCTTAGCTCACTACCAAGGAAAGCCAGCAGGTTTCACTATAAAGCCTTTCAAAGGTTTGTCTAACTAATTAGGGCCTCCAGAACATCAGATGTAGGAACCCCCTTTCAATATGGCACAATCTTTCCCGGCTATACTCATAAGGACAGAGGCCGTCCCATACCCAACTTGGCACCCCTAACTAACTAGAAAAGGTCCTCATACTGAGCTAAAACCAGAGCCATGTAGCCCTCATAGCTGTAATGTAAATCTAGGATGATCACGTACAGATAAGATCTTAATTTGTTAAAAAGCCATCTTTTAACGTTTATTGCTTAAATATTAATTAAATCACAAGATCATGGTCACAGAATAAAATCCAAACTATACTTGCCTTAAGACTTGCTTTACACCCAAAGCAATGTGCTTAGAGAAACATCATCTTTATCTTCCATTCGGCTGCTTCTGATCTCCAACGCTCATAATGGTTCTTGTTCTACTCGTAGCAAGCACCATACACAGGGAACATACAAGCAACAAGGAAAAGCAACTAAGAACAGTACACCATACAAGGTAAACAATGTACTAAAAGAGAGCTATAGCTATGATCATAAGAAACGCCTACCAAAAGGCTTTACGTTATAAAAGAAATAACTATAAGCTTTATTTACTTTATTTAAAGAAAAACATGAACAAGTTATTAACTCATAGAACATAAAACCATAATTTATTTTAAAAACCAAGTTAAACTAACTATGTTTTATTTATAAACATATCTCACATTATTAAGACATTTAAACTTTGCTTTGCAAACGACATAAACATACGAGAGCATCTATGATCTATTACATGTAGCATGTTTAATCTAACCCAATCATAATTAGAAACACATAGGTTAAGATTAATCAAATTAACATGTCATGTATAATTATGAAGATATGAAACAGATATTGTTTTTAACTATAAAACTAACTAATTATAAGCATATTAAACAATTTAATATTTAGCTAAATATAGAAAAGTATGAGACATGATAAAAATTAACTCTATTGCATAGAACACGATGATACAAAACTAACGCAACTTAAATCGCCTGAATCAGAGTTAAAACGGTGAAACGGCGGAGATAATACGATCAATGGTAGTTTCGTAATTACTGTAACTCGTACCTTGAGTCATCTTCAACCTCACGAATGTGAGTCTGGTAGCCATGGCTGCTGCGCTGCTCATGACGGAGGGAGAGGGGCTCAGCCGGAACTTGGCCGGGCCAGCGACGGCTGGTCAGACCGGCACCGAGCAGCCTGCCTGCACGCTCATGCACAGCACGGCGACGCTGGCAAGAGGTTGGAGACCATGACGTAGAGAAAGGAGGAAAATAGAATTTGCTACCATAGAGATTTCCAACTAGGGACTCCCCTCATGGTAATTATGATGTACTTTGGCCAAGGGGTTGGTACAAATATATAGGACGGAAAACTCCCCACGTCAACGTTAACTAGCAATATGATACTAATTGATATTGCACCCTCTACCTTTACTAATAGGTGTAATTAATTATTAAGCCCATTAGTAAAGACATGGGCCTTTAGGTGTCAGAAAAATTGGGAGACTTTATTATTTTTAGAGTTGATTAATTTCATGGTTAAAATAATTCTAGAAATGTCTAGAATTGACTTTTAAGCCACAAAAAATACTCCAAAGGCTCCAAAAATTTGAAGAAATTCTCAGAGACATTTTGAAATATAAGCAACCTAAGTAAAGTATTTAGAGCTCATAAGAAGATATTGTAGAACATCTAAAAATTGGACAAAGCTCTAGGATAATGGAAAAAGATTCCAGAAAAGTCCAGAAAATTCCCTGGAAGGATTGGAAGACGTCTAAACATGTTTTGAAAACTTAGCAAACACAAAAGCACAAACTCAAACAACAAGAAGACATCACATCAAGCAATATCCCATCAAATTAATTTAGAAAAGTTTAAAACTCACCTTTTTCCTATAACTAAATGTGCACGAGTTCAAACTAAATTTAGTAAATTTTATCCAAATATTAAAACATTTATTTTAATTAGAGTTTTCTAAGCACAACCCAAAATAGAAAATTTTGGAATGTGACAGAGGCGTTGGCATCCTCCAGCACTCGGAACTGAGCCAAGTGGCGCTTCCTCAGATCTATAACAAGAAAATGGTGGTGAGCATACATTGGACCGCCCAGTATGCCGCAAGACACAATCTATGGGCGTGTTTGGTAGTTGGGCTAAGACTAGCCAGGCCGACCCGGGGCGCAAAACTCATTGTTTGAAACTCTTGCAAGTGGTCCAGGCTTGGCCCAACTCAGCCATCCGTACCGAGTTGGCCTGGCCAGACTCGAACGACCGATTTGGCCGTTTAATCCTGGCCAGGCCTGCGCCAGCCCACGATTGTGTTGCTCGTCACCTCCCATCCTCCTCCCATGTGCGCCACCTCCCGTGCGCCTCTCGCTCCCTCTCTGCCCCACGCCGGTGCTCCCCCTCCTCCTCCCACCGGTGCTCCTCTCCTCCTCCCGCCGGTGCTCACCGACGCATAGATCTGGCGGCGCCCCACACTCCTCCTCGTCCACCAGGTCCCCCTCGACATTAGTGAGGATCAAGCACCACCGTGCTACTCCAGCTCCCCTTCTGGGGGGTATAGACCCCTTATACCCTCGCGGCTAGACTTTGGGCTGCTCGGAGCTGTGGGTATATGACCCCCATATACCCTCGCGGCTATACTTGGGCCACACCATCGAAGACAGCGCATCCCAAGATGAAGACGTGTGGCACACGACGCGCACCGCATGGTTTAGTAATAGTACCAAATAGGCTATTCTACTTATAACTCTGTCTCTTCGGCATATATAAGGAGGGGCAGAGGTCCTTATTCAGACCAGGTCATCATGATCACACACCTCAATACGGAGCAGATCTTCCTGATCTCTCTTGTAACCCAGACCTCCGTGGTCTGGGACTAATCTTTTCATCTCTTGTACTCTAGTACTCATCAATACAGCAACAGAGACGCAGGACGTAGGGTATTATGCTTCTAAGCGGCCTGAACCTGGATAAACCCTGGTTGTCCTGGTTGTTTGTCTTGCGTCTCACATCTAGATTGTAGATCTTAGCGTGCCCTCACCGCAATCTACTACCTTGGGGTATCCTATGCTAGACTGCCGATGAGGTTTCATTGACACCCTTCCCCCACGCTGGTGCTCTCTCTCCTTCTAACACCGGTGCCCAGGAGGTGGCCATCAAGATCTCTTCCTTCTCCAAGTTCGTCGGCTTCACGGGCGTCCGCCTCGCATCTCCTCCTCGTCGGTCGATCTCAACCACAGCAGCAAGCCCAGCGGACTGCATCGGCAGCAGCCTGTCACACCTTGATTTCGAAGGAATGAAACCAAGGCAAAAGCTCATGTGCACCCAAAACAATTACACACATGAACGATAAATTACATGGTCTAATAAGCAAAGTGTTTGAATAAAACATAGTATAATGATTACATCGTACCATTATTACATGACTGTCATCAGAGTAAAGCAGAATATAAATCACATCATCCAAAATGAAAAGCAACTAAGACGACATAGACGTAGCAACTCCATCTCGCCATAGGAAGGTTGACGGCAGTATCACGACGCCTAGTATTTCGGATAGTTCTCAGGAAAGTCACCATCCGAGTCATCACTTGAGCATCCTTTTGTTGGTGAAAGAGTGAGGGTGAGTTCCATGTAGAAACTCAGCAAGTACAGATGGAAAGTAATGACATGCAAGGCTAAAACAAGGAACAACTGAAAGGTAGACTGCGGTAGCATTTTAAAGTTAAACAATTAAGATTAAACAAGTTGCAACCTATTCTCTAATCATCTTGGTTGAAGCACCCAACCCATTATTAAGGTTCAAATAGCATTTAAAGTGTCATTTAACATCATAGATATAAACATATAACATTAAACAACATTAAACATGAGATTGCCATCTCAAGGGAATGTAGGACAGCCATCCCGATAAAACCCGAGGTAGCAACCTCACAACACCACCACGATTTTATAGCTTAAACCACTTGGCTAAATCATGCGAGGATCCGGGCTGCTTGTGACCGTGAGCATGGACGATATACCGATTTTAACTCTACGCAGAGGCGTACACTTTCACTCCAGGTTGTGATTACTCCTTTTGCCCGAGGCGGCCAACCTCTAAGCCCATTACCGAGATAGGCCGGCAGAGGTCACAACAAGGCTTTTCACAGGGTCATAGGTAGTGACAACTCGCTAGCCTTGAGTTGAAGGGTATGGGTGACTTCATCGTGAGGCCGCCCCCATCACGGATCCCTAGCCCCTCCCATACTACAACTTGTAAACAAACCCCATCGACCATTGCTATAGCCACCCGTCGGTAAGCTGTCCAACCTGCCCATGATGGTCCTGCTAATAGACCAAGCTAGTGCCCATTAGCCTAGAGATGTACGAAAGTCCCAGCTTGTCGCTCCATGAAAGGACCTCAAGGGGGAGGAGATACGAATACCCTCGTCAACACGAGTCCCGCTAGCATCCGTTTTTCCCATCATTCACCGCCAACCAACGATGCAGGACAGCATCAACTTCTCCAACGGCCGAAGCCAAGAGCCCACGGCTCCAATAGGTTAAGAAGCAAGTTTTATCTTCATTAAATGGTGAAAGGTGAGATAGAGCACTAGGAACCTAAAACCTATCAACTAAAACCCCCATGGGATATATTTAGGTAAAGTGGCTAGTAAGTCCTATGGTATGCCGATTTGAGACACATGCAGTGAATTTATAAACATGAATAGGCGCAATATGTTCAAAAGAATGCCTGCACTTGCCTTGGTTGATGTCCTGCTGTACGTAGTCCTCTGGGTCCTGCTGATCCTCGTTCACCCACATCTCGCTCTCTATACGTCACAATCATCGCCCATGAGTAAAACGTGCAAGCAAACGTACTTCAATTAGGACAGTACACCAAAACATGTTAACAGTAACAAACAATAGCATAGGACTATTCTACTCATTGATATGATTCCAAAAAGTATAAGTTTGCTAAAAACAGAGTTAAAACATAGCCTAAACAAGATTGGGGTCTAATCTGCAGAAAACAAGACTCAAATCTAAATATTTTTGAACTACGAAGGACTAAATCATAATTAAGCAAAATTGCTAGGGCTTTTCTGCAAAAGTACCAAGGCTGACTGCTGGTTGACCGTGTTGATGCTGTCAGCGCATGCGTGGCGCTGATGTGGCACACACAAGGCGCCAGCACAGCTGCCACGTCGGCGACTGACTGGGTCTGTTAACCGCGCTTGACTTGGCGTCAATGGTGGATCTAGACCACCGGAGCCAGATCTGACAGCCAGGGTTAGGCCGGCCCAGGATGGTCGCCGGAGCAATGGACCTCGCCAGCAGTGACCGCCGGAGTCCACTAGAAGCGGTGCTCCAGGGCCCGTTTGGCCGCGTGGACAGAACGGGGAGGCGCGGTGTGACCTCGCGGAATTGACCGCGGGGTCCATGGCGGCGGGGAAAGGCTGGAGTGGCGGCAGCGCTTCAGTGGCGCACAACGACGCAATGAGCAGGGGAAGGCATCCGCGGAGGGCATCTCCGTGACCCTCGTGGTCACGTGGAGCTCGGGCGTGGGCTCACCTCGGTGAAGGACGCCGGAAGAGGCGAAGACGACAGCGGCGGCGTGAGCTCGGCGGCTAGGGTTTCGTGGCTCACAAAACCGAGTGGCGGCGGCGGGCTAGGGCTGCGTAGGACGGCTCAGGAGGTGGCGCGCTGCGCTTTATAGCGCGCAACAAACCTCGGGTCACGTGCGGCGCGCGAAGCGGCGCGGACCTGAGTCCGGCTCAGCGCTCGTCTCCGTGAGGGAGATGACACTGTGTTGTGGGTCCCATGATTGTGGGCCCCACCGGTCAGTGGCTCAGATCAGATTGCGCTGAGGCGGGCGGCAGCTAAAACGCGGGCCTGGCCTGTCATTGGCTGAGCGGGTGGGCGCGCGGCCACGACCTGCTGGGCGGCTAGCTGGGCTACTTGGCCCACTACGTGGCTGTGGGCGCAAGGCCACGGCGGGCCGCTGCGCTGGGCCGCTTGTGGCCTGCCGCAACTGGGCCGCCTTGCGGTGGCCTGCTGTTCGGCTGGGCTACCTGCTGGCTGGCCTGGCCGCTGGTGGTAAGCCTTGGCCATTGCTGGCCGGCTGCTGCTGCCGCCTTGGCCATGGCTGGCCAGAGCTGGCCATGGCCGGGTAGGGCTAGCCATGCTTGACCAGTAGGGGCTAGAGGTGGCCAGGGTCCACTAGGGACTGGCCTAGGCTAGTTAGACTAGGTTTAGTTAGTCTAGGAGTTAGAGGGGACAAGTTAGAGCATGTTAGCAACTAGAAAACAAAGCAAAGCTTAGACAACAAGCTCAAACAAGTCAACCAAAAACTATGCAGCAGCATGAATGCAACAATGCATGGTTTTCTAACGTACTACACATTTTAAGGTAGTTATAATTAGCCTATGAATGTATGCAGAAATAAAATCAAATTCATTTAATAATTAAAGTTCAAAATCAGGGTGTTATACAGCCCGACGAGGGCACGCCGAGGCGTCCGCAGAGCACCTACGGCGAGGACCGTGTGAAGGGGTACCTGGTGCGGCCACATAGTAGGGCACACCATGGACGCACCCGCACCGCATCGACCATAGAGCAGGGTATGCCGTGGATGCGCCATGGCCACCCACGGTGAGGACCATGCGGAGGGTTACCTAGTGCAACAGAGCAGAGCACGCGGTGAGAACGCTGCCAATTCATGAGCCAGTCATTCGCAATGGCCGCCTCCTCCCCGGTGACCCACGGCCTCCAGGGCGCCCTTCCCCATTCGGACATCACTGAGCTTGTGCTCCAGCGAGGGGACCGCTAGAAGGACACGCAGGCAAACACGGATGCACCCGTGGCCGACGACGCCCCAAGCCCCCGACACCGCGGCTTTTTCCTTCACCTTCAAGATGCGCCGGTAGCAAAGGAAGGGGCCGCTCGAGCTGTGCTTTGGTTCGTGCTATCCGTTGAGCTATGCTGTGGTTCGTGTTGTGGCGCCAGTGGCTGGTGCTTGGGCACAATGGAGCGACGAGCGCCAGATGTCCATGGTGTTCTGCATTGACCATCTTGCTTGCTTGATTGCTCTTGCCTGCCAGCCTCTTTCTTGCTTGCTCTGCGTGTTGTTGGCTGCCGGCCTCTTGCTTTCTTGCTCCGCGTGTTGTTGGCTACCGGCGTCTTGGATGTTGCCTGCCCATCTTGCTTGCGTGTTGTTTCACTGGCCTCTTGCTTGCTCAATGTTCCTTGTGCTGTGGGGGTGAAGATGCCCAGCAGGTGTTCTATGAAATACCTCAAAGGGGGTGAGTTCATCGGTTCAGAGAAGAGGTGATTGTACACAGAGCAAGCCATCCAACCAAACACAATATTTGTCTAGCCACGCTAACCTAAGTAGAAAACCAAACAACCATGCCCTGGCTAGATTCACACAGGCTAAGTCTAGCTAGGCTAGCTTTTGCTAGCCAGGCTGAGATGGGACGAAAACCAAAGACGCCCTATATGGCTGGACTCACTAGTCAGCTGCGCGATTTGCTCCTTGGCGGCCTCCTTCTGGCCCAGCAGGGTGGCGATCTCCTGTGCCATCGCCTCATTCTGGTTGCTCAACCCTACAACAAAGCACATAAGCATGTAGTCAATGTTGGCATGAAAGATGTCTGTGATGTGCTTACTCTTGTTATCCGCTTCTAGAACCTCCACCCTGTGATGTAAGGCAGCCAAGTCTTTCCCATGTTGGACCTCCCGCTGCTGGTCCACCTTGGCCTATGCCTCCATCTGGGACTTCGTGATTTGGAGAGTTTCGCACTCCTCCCAGATGGGCATGAATCGGTTGATGGTCTTGCCGCACTAAGCACATGTCTCCTACATGGACTGAGTACACCAAATTTTTGATATGAATGGCTATCAAGAGGCGTGTATAAAATTTTTAGTAATTTTATCGCCAGGACTTATCTTGACCCAATTCAGTAGCACCTCAATAGCGTCCTGAACTCCTACCTCCATGTTGTCATCCAAGATCTCCTCGTACAACATAAAGTCGTTTCCCACCCTAAGTGTGGTGTGCACCCGCTGCTAGGGGATGCCTGTACGAAGGACCCTGGGCGGCACCCCGGGCACCTCCTCCACCATGCCTAGAGCCAGTGCACTAGACGACCCCGCCTGGTCTGGAGCATGACGGGGCAGACGACCCACCGCAATCTTCCTCCTCGGCACTATCTGCCTGTCAGGAGGGCTCACTGGCAAAGCAGTGGGCATGGTCGAGGTCGCCGAGCAGCTTGCGGCCGCCGTCTCTCCCACTGACTGGGTGGTGTCATGGGCAGGAGCCCGCTCAGTGGCTGGCGGTGGGGTGGTCTGCCCCAACGAGGCACGCTGCCCCATCTCTGATGTGGTATGGCTATTTGAGCATCACACATGCATCGTCAAGGTAATCGGCAACAACAGACTATACATTCAGATAATTAGGCAATGAATCAATGACATGACACTTACGCGGGTGCTCGCCGGAATCCTCCCCTGAATTGTGGGCTGCTCCCCCGCTAGGAGCGCCTGGGTCCCACCTATCACCCCGGGAACTCGGCCCGACGTCGCGTTGGCTCCGCTCGTCCCGGTGAGGTGAATCGGTGGAGACGGCTCCCTTTCCGTCTCCCGGTGCCCCGAAGATGTGGCCGCCTTGGCTAACGGTGTCGCCACCCCCTGTGACGCAGGCGGTGGTGATGGTGGTGGTGGTGTAGATCCCACGGCCTGCTCCGGCTGGGTTGTTGAAGCAGATTCCCCCAGAAAAGGGAGAGGAGGTGGCGGCGGCGTGTGCCGCGATGACCTCCTGGTTGATGTGGTCATCGAGGGCCTTGGCGTCCCCACCGTCTTAGGCATCGATGCCTGACACTTCCTCTGGCGCTCTCTTAGCATCATGAGGTCATCAGATTCAGACGACTCCGGGGTTGTCGGGGCACCCCTCTTCTTGCTTCCCCCCGCTCTGCCGTCCATGTTTAACATACCCCCGGATAGCAGTGTGGAGGGCCTCTTCTTCTTGATGGTGGAAGACATTGGCTGCTTGCTTGCTGTCTGATGCCTCGCCTGAGCAATAGGGATTTCATCCTCTTCAAGGCTGGAGACATCCACTGTCTCCTACCCTGCACTGGCCCTGCTCCGATAGCGGGCCTCCTCAGTCCTCTGCTGGTTGGCCTGCGCCTCACTCTGAGGCCACGACTCCACTAGCACAATGGAGAAGAACACTGCTCAGTCCTATCCAAGCAGTGTCTATCAGTCAGACCACAAGACATTATAGGCATTACAATCCAATATACAATGCATAATACAATGGAAAGTAATACTACTGACTTACTGGTGGTGGTTAGTTAGCCATGTCGTAGGGACGTGTGCACTGGGCTGGGTCGCTGGTCTCCGGGCTGAACTTCTCAAAGAGAGAAGGCATCCATTGGTTCAGTACCTCCAGCATTAGCTTCTCCTGAGTCTCACGAGATAGGTCGCTCCGTCCAACATAGTTGAACAGGTGGTTCACCCGCTTCGTCCACTGCACCAGCCACATCCCGGCCACCAGCGGACCATTGATATGCTCATTATCAATCAACTGTAGCAACTCTCTCACCTGATGCATCTCATCCACAGAAGGTTTCTCCGACCACTTAGGGTTGAACTTTGGCACCTGATCCACATTGCAAGGCACCCTCCTCCCCTCCACAATTTGGTTCACATAGAACCAGCGGTTGAACCAGAACTTCTATGCCGATTGATGGGAGAAGTCCAACCACTGACTCTTCATCCCATCTCGCAGGCGCAAATAGCAGCCCCCGTGATTTGGGATCCCCCAGTCTCCCGCCCTTTCTTCCTCAACAGGTAGAAATGGCAGAACAGATTAAAGTGGGGGGGGGATACCCAAGAAGCACTCGCAGAACGCGATGAAGATGGAGACAGAGAGAATGGATGTTGGTATTTATTAAGTGCAACAAAAATATAGAAATTATCCACAAGTGCACAGAAAATATACCAATGTAGCACTTCACCAGGATGACCTAGTTTTAAATATCGAACTCAAAGGAATTGAAGAAGGGATCTTGATCTATGCTTAATCCCTGTGCACATTCAAGGATGAGACGCTAAGAAGGTAGGAGGACAAGACTAGGGTTTTCTAGTTCTACTTTTAGAAAGCATTTCTCTTACCAATCTGCTATGGGATTACAATGGAAGACCACAAATAGAGTATGAATCTACCGCGTAACCAAATCTCCTGCAAGTCCTATATTTGGGAAGTGGACTACAGAGGACTCAACGAAGCTATAAAGTCACCTTCACGATCTGTCACATGGCCCAGAATATAGGGGGCATTCCACAAGCAATCGCACCCAAGGACCACCCTTACGAACGACTAACTCCTCTAACCCTAGAGCTACCAGGATCAAAATACTCAAAAGAGTTGCAAAAATAGAAGAACAATAAGAACAATTACTCACAGACTCATATAATTTGACGACCACAGAAATCTCTAATCCAAGCTTGAAGAACTTGAATCCGCAGGTACAAGGCGTAGAGGAGCACCGACAAGCCCGGGAAATCCTCCAGATCTTGTACCTCTCTCTCTTCCAGTTCTAATTTAAGACTAAATCTAAACCTAACTAGAGGTGTACTAGTCTTCTTCTTGATTGCTAAGCTCTTCTTCTTGATTGCTAAGCTCTAGAGAGGATGTCCATTCAAGGGACCCCTCTCCTGAGATCTACTCTAGAGGTAATGAATTATAGACTTGTAGATCCATGTAGATGCTTTTGATGGGGGTCTACACATGCTTATATAGCCCGGTGGGATGAACCACAGCCCTTGGATCAAACCAACTTGAAACAATGGTCGAGATGCGTCGTGGAGGTCAGCTGGAGATCAAACTCTGAAGGAGACCGATAGGTGGGACCACCTGGGCCAGTCGGCCTGGCCCAGTGTGAGGTGGCCTTCTACTTTGCTCTAGTGTCCCTTGGTGTCCTCTAGAACCTTACCGTCAAATCTTACGAAAATCCAACTTGGTTTGGTTCTATTCCTTGACTCTTACTCTTCCTCAGTTGTTTCAGTTTTGATCCTTGAAAAATCATAATTTACCAAAGCTATGGAAATTATTATGTTAGTCCAGAAAACTTTTGCTTGGTGATGATTCTGGTGTCTTCTAGAAAGTTTGAAGCATATCCAAAGTGGACTCTATCATCAGGACTCTAAATATAGCAAGTGATATGTCCGTTTCGATCGTCTCGATGAGCTCTTCACAATGGCATGCTTTAATTCTTCATCTGAGATACTTTTCTATGATAAAATAAGGATAATCCTACAATCAAGTGAAAACAACACAACTCATGGAACTTGTTAGTTTCAACACCCTATAACTATGCTTTATGATCTTTTTTCAGATGTTATTAAGCAATAATTAATAGGTATATTTAGGCATTAATGAGTGTTAACAAGTTCTCCCACACTTAGTCTTTACTCGTCCTCGAGGAAAAGTCAGATTAACCTTATCAAGACTGCAAGATAAGACTCAAGCAGTAGACTGTTCCTAGTCATACATGTATACTGCGGGATTCAATGTGTCTACCATAAAACCTTGGACCTGTTGAAAAATGGAGCAGCTTGAAGTAGAGCTCCTTTCATCCTTTGATCTTATCACCTGGGGGTTTTTATTAGATTTTGAAAAGGAAACATAGCATACCTTCTCCATCATGTAGCACACTCAAATCACTCATTATATGTGGTATTTATGGAATCTCACTGAGGCATAAATGATGGATGCCTTAATCTCATTCCTTACTTCTTATATAAAGCTTATATGGAGTTAAAGGTAATTCAAGGAATGGCATACTTACCTGCATATGTAGCCTAGTCATAACGGGATCCTCGGAGGGACCGTCATACCCTTAGATCAAGATTGTGCATGTGTGTGGAATATTTGGTGGCTAATCCTATTCCTAATTCTACTTTTGCTCCTGGAGAAAAACTTCCTTGAAATAATAATTTAATGATGAACTTTTGTTTGAAGGTCTTGAACTTCCTTCTTCTTCCTCTAAAAATACTTAGAAAGCGGGACATGGGCTATCTTAATTTTTCTTTCTTTCTTTTTCTTTTTATTTTCTTTCTCTTTTTCTCTTCCCCTTTTTTTCATAGCCTCATGTCACAAAAATTACAATAGACTTGAAGAACGAGATTACAACCTTGAACTCAATCTAGGAGCATTTATTCTGAATCCTAACAATATTTTTGGATCTTCTACCAGTGTAGGAGAGAGATTTTATGGGCAAAAAGGCATGTTTTTGCGTACTCTCAGGGTAGGAGCAGCAAAATATATCTGGGTGTAAGTGAATCTTGATCTTGAGGATATGAGGAATCTCTCAACAAGGGTCTAACACGGGATCACTAAAACTCAACACAAAGAAAGTAGCGTATGTGCTAGTTTGAATAATTCGATATATGGCTCTAATAGGTATTTAATCATTACCACATAGGAGAAAGGCAGCTATAAAAGTTTTAATATTTTTGAAAAGAAATTCTCTAAATGACAAGACATCAAGAATGAGGTGGTCATTATTCTACTATCTCACATTCCTCAACAGCTTAAGTAAATATGGGGTCCCTAATAAATAGTTCCCAGTAGCAACAAGAATTCCAGAAATAGTGTTGTGCAAGTCTATCTTTTAGTCATGATAAAGTAACCATTACTCAACTCAAGTTTTTAATAAATAAATCATTTAATGAGTCTTGCAAATTAAACTTTCCCAAAACAAGAAGCAATTCAAAATGTGCAAATAACTTACCTTGATCATGGAGAATGAAGTAGAGGCAAGGTGATGAGATGTAGGTAGATTTGCATGAAAGCTAGGTGCCAAGTCTAATTCCTTGCCATGATCCATTCAAAATGATCATTGCTTCTGATTTCCTGGGGTGCTAAGTGTGGACTCCCCCACACTTGTTCTTTGCTTATCTTGCAATCACAACATGTGGAGACAAAAACACATATCCAAAAATAATAGAGTGAGAGATTATGACACTAAAACTTTATTGATATCATTTAGGTCACCTTTATTACACAAATCCGGGCAAATTGCAAACAAACTAATTGATAAAATTAAAGACTCTAACAAACTTGACTCTTCGAAAACACTAGTACCTTATCAATCGACATGAATTCCCTTTTTTTTCTCACTTCTTTCTCTTCTTCTCATCATCCTGTTCAAGATGATTGGCAACAATGCGACACATGATGTTGACCTTAGCTTTAAGGCCATTGTGCTTGACCTCATTGGTGTCTACACGTTTAGTCAACCTCTCAATCATGACATGGCAAGAAGCTATATAATGTCTATCTCTTTCTTGGGATTTGGTAAGAAGCTCAATGGACTCTAGAAGGGCATCATTCTGCCTTTCTAACTCTTCATTGGTTCTTCTCTTGTGCTTCTTTCCACTAGAGCTAGGTGATGAAGATGGAGATCTAGTTCTTTGGAGGCTTGACTTGAATTTGTTCAGGCATAGCCCGAACTCCATCAAAAACAACATGTGGGATGGTGGATTTGTACTTTACACAAGTGACTTCTCCAAACTTTTTAGTCTTCAACCCCGTTAGCGTCTCATTGGGTTTAGGATGTTGAAGGTCTAACTCGTTGGAGACACGGAACCTTGGCAACTCTCGATTACGAGGTCCCTCAATGGAGAGACGAGATGGTGGTGGTGCAAGGCGAAGTGTTGGCATGGCTTGGGCATAATAAGATTGTTGATGACGAACATGCACCTCCTTCTTCGACTTCACAATGGCGAGATCCTTCACTGTGACAGCAACAAGAGGATTTGTTTGAGCAACAACAAGAGCCATTGACTCATCGGATGGAAAAGAATCATTTTGGTTGTAGGAAGCCATTGGAGCTTGTGCTAGGAGAGCCTTAGCTGCTACTAGCAAAGAGGCTTGGTTTAGCTATAAGGGGGTTGGGGGCTTGGTTTTATAGTCCTAGATCAATTTGTAAGAGAGGTTGATCTATGCTCGGCGAAAGGAAACAATATCGCACAAAAAGCAGAAGATCAAAAATAGGAAAGATCAAGAAGGGACGTGGAAGGCGACAAGGCTCGGTCTGCCACCTGGATAGGCCGGTCGGCCTAGCATGTGGGGCCGGTCGGCCCCACTTGCTGCCGAAACCCGTGCGGTTTTTTCGTACTTCCTTCTAATTCTATTCTAATTCGGATTTCCTACCTTTTTGGTTGCAAAATGATTCATAGTAGAAGGAGGATCATATTAATGGAAAAGAATAAAATCAACTACATCTGTCTTAGTAGGACTCTTATCAGGTTCTAGAAAAATCTTAAGGCATTGTCCATTTACCTTGAATAACGTACCTTCATCATTTTGGAGAGTTACCGCTCCATGCGATGAAAAGTTGACCACCGTAAATGGGCCTTCCCATTTACTCCATAGCTTTCCATGTCCGAATAGCTTGACCCTAGAATTAAAAAGTAATACCTTATCTCCCAGGGCGAAGGCCTTCATCTTGGTCCTCTTGTCATGCCATCTTTTGGTCCTCTCTTTGTATATCTTGGAGTTATGATAAGCTTTTTCATGTCATTCATCAAGTTCTGATAGTTTCATTTTACGCTTGACTCCAGCTACATCAAGATCCATATTCCATCTCTTAATCGCCCAGTGAGCTTTGAATTCTATCTTGACAGGCAAAGGACAAGTCTTCTCATAGACGAGTTGATATGGAGACATCCCCAATGGTGTTTTGTAAGCCGTTCGATAGGCCCACAATGCATCGGGTAGCTTGTTCTTCCACTTGGTTCCCATCTCGTTGACTGTCTTTTGTAGAATGTTCTTGATTTGCTTATTTGATGTTTCTGCTTGGCCACTTGTCTGAGGGTTACAAGGAGTAGCAACATTGTGACGGATCCCATGTTTCATCAAGTACTTGTGAAAGCTCTTGTCGATAAAGTGAGTGCCTCCATCACTAATTACCATCCTTGGAACTCCAAACCTTGGAAATATTATCTCTTCAAACATCTTCTTGGAGTTTTTTGAATCAGAGGTTCTGCATGGCATGGCTTCAACCCATTTGGAAACATAGTCAACTACCACCAGAATATACTCAAAATTCCTGGATTTTGGAAATGGACCCATGTAATCAATTCCCCAATAGTCAAAGAGTTCAATCTGGAGGTTGTTAGTCATTGGCATGGCATCTCTTGAATTGATATTGCCATGTTTCTGACATGCTCTACATCTCCGGATGAATTCTTTTGTGTATTCATACATGGTTGGCTAGAAAAATCTGCTCTGCCAGATCTTCGAATGTGTACGGAATGCTCCATAGTGTCCTCCATAGGGCGCTGAATGGCATCTTTCAATGATTTTGATTCCTTTTTCAACTGGTACATATCTTCTAAGTAATCCATCTGCATAGATTCTAAAGAGATACAGATCATCCCATAGGTGAACATGACTCTCATAGATGAGCTTCTTCTTGTCTCCTCCTGGTGGTACATATCCTAAAACTATAAAATTAATAATATCTGCAAACCAGGGGTCAGTAGTAGAGACTTGATAAAGCATATCATCCCTGAGTGAATCATTGATAGGAAATTCCTGTGGATTTTCAATCTGCATCCTTGACAAGTGATTAGCAATAGAATTTTCTACTCCCTTTTTATCTTTAATTTCTAAATCAAATTCTTGGAGTAACAAAATCCATCTTATCAAACAAGGTTTAGCTTCTTTCTTGGTGACCAGGTATTTAAGAGCAGCATGATCAGTATAAACAATTACCTTAGCTCCTACCAAATAAGATCTAAATTTATTAATAGCAAAAACAACAGCCATGAGTTTAGTCCTGTCAAAATTCTGCTACCATAAGCAATTGCATGATGTTTCTTATCTCTACATTGTTCTAGCACAGCACCTACTACATAATCACTTGCATCACACATGATCTCAAAAGGTAAAGACCAATCAGGAGGTTGAATGATTAGGGCAGAAATGTGTGCCTTTTTTAAAGTTTCAAAAGCTTTAAGACAAGCATCATCAAATTCAAAAGGAACATCCTTAGCCAAAAGATTAGTAAGTGGTCTAGCAATATGTGAAAAATCTTTTATAAACGGACGATAAAAACCAGCATGGCCAAGAAAACTCCGTATTCTTTTAACATTCACAGGTGGGGGTAGTTACTCAATTACTTCAATTTTAGCTCTATCTACCTCAATTCCACACTCAAAAATTAAATGCCCTAGCACTATGCCCTCTCTTACCATGAAATGACATTTTTCCCAATTAAGGACTAAGTGCTTTTCTTCACATCTTTGCAAAACTTTGTCTAAATTTTCAAGGCAATCATCAAAAGTTTTTCCATAGATAGAAAAACATCCATAAAAACTTCCATGATTTCTTCAATCATCTCAGAAAATATAGACATCATACATCTTTGAAAAAAAGCAGGTGCATTACATAATCCAAATCATACATCTTTGAAAAGAAGCAAGTGCATTACATAATCCAAAAGACATTCTATGATAAGCATAGGTTTCATATGGACATGTAAAAGTTGTTTTATTTTGATCATTCGGATGGATTAGAATCTAATGATATCTAGAATATCCATCAAGAAAACAAAAGAAAGAGTGATTTGCCAAACGCTCTAACATTTTATCAATGAAAGGCTGTGGAAAGTGATCTTTCTTTGTTGCCGTGTTGAGTTTCCTATAATCTATACACATCCACCATCCGGTGACGGTTCTCTAAGGAATCAATTCATTCTTATCATTCCTCACAACAGTCATACCTTCCTTCTTAGGCACAACTTGCACACGACTTACCCACTCACTGTGTGGCACAGGATAAATAATCCTGGTGTGTAACAGTTACAAAACCTTTTTCTTAACCACTTCTCTCATTGCATTATTAAGCCTCCTTTGGGGTTCTCTCGAAGGTAAAACATCGGGGTGTGTAGGAATACGATGAGTGCAAAGGGCAGGGTTAATCCCCTTGAGATCTTGGAGTGAATAGCCAAAAGCTAATCTGTGTTTTCCTAAGTAGTGATTAAGCGAGTTGTTTCTTCTGAAGAAAGTTTATCGCTTATAATCATGGGAGTGTTAGGATCATCATTAAGAAAAACATAACGAAGTCCTGGAGGTAGAGGTTTCAACTCAATGGGAGGTATAGGTGATTCTTCAAAAGGATATAGAGGTTGTGAAGGTTGATCGTCCTCTTTCTCTATGAAAAACTTAGCATCTTCTTCTATGGTAGGTTCTATTAAAGATTCTAAAGATGTTGCCTTGACCTCTTTTATTAGGTCTGGCTCTAGACATGGTTCACTCTCAACATTTAAGGAATGGGTAATGGATAGTGGGAATGAAAGATTTTTCCCAAGACAAATGTTTAGTTTCCATATATGTCCTTCATGAATAAGCCTTTCAATTAGTTGGCCTATCAACAGGTCGAACTCAATGATGTCAAAGACGTAAAAACTCAAATTCACCAGAGTGTCATCTACCTGGATAGGTAGGACATATAAAATTCCTAAGCAAGGAAGAATATGTCCTGAAGGGCTTTTTAGAAGTTTTGATGTTGAGGTTAATGGCATGTGTGCTAGTAAGTCTTGAGCAAACATTGCAGACATGATATTAACACCTACAACTAGATTGTATAAGGCATTGAAAGGGTCTTCATGAATTTGGCAACAAATGGAAGTAGAAGGTGAATCTAAACGAATTACATCCGATGAGGATTCTGACTCTTCTAACCATTCATGGCATATCACGGAGACTAACTCTCTCATAGCCTCTTGTAAGAAAGCTTGATCAGTCATATCTAAAGGTTTTTCTAAAGGTTTTGGATTCCAAGGCTTTCTTATCATATGATATTTCGAGGTATCACCAAACTCGGTGAAATAATCATCCTCGAAATTAAAGATCTCTGATATTGGAGTTTCCTCCTTATCAGAGTAAGAAATAGCTGAAGTTGATGGATTGGATATGGTTTCTGGTTCAGCTATCTAGGTTTCTTTCTTTTCTAAGAACTCTATGGGCTCAGCTTCAGGTGTGGATTCAGCAACTTTGAGCAATATCTCTCTTTCTGCGAAGGCGGATATATGCAAGAAAGATCCATTTGAAGCTGAGTTAAGAAAAGAAGAAGTTTCCTCTTTCAGACCTAATAAAAATGCTGTAAGAGCACATGGTCTGGAATGCTTAAGGATGGACCTAAACAGACAAGATTGTTAAAACGTTCCCAGGCGGCAACTAGAGATTCTTTCTCCTTTTGAGAAAAAGACAAGATCTCTAAACGTAGTTTGGCAATTTTGGAAACAGGGAAGAAAGCTAGACAAAAGCTAGAACAAAGAGCTTCCCATTTCCCTTCCTTACTTGGTACAGTTCTAGAATACCAGATCTTAGCCCTTCCTTCCAAAGAGAAAGGAAAAAGCTTCCATCTTAGGGTTTCATCAGACATGCCTTTTATATGAAGACATGAACATGTCTGTTTGAACTCGTTAAGGTGAGCATGAGGATTTTCATCAAGCTTGCCTGAAAAGGTTTGGTTTTGGATCATCTCTATTAAGCATGAGCGTAGCTCAAAGCCATTAGCAAGGATAGGTTTATCAGATGGTATGGGCTCTGAACATACAGTTTTAGGAAAATGACAAAATTGGATAGGAGTGGAATCCTTTGAATCTTTGGAAGACTATGAGAAATCCATGGAATAAAAAGAATAAATAAAATAAAAAGGAAAATAAAAGTATAATACATGATTAAGCTAGACTCGAGATTAGCTAACAACCGCTCCCCGGCAATGGCACCAGAAATGCTTGTTGGTATTTATTAAGTGCAACAAAAATATAGAAGTTATCCGCAAGCGCACAGATAATATACCGATGTAGCACTTCACCAGGATGACCCAGTTTTAAATATCAAACCCAAAGGAACGAAAGAAGGGATCTTGATCTATGCTTAATCCCTGAGCACAATCAAGGATGAGACACTTAGAAGGTAGGAGGAGAAGACTAGGGTTTTCTAGTTCTACTTTTAGAAAGTATTGCTCTTACCAATCTGCTATGGGATTACAATGGAAGACCACAAATAGAGTATGAATCTACCATGTAACCAAATCTCCTGCAAGTCCTATATTCGGGGAGTGGACTACAGAAGACTCAACGAAGCTATAAAGTCACCTTCACGATCTACCATATGGCCCAGAATATAGGGGCATTCCACAAGCAATTGCACCCAAGCCCCACGCTTATGAACAACTAACTCCTCTAACCCTAGAGCTACCAGGATCAAAGTACTCAAAAGAGTTGCAAAAATAGAAGAACAATAAGAACAATTACTCACAGACACATAGAAGTTGACAACCATAGAAATCTCTGATCCAAGCTTGAAGAACTTGAATCCGCAGGTACAAGGCGTAGAGGAGCACCGATAGGCCCAGGGCTTCCTCCAGCTCTTCTACCCCCCTCTCTCTCTCTTCTAGTTCTAATTTAAGACTAGATATAAACCTAATTAGAGGTGTACTAGTCTTCTTCTTGATTGCTAAGCTCTAGAGGATGTCCATTCAAGGGACCCCTCTCCTGAGATCTACTCTGGAGGTAATGAATTGTAGACCTGTAGATCCATGTAGATGCTTCTAAGGGGGGTCTACCCATGCTTATATAGCCAGGTGGGATGAACCACAGCCCTTGGATCAAACCGACTTGAAACAATGGTCGAGATGCTTCGTGGAGGTCGGTTGGAGATTGAACTCTGAAGGAGACCAACAGGTGGGACCCAACTAGGCCGGTTGGCCCCACATGGAAGGATGGTCGGCCTGGCCCAGTGCCAGGTGGCCTTCTGCTTTGCTCTGGTGTCCTCTAGAACCTTCCTGTCAAATCTTACGAAAATCTGACTTGATTTGGTTCGGTTCCTTGACTCCTACCCTTCCTTAGCTGTTTCTATTTTAATCCCTAAAAAATCACAATTCACCAAAGCTATGGAGATTGTTATGTTTGTCCAGAAAACTTTTTCTTGGTGATGATTCCAGTGTCTTCTAGAAAGTTCAAAGCGTATCCAAAGTGGACTCTATCGTCGGGACTCCAAATATAGCAAGTTATATGTCCGTTTCGATCGTCTCGACGAGCTCTTCACAATGGTATGCTTTAATTCTTCATCTAATATACTTTTCTATGATAAAATAAGGATAATCCTACAATCAAGTGAAAATAACACAACTCGTGGAACTTGTTAGTTTCAACACCCTACAACTATGCTTTATGATCTTTTTCAAATGTTATTAAGTAATAATTAGTAGGTATATTTATGCACTAATGAGTGTCAACAATGGAGTTGGGGTCGAGGTTGCAAATCAAAATCCCCTAGAAAATGCACCAATCTCGCAAGAACCCGTTCATGGGCTGCCCCATTCCCCGCGTCATGTAGTCCTCGAAGACTACGATTTCCCCCTCCCGGGGTCAAGGAGAGTCCTCACCTCGTGGCTCGTTCCAGACCTCCATCTCCCGCAGTGGGAGCAGCCCCTCACCGGCAAGCACCGGCAGTGACGCCTGTGTCGAAGCGGATTGCTGCCAATGCGGCTCGAATCCTCCAGATCTGGTCACCTTTGCTTCCTTTCGGGCTCCCTTCCTAGCCATCTCCTCCGAGGGTGGTGGGTCGATGGGTGAGAGGTGTGCGGCGGTGGTGTGGATGAGCGAGGTCCAGCCGACTACCTTGCGTGGCGGCGGCAGGAGCAGTGGTGGTGGGTGGCGTAGCTACGGCGGTAGTTGCGTGGGGAGATGAGGCAGTGGATCGCTCAAGACTTGGGAGAGTGAGGAGTTGAGAAATGAATGCGAATCAGGAACCGTCTCCTTCTGGTGGCGCCTGCTATTTATACTATTTGGCTGACGTCCTTTTGACTTCTAGGGTTGGACCCACTTGACTCATGTGGACGTGGCTTGGTGCACCATCCTGGTCCCGAGTGTGGGTGTGGGCCGTGATATTTTATTCCCCCATATGCGCATGATTGCGTGTCCAATCCTGGTTGTTGGGCATGTGTCTAGTAATCTTGGGATCCAATCCCAGGGTTTTTTATATACTTCTTTCCAAATTTGTTCCAGATTTTTTCCTTAAAATATGGGGATTGTTTTGTGGGTCAAATTTTTTATTTCCCATATCTGGGGACTGCGTGGCAGTTTTTCACCCAGTGGTGCTTACGAACCATGGGTTCTCGGTGTCCTTGACCCGATCGAGCCTCTGGCCTATCTCGGGCACACCTGGGGACTGTGTGGTAGTTTCTCACCCAGTGGTGCTTAGGGACCATGGGTTCTCGGTGTCTTCGACCCGATCGAGCCTGCGACCTATCCCGGGCATACTTGGGGACTGCAAGTCAGTTGGAACACGTCTACTCCTTTAATACTGGCCATGACTAGTTGATGTTGTTTTTGACTTTTTCCTTAAAAAGCTCAATACAACATATTCTATCTTCTATCGAGCTTGGGGACTACGTGGGCCCACATCACCTCGCGGTGACTTGGGCTTATATTGCATTTAGCTCTAGAATTTCCTATATGGGAATTCAGCATTAATTACATCTAGCTGGTGTTTTATTTGACTTTTTCCTTGAAAAGCTCAATACAACATATTCTATCTTCTATCGATCTTGGGGACTACGTGAGCCCACGTCACCTCGCGGTGACTTGGGCCTATCTTCTGCAACACAGTGGAAAACACCAAAACTCGTGGAACTTGTTAATTAAAGAATATTTTTCTATGATGTTCCATGGGTTTATATTAGTATTGGTGGTATAAAATGTAACTTAAGGACCACCAACAAGACCCCCACACTTAGTCCTTTGCTCATCCTCGAGTAATGGTTTAAAGGACTAAGATGGGTTATCTCCTTGATATATAATCTACATACAAGATATTCCAAGCTTCACCTACACTTGTGAACTTCAAATTGTGTACCAAATTGTCTTGGGTAATTGAAAAATGAAACAACATGGATTCAAATCCCCTTGCATCAATTGGCTTAGAAACTTGGGTTTTCATAAGATTTTTGAAAAAGAAAAGATAGCCTTGCTCCTCAAATGATACTCTCAAATTGCTCATATATGTGTCTGGTTCCTCACCAAGGCATTGCCTTCTTTTCATAACCTCTCTCTAAAGTTTTTGAGTGGAGTTTTGGGTAGGTAAGAAAGTGGGCACACTTGTATCACATATATCATCGAGTCAAAAACCGAACCACATGGAGATACAAGTCATACACTAGATTGAGATGTGCAAGTGTGTGAAATGGAAGATGATTCCTAATTCTACATGTTTTTGGTACTCCATGCATCATGACTCTCTTTATTGATGGATAGATCATTCTTTGAAGAGTATGGTCTATAAAAGGAAATATTCATGGTTTTGGACTTTCCCGTTGTTTATTGCTTAATATTTTTTCTTTCTCTCATGCCCCTTCGCATGTATATTTTTTTCTTTTCCCTTTCTTTGTGCCCCTTGGCATATATTTTTTTAACATAGCCCATATCTCTTATTTGCATATAAATAACTTTGGATGGAGAGATGTCATGATGGAATGCGAGGAGTAATTATATGGTGGAGAAAGAATGCGCGGCTCTTAGGGTAAGAGTCGGCATTTTTATTTGGTGGACAACAAATATGCGGCTCTCAGGGTAAGAGTCGACATTTTTATTTGGTGGACGAATGCGCAACTCTTAGGGTAAGAGTTGACATTTTTGTTGGACGAAAGGGTGCATGTTGTGCACAACTCTTAGTGTAAGAGTCAGCCTTTTATTGATGGGTGCGTGTGAATCTCAATCATGGGTGCATGACCATAATCTCACATAGGTCACAACAATTTGACCAAACTCAATGATCCGACAAGCAACATATAACTAAAGGTTTGCATAAATGAATCACATAATATTTCCTTGGTAGGAAATTCATTATCATTGAGGAGCATGCTATTGCATTTTGATTTTGTAAAATAAATCCCAAGTCCAGCATAAAAAGAGCAAGGTTCAAATCATCCAGCTATATCACATACTCCAATTACTTAGATAACATGGGGTCCGTATGATAGTTGTTCACAAGTTATAGGAATATTGGCGAGGAATAAGGAGTATGTAAATTTCATCAAAGGATAGCATGGAGATGGCGTGTCAGAAGTTTTGAATTTTTAATTTATCAAATTTAAAACTTCAAAACTTAGGGAGATGTGAGGGTAGAGGTGCACAAACCACCATTTGAAGATGAAGGAGTTTATGAAAGTCATGTGTCCTGTCCTTGTTTCATGATGAGTCACTTGATGTTGTGCAACGTGCAGGGGAGATCTTGAAGGTGTGTTAGATATGCTTGAGAGATCTCCCCCACACTTATTCTTGTACCCGCTTTTATTTTGATAAACAGAAAACAAAAACAAGAGAAATAAAAACAAGCATGGGCTCTACTGGCTATAAAACCAGGGAGCAAGAAAGTTATTATTTTTATTTATTTATTATTAAAAACTTGCTCACCCAACTTTTTATTCAAACTCAAACAAGGCCAAGATAAAGATGCAGAGAAAGATATGCCTTGGTTTGTCTCCATTCATAAATTACTTCTATTATCTATGGAAGAATAACTCCACATTCATTAATCAAAGTTAAACACCATGTCTAAAATTGATTAAAGAAAGGATTTTAACCTAAGCATCATTCTTAATTTAAAAGACCTATGGATGTACCACATGTGCACATATGAAAACACCCGAACCAGAGCATATAACTTAAACATAGGGAGCATGAATTGCATTTTCATGGAGGCAAAGGTGAGTAAAGGTGTTGGTGAACATTTATTTACCGTTGCATACCTGAGTATATGTACCGGAAGCATATATGTATGAGGTGTTGAAGTTGTTGTTGCGGCTACCATGATGGCTCTGCTCAGGTGATCTCCGAGGCCAGGCCACACACACATTGATGTGCATGGTCCATAGGCCTTGATGATACTATCAAAGGTCCAGAAGAGGGAGACTCCAAATCTCTTTTTTTTACTATCTCTTTCTTAAGTCTCCCTCATTTTTTCTTATTTTTTCCTTTTTTAACATCTCCATTTTTTCATATATTTTTTGACTCTACTTTTTTTTTAAGCAAGGTGAGGCTGACATCATCATGTTTTTTTTGAATGACCCCTTGGTGTGTATGAAACTTGGGTTTCTCACCGTCCTCCCCCACACTTGGACTTTTGTGTAAAAGTCAAGTGTAGAGTCAGGGGCTTCTTTCGAGTGTGTTTCATCACCTAGCAGCACATCAAAGTTTGTAGTTGATGTCTCTCCATGTTGTCAAGCATCATATGACCCGAATTCTTCTTGATCTTTCATGAAATGGTTAGCGACATACCCGAAGGTGTATACTAACTTGACAACATACCCTTACTTTTATTAAAGAGGATATATATATATTGAAAATAATAATAATAATAATATAAAGTTTTTTAAGATAATCTAGGGTATCTCCCGGCAGTGCTTAAGTTATGGTCCTAAGCTTGACCGCGGACTTTCTTCTTGCAGCTATCAATGGTGGTGTAGTTCCAACTTCACTATTAAGCATGGGGCATTAACGTTCAAGCTGCAAGGTTGGCACTGTCATGCTACATTGAGATCTGGAATGCTTATAATAAACATAGGCATCAACAACCAACCTCTTAAAAAGTTTGCCAACAGTAAGCAAGAGGTGGTTAGGATCCTCGCAGAAGCACAGGGTCAGAAGTGGGATAAACTCTAGAGACTCCAAATTTGAGCATAAAACATGAGATGTCTCATAAGAGAGTTAGCATGCTCATTAGCAGGTTGCTGCTTGGTTTCTAGAGTTGTTGCTTCAAGCATGTCCATGGCACGAGAGTTTTCGTTCTCAACATGGAGGATGATCACTAAATCTCAACCATTTATCGAGAACAATGTTTTTGATGGCCAGAGGAACATGCATCTCGTTCAATCAAAGGCGTAGGAGAAAGATTCGTTGGCTCAAACAAGTAGCCTTGCTTTGCCTTTGGGTTTATGAGCAAGTGCTAGGACTGGCAGAAGCAGAACTTTCAAACTTCTCGTCAGCGCTCCCATCTTCTTCTTCTTCTTCTTCTTTTTTAAAGAGATTCTCAAGAGGATGCCCCATGAGAAGATCAAAATCAAGGATGGCATAGATGAGGAAGTATAATAAACTTTGGTTTCATTAATTTCCAATGGCACAACCCTAACAACCCCACAGTACTCAAAGATGAGTCCAGATGGACTTTTGAAGAGTTTGTCGGTCGGGACTTAGCGGCAAATCACCCAAAATGGGTTTCCACAGGAATTTATGATAGTAGTCCCAACTTGTGAGGTCGTGTAGTGTTTTCACGAAAGTCCCCCGTAATGAGCAAGGCATGGTCGTGGGAGGTCAAAGAATCTGAATTTCTTCAGAAGAAAGTTTCACTTCCAACAACCATTCTACCGATGATGCCACATTAGGGGATACTTCCTTAGAAAGAAATATTAGAATTTTGTGCCAAGAAATGTTTTGAAGTTCTACCATAATCCTTGAATTTTGATAGAGAACTTCAAAGGATAAAACATTCCTTCCTTCGGTGTTTGTGGTTCGGGTGAGAGCTCAACAGACGAATCTAAGGATGGCAAGGGAAAGGATTCGGCTGCTGAGGGCTCCTCAAAACTTGACATGCCCTTATATGGAGGGATTTAGGTATGATGATGGGAGAAGTGTGCTTCTCTTGGATGTAAACAAGGAGTTTCCTCTATTCCATCATGGTTTTTATGAAAACGGCCCTCCGACGGTTATGTCAAAGCATAGGGTAGCATCTATGTCTAGATCCGAACAAAGGATATGCAAAAGCATAATATCAGATAAAGACAAGTCTAGGTCCGCATGTATAAACATTGTAAACTTGTCCTAGGCTGCACCTATGGACTCCTTGTTTTGCTCAAAATTGAGGTTTGCCCTTGGTAGAGAGAGTTGATACGGGACATTGGAAAGAATGTAAGACAAAACTTGTCTTTAAGTTCTTCTCAATCCCCATTCATACTTCCTATGACATTAGTGAACCATTGCTTTTCCTCCCCCTTGAGTGAGAATGGAAACAACTTTCACTTAAGAATTTCTTGTGTCATGCCAGGAATGTTTAGGCATGAACACAATTCCTCGAATTCTCGCAAGTGGTAAAAGAATTTTTGTTGTCATGACCAAAGAAGGGTTTTGCCTCGAATTCTCACAAGTGGTAGAATTTTCATTGTCGTGACCAAAGAAGGGTTTTGCCCGAACCATGGCTTTGAATTAGGGTGGAGTTCATGGCTAGATGGAAACTTTGGTTTTGAAAAGAATGTGGTTCAAAGAAATCCCCCTTTGAAGCAGAGTAATTTTGAATTTTAGAGCTAGCGTCATGGTAAAAGTATCGGATAGAAGAAATGTTTTGTTTTATAAAAATAAAGGATAAAATATATTTTTTTTGTTTTTAGATAAAACACAAGGATACACGGGTGAACTAGGTTTGGAGAAAAATACGACAACCATTCCCTGGCAACGGTGCCAGAAAGCTTGTTGGCGCTTCTTAGCATTAGCAGAAAAGTCCGCTAGCGCATGGAAGTATCGTTGTAGCCTTCACCTAAAAGTATTCAGGGTATCGTATTTTCACAGGGAACGGAAGTGTAAGAGATCTCTAAACTAGTTCTTCCAGAATGATAAGATGAAGAGTAGCTTAGGTAGAGAGGTTCATCTAAGGCAAGAAAACCTAAGCAAAGATAACTTTCCCACTACTTGCTTGCTTCAGGCACTGACGCACTTGGTCTGCGAAGCGATATCAGTAAGCTCTACTCTGCGTCCGGACATGGGGGAATGCAGGTATGAGTGGACAGGGCTGTCACCACCTGCCATCTACCCCTCTACCCGTGGCCGCACACAGCAAATGAAGGTAGGCCCCATCCTAGACACCACGTCTATGAAGGCGACTACTACTCTAGCGGCGATCAGGAACATCCATCTCTATCAGGAGTCCTCTTACTAGAGCATCCATCCAAAGGATGAATGATGATCCACAAACAAGTAGCTTTATGAAAGAGACATGCTTAATGAAACAAACTAAAATTGAACACGAATTTCTTACTTCAAGTAGCAAGACGATCGTAGAGGTACAAGTTGGAGCGAGAGCCGACAAGCCTGGCACTTTGTCCACCCAAAGGTAGAACTACTTCGACTCTGCTCTTTCTCCAGCTCTTTTCCTCTCTCACTCCCTTTACTAATTTAGCTAGAAGCTAATGGAATGAAGCTTGCTCTTCCTCTCTACATTGTGACCTCTTTGTGTTGATGAATGAATGAATAGGTGTAGAGAGGAGGCCTCCTTCTATAGCTTGAGAGGAGAGGGTTCTATGCAAAAGGATCATCCTCACATAGAAGGACCCAAACCAACCTCCAAAGGGTAGTTTCCACTTTCCATCTGTGTTGATCGTAGGTGGGACCGTCCTTGGGGAACCGCCCTACAACCGCCAGAAGAAAACTAGGCCCGAGAGGCCCCACCAGGGGGCGGCCGGTCCCAGGGCGGCTGGTCCCCTCGTAGGCACATCTGGCCACCGCCTTTTGGGAGCACATGGGCCTTGTTGATAGCTTCATTTTGACTAGTGATTCAGCCCAGTCAGAGTTCGGATGAGTGAGTTATGGCCAAATTACTCAGGCCTACTCGTGCAGTCCTAAATTAGACTCAAACTTATATATCTTTTTATTGAGAGCTCCAAATGAGGCGAATAATATATGTATTTTGATCAGTGTGACGAGCTCTCCGCAATGGTGTACTCTATTTTGTTGTTTGAGATACTTTTATGTTGTGAAAAACTTAGATATTCCTACAACACAGTGGAAAACATCAAAACTCGTGGAACTTGTTAATTAATTAATAATTTTCTATGATGTTCCATGGGTTTATATTATTATTGGTGGTATAAAATGTGACTTAAAGACTGCCAATAGAGAGGTTCAAGGCCGCCATTGACACCCAATCGGAGGTCTGCGCAGCACGCACCATCGCCGCCTCTTCCTCTACAGCCGGAAAGAAACATGCCGCCACCTCAGCCGGAGCAGCCCAGGAGGTTGACACCACCACCGCCATCACCGCCACGCGTGCCGCTCAGAGAGCCAACACCCTATGCTAGGGCATCCTCATCAATGGGGCATCAAGAGTTGGAGAGGGAGCCAACTCCATCGGTGCAGCACGCCGAGACGAGCGTAATCGACGGAGCACCAAGCCAAGTCCCCGGGCGCAGCAGCAGGGCCTCAGGTGGGACCACAGGCATGGCTGGTGGCGGTGCATGCCCGCAATTTCAAGCTCCAACATAAGTGTTAAGTTTGTGTTCCTACATGGAAGTTGTTGTTATGTTGATGATTCATGATCCGTTCTTACCCGAACACAGCCGTACGTCAATGGAGACCCCGCAACGTCGCCTAGCTGGCCAGGCCACACCTACCCCAAACATGGAGAAGACCTCAGCCGATGGCACAGGGCAACCAATGAACCATCTGGAGGTGTCAAGTGGAACTACCACGCTGACCAGTCTGGCAACTGCCCCAGCTGACCAGCCTGAGAGGCGGTTGGCGCTGAGAAGGGTGTTCAAGCCACAACCAGCGGCTACGATGGGTCGTCATCATCAGACATTCAGTCCCCAGGGCGTGTGGGACCAGTGGGATCATCAAATGCATCAGCTCCTCTTGAAGTGATAGAGGAGATACCCAGGGAGCCGCGTACCGATAACCCGGCCCAGCGCATCCACACAATACGCAAATGAGGGGATGAGTTCATGGCGTACGAGGAGATCACAGACGTGGAACTGAACGCTGGCATTCAAGATGTCGTAGAGGTGCTACTTGATCAAATCAAGGTAACTCTACTAGAATGTTGTGATAATTATAATCTGATATGCACTGCTAACCAATGTTGGATATGTTCAGACTGTGCAGGAGACCACCTTCCAGCACGGGAGGACCATTGATCAGTTTGAACCGATCACAAGGGAGTACGAGACCCTCAAGGTGGCCAAGATGCAACTAGAGGCACAGGCAAAGGTCTACCAGGAGCGAGAGAAAATGCTGGAGGCTGAGAACACTACGCTGCGCTAGAAGATCGCCACACTGGAAGCTGATAATGAAGGTAAAATCTCTTGACTCGAATGAGCTAGGTAGGAGCAACACTATGATGGCCGGGGAGATGTCCCGCTTGATGGACCTGAACAAGGCAGCCGAGGACCAGGCCAAGAAAGACCAGGAGCAGATTGCTCAACTCACTGGTAAGTGATAGCCACTTGACCAATTTGTGACCATCTGTGCATACCGGATGGACCAAGATATGCTGACCACCATGCGTTGTATATGTGCAGATGTGAGCAGGGAGCAGCACATGGCCTAGCTCCAGGTGCTATATTATGAGAATGCCATTCTCCTGGGGAGAATTAGACGATGACCAACTACATCCGGCCTGTGCTTAGGGCCATCTTCCCTAGCGAAGCGCATCCAACAGATCTTGTGGGCGAGGCGACTGCTATGGCCGACCACTACCAGAGGCTGTGGCCCACCTTGCGGGAGTTCGTCGCGGGAGCGGGCCACTTTGTGGCCACCACCGTGCTTGCTATTGTCTGCACCAACTACCCAGAGGTGGAGATGCCAGTGATTGAGGCTAGGATCCCAGCGCATATCTCTGACGAAGCACCTAAGAACCTCCAAGCCACATTTGGATCGTTAGGTGGTGGTGGTCAGTAAGGCCGTAAACAATATGTTTATCTGTTAAACACTATTTGTAAGTTATGCGGAGCACTGGGTGCCCAAAACTTTAAGCCTTTTGATGATGCAGACATGACATCATTTAAATAGGCATGTTAAGCGGGTGATAACATTTGTGCCATTTTTAATATTTGGTATGCAATCATAGAACAAAAGGTCGACAACTATGTTTTCTCCTGCCCTCAAAGCGAGCTAACTCCATGGGTGACTAGGGATGTGCCAGTGAACAGCGTGCAAGCCAGGATCACTAGGTACCTAGTACCATTTAGAGAGCTACTGTTGAATCTCCTAGTGCCATATAGCACGGAGCTGTAACACATCATAAGAGGATCGAGAGAACGCCTTGTCAAGCCATTCTCTGCGGGCAAGAAACATAGTTTAATTGTGACATATGCAGGGTGCATGTATGACAGACATAGTGTAAATGCAAAGCTATGATGGGAAAAAAGACCACAAAGAACATTTATTAATTCTGCAACATAGGAGTAAGGTACGTATCTTATTCTAGGGGTAGAAGCGTATGAGTTGTTCAATGTGCCAAGAATTTGGCTCGTTGACACTCTTCATCGTACACAACCGATAAGATGTTGGGCGTGTAACAGCCTTAATCTTAAACAGTCCCTCCCATCTAGATGACAGCTTGTGTAAATCATTTGTCGTCTGTATTCGCCACAGCACCATGTCGCCGACCACGAATAGCCTACCCTTGACATTGCGGTTATAGTAACGACACAAAAAAGCTAGGTACTTGGTTGTATGAGCACAAGTATCAAGTGTTCGCTCTTCAATGGCATTGACATCCACTTCTCTAGCTTCGTCGGAGGCATCTTTATCATGGTGTAGAACACGCGGTGATTAGAAAGCGACCTCAGCTGGTAGGACGGCCTCGGAATCAAACACCATGAAGTACAGGAGACTCCAGTGTTACCATTGGGCTAGGTCCATAACCCCCAGACCATGGTGGGCAATTCTTTCAACCACCAACCAGGTTTGAGATCTTTGTCATTGCGGTAGACTCGCTTGCACAGGGCTTCGAGTATCATACAGTTGGCTCGCTCCACTTTCCCATTAGCCCAAGGATGGGCGATGGACATGTATTTGACCTTGATGCTTAAGTCATCGCTGAAGTCAAAAAATTTACTGCTTGTGAATTGAGAGCCCAAATCAGTAATGATACTATTTGGCATGCCAAAACGGTGAATGACGTCATCGATGAACTCTACCGCCTTCTATGATGTGGTTTGTTTCATGGTTTTGCGCTCAATTCATGTGGAAAACTTGTCGATCATTACAAATACGCATTGACGGCCACCTGGCGCCTCCTTAAAAGGGCCGATCATGTCTAGTCCCTAGCATGAGAAAGGCCAAATGACCGGGATGGTCTGGAGCTCTTGCATAGGGACATGGATCTGTTTGGCAGACATCTAACAGTTCTTGCACTGTCGCACGTATTCTTCTGCATCCTTGATAGTTGTGGATGAGTAGAAACCTGCTCTGTAAGCTTTGCCAACCAGTGTCCGGGATGCAGCATGATTGCCACAAGTGTCGGCATGAATATCCTTCAGAAGTTTGATGCCCTCCTCTCGGATCTCGGGTTTTTGTGCATCAACTTGCCATTGACCATGATATAGGCATGGCTTTGATGGATTAACTGTTGGGATTCAATTTTATCTTCCAGAACAAGGTGGTCATTCAGGTATCTGACAAAGGGCTCTCACCAATGAGGTTGGGGAGGCGCTACCTGCTCGGCTGGCTCATCACCTTCACCAATCCCTCCTGGTCGGGGGAGCTTGGCTCGACCTCCGGAACATCATCATCGAGCACCACTACGAGCTGGTCGGTAGCGGAATCAGGTGCTGGTGCTTCAAGGGGCTAGTTAGGAATAGAGGGTTTGGTTAAATCCTCTACAAAAACTCCTGGAGAGATATTAGCGTGAGATGATTTGAGTTTAGATAGCTCGTTGGTGCCTTTATTCTCTGTTCTAGGTAAATGGATGAACTCCAATCCGTAGAACTTGGTCTCAAGCTTGCTTATCTCGGCCACATATGCCTCCATTTTCTCATTGATAGCATCCCAATCTTTATTAACTTGGTGAATGACCAGAGCCCAATCACCGTACACCAGGAGGCGCTTTATATATGCCAAGCTCGACAGTTATACGAAGACCGTGTAGGGTGGCTTCGTACTCGGACACATTGTTGGACGCTTTGAAGTGGATACACAAGACATATTAGAGAGTATCCTTGGATGGAGCAATGAAGTAGACGCTGGCACTGGCGCCATCGATGTTCAAGGAACCATCAAAATACATATGCCAGTGGTCAGCAGTTGTATCGGCCATAGGCAAGTTGATGTCTGACCATTCTACGATAAAGTCGACTAAGGCCTGAGACTTAATAGTCTTCCGACTGCAAAATTTTAGCATGAACTCACAAAGATCCAACATGTACTTCACGCGGCCGCTGGCATCTCTATTGCGTAAAATTTCACCAAGTGCCGCTACCGTGACCACCGTGATCGGGTAGGCTTGAATGCAATGGAGAAGCTTCCTCTTGGTGATTAGGAGTGCATAGGGCAGTTTCTGGATATGATTGTAGTGTTGCTTGGTCTCATTGAGAACGTTGATAACATAGTAGATCGGACGTTGTACACCATACGTATGCCTAGGGTCCTCGTGTTCGACCACAATCACTGTATTGACCACATTAGTACTGGCAGCTATGTTGAGGAGAAGCTCCTCACCTGACCGTGGGACCATGAGTACATGATGGGACGCAAGGTATTCCTTGAGTTGTGTAAAGGCTTGGTCAGCCTCATCCGTCCACTCAAACTTTTCCTTCGCCTTTAGGAGTTTGAAAAAGGGGAGGCCTTTCTCACCCAATCGGGAGATGTAGCGACTCAAGCCCGCCATGCATCCGGTGAGTTATTGTATATCCTTGACACACCACAACCGCGCTAGGTCCAATACAATTTGAAACTTCTTGGGATTGGGATGTATGCCATCTTGACTGGCCACATTGCTGAGCAGGATCCCGGAGGGCACGCCAAAGATACACTTGTTGGGATTGAGCTTCCACTAGAATTCGTTGAGGGTCATGAAGGTCCGTTTGAGGTTATCGACCAGAGTATGGGACTCTTTGGTCTTCACCATCACATCATCTGCATATGCTTCGACTAGGTCGGTCGCAATCTCATCAGCTAGGCACATCTGGATGGCTCGCTGGTAGGTAGCTCTGGCATTCTTGGGGCCAAACGACATGGTCATGTAGCAAAAAGCCCCGAAGGGGGTGATGAAGGCAATCTTCTCCTGGTCTTCCTCCTTGAGGACTATTCGGTGATAGCCCAAGTAGTAATCTAGGAAAGAAAACAACTAGCAACCTGTAGCAGAATCAACAACCTCATTGATTCGAGGGAGAAGGGAAGCCTGCTTAGGGCAGTGTTTACGGTGTAATCAATGCACATTCTCTATTCATTATTCTTTTTTCGTACAAGAACAGAGTTCGCTAACCACTTCGGATGATACACCTCTCTGATAAGACCAGCTGCTAAAAGCTTGGTTACTTGTACCCTAATGGCCTCCTTTCGATCATGAGCGAACCGTCGCAGCTTCTGCTTGATCAACTTGGTGGTCTTCCAGACGTCTAGGTAGTGCTTGGCCTTTTCCCTGGGGACACCTGGCATATGGGCGAGTTTCCACGCAAACATGCTGATGTGCTCTCGGAGGAATTAGATGAGTGCGTCTTCCTATTTGGGGGAGAGGTTGGCCCTGATCTTGGTGTTCTTCGAAGCATCACCAGGGACGAGCTCTACCACTTTGTGCTGCCTATTCTTGCTGGAAGAACACCGAGCAGAGTTGAGTGGGATCTCGAGGTCCACCGGAACATCACCTTAGCCTCCAAGGTGGTCCGCTCAAGCTGTGCCTTCAAGTCTTCAAACTCGATAGCCACGTAAGTGCTAGTCTTGCACTCACGTGCCATGAAGACATTGCCACGCAGGGACAGGACGCCCTGCTCCATCGGAAGCTGAGCACGAGGTACCAATAATGAGGAACCGCCATGAACTTAGCGATCCTTGGTCGGCCGAGGATGGCGTGGTAGCTCCCCTCGAAGTCAGCCATGATGAAGTTGATGTGGTCAACTCGGAAGTGTTGCTTGGTGCTAAACTGGATGGGAAAAGTGATCTGCCCGAGAGGGTACGAGGGTTTTCCCAGCATGATACCCCAGAAAAGTGAATCATAGGGCGTCAGGTCTTCTAGTTTTAAGCCCAATGCTCTAAACACCAGGAAGAACAGGATGTTGAGAGCGCTCCCTTCATCGACGAGCACCTTCTCGAATCAGACGTTGTTGATCATCAGATCGAGGACAAGGGGGAATTGACCAGCATTGGGGATTTTTGCCCAAATGTCGTTCCAACTGAAGGAGATAGGTTGCTCCGACCAGGGTTGAACCTTGATGTCTGCCATGAGACGGAAGGACTTCTCTATAGCCGCGCTAGCCCGGGTTAGTAGCTTCTTGTCACGTGCGTTCCCGAGCCTGACCTTGCCACCAAAGATGACGGCGGTGACATGCTTCTCAGGCTCCTTGTAGGCATGGTGTGGGTCTGGGTCTTGAACATTGTCGTCCTCGGCATCATCTTCTCAGTCGTTGTTCTTGCCTTTGCCATTGGGCACAGGGCATGATTTTTGTTGGCGGCGTTCTTGAGGGTGTTTGCTAAGACTTTGCATTCGCCCAACGTGTGCCCCTTGCCGGGTTGACGGGGGTAGTCCTGGCTAAGGACTTTGTCTGGCTCATCGTCATTCTCGTGCTTCTGGCCCTTTACCGCAATGATAGAATTGCCGCCGTGGTTACGGTTATGTCAGCCATCGTTATAGCCATCACTATCGCAGCGGTTGTAGGGACGATCATCGTCGCGCTGGTCGGTGCCACGGTCACCGTCGTGGTCGTGGCGGCGATCAGGACAGTGATCTGGTTAGCAGTCCCAATCACTATCATGGTCGCGCTCATCATCACGGTGGTAATTGCGATGAGAGGAGTCAGCGCTCGCTTCATACAACCCATCGTCAAGGTGGGTGAACTTCTGAGCAATAGCCAAGAGGTCCTCCATTGTCTTCGGCTGCTTGAGGAGCAATTTCTTGTGAAGATCTCGGCTGCATGGCTGATGAAGACCCTGGATGAAGAGATGGATTCCATCATCGAGGGTGACATCGGACACTCTATTCCACATGTCGGAGAAGCGCCGAATGTAATGACGCAGCGGCTCTCCCTGATAGTACTGAACCTGCGCCAGGGCGTACATAGAGCACGCCTAGTCACATGTAGGTTTGAATTTGTCGATGAACATCTGGTGAAGTTGCCTCCAGCTGTGGATGGAGCCCTCGCGCTGACGGAGTAGCCATGAAGTGGCATTCTGGCTCAACACCACGGGGAGGTAGTTAGCCATGACATACTCATCACCTCCGGTGGCATGGATGGCGACCTGGTATAGCATGATCCATTGCTCGGGGTTGTGCTTGCCGTCATACATCTTCACATCGCCGACCCGAGAATGGCGATGGTCCGCCCAAGTGTCGACGAGAGCGGTACCTTTCATTGAGGTGGTCGCGGAGGTCCGAACCTCGTCGCTGCTCAACTTCCTATTCGCGCTCGGGGCGGCGGTTGTCACGACGCTGGTTATCACATGGCTGCTGTCGCGGTTGCCATGTTGTCGGTCATCATGGTCCTGGTCTTCCATGACATTGTGCTGGGCTCCTCCTGCCTGAAAGTTGTGCCCTCCTTGATTGGAGGAATTGTCTGCGTCGCCTTCAGTTGGTTGGTTGCAGCAGCTACGGATGCATCGCGAACACGAACAAAGAGACCGATACGACATCGTCATGGATCCGGCCGCGCGCATCTGGTTCACCTATCCCTCAGCGGCGATAAAAAATCAATGGCTGCCTCAACCCCAGTAATTCCCTGGGGGAGGTTCTCCAAATTGTTCCTGGCCGCGGCAATGTTCGCCGTGGGGGTTTCGTGTACTGAGCGATCCCCAACCATGTCGAACACGCCCTGGAGATCCCGACCAAGGCAGTGAGTTTGGGGGCTGTTCCTGGCTTTTTGCTCCTGGAAGCGCCGTTGGTAGCGGTCGCGAGTGGGCTCCTCCCTCTCCTGCCTTGCTTCATTGGTTTTGTTTGGGACAGGAGGCTCGTTATCACTGGCCATGAACACCATGCCTCTGAACCCAGGTGGGGGTTGGGGAATTCCAAAGTCAGATCCATCAGAGTGGTCTATGCCTGGTGAGCTGGTGTGGTCAGAGTCTCGTCCTCAACATGCTCCCTTGTCAGGGAGGAGGCCTCGGTAAGGTCGAAGGAGACGGAGGGTGACCTATCGAACTGTGCGAGCAGATCGGACACGGTGCTGCTCTCAGCAACGGTGCCCGTTGAGCTATGGTTGATCTCCTTCAAGGTCATCTTGTTGACCACGTGTCGATCGTCTTCAGGAACTAGAATCAGAGTGGGATACAGATCCAAGATGTGGTCGTCACCGCATGGGTGCAGCCCGTAGGTTCCTCGCGTATGACGCGGCCGCGTTGGTGCAGCCCATGCGGGAACACGGCTCCATTGCTCTCGGAGGTGAGACGCAAGACAAACAACCAGGGTTTATCTAGGATTCCAGGTTCGGGCCGTGAGGTGCGTAATACCCTACGTCTTGCATCTCTATGTATTGTATTGCTGAGTACAGGAGAGTACAAGATATGTTTGAGGGGGTCTCTGCCCACCTTATATAGTCGGGGAGCAGAGTTACATCTAGGATTTCCGATATGGTCGGTCACAATGCTCTATGACTTGGAGGGTACAATGAAGATCCTAACCGACTGGGCTTCCTTGCATGCTAAGCAGCTTTCAGATCTCGTGCGGCTGACCAACCAGGGCGGTGATGGACCACAGGCTTCGTCTTGTGGTCGTGCGGCCCAAAGCCTCGCAGTGAGGGTATAGGGGTTTATACCCCCACACATATATTATGCTATTTGCTGGCTTCCTGCTATTCCATCTATTTTTGCATCAAGTCCGATGAAGATCTCAATCTATAATGAAGAAATGGGTCGGGTCGTTTTCTAATTGCAATGCACCGGCGTCATCATAGTTAAGCAGAAAAGACATATATATTCCCTATCACTTACTAGTAAGTTAGTCACCGTCTCCTGTGCTGAACTACTTTATTTGGTGCAAAGTAGTATAATATCCCGCTTGCGCATAATGAATCTTGTGTAGTGTAGGAGAGAGATTAGCAGCTTATAGTTATTCACGGTGAAGTCCTTGTCGCAGCCCAGATGGTGGCCAACAGTACGATCATGTATAGGAACCCGTTCACCAACGGCTCTACCAGCTCATCCAACCGCCTTTGCCGATATTTGACAAGCAGCATGTGTAGCTCGGTTCTGTTGAAGTGTAGAGGGTCGTCGTCGTCCCTGGTGCTAGCGACGAAGACCTTTGCCGGCTGGCTGGTAAGCCACCGCGTTGTCATCGACGGGTACTCCACAATCACCTCTATGGAACAGTCCATCCCGTATTCAAGGTGTTTGCTCATCGACAGGAGTCGCCGCCGCGGAGCATGGACGGTCCGGCAGCCGATCAGGTACATTCGTCCATCGTCTTCGTTGTACACACCCTCCAATGACATCACCGGATTTGTACGGAGGCTCTTGTATGCCATGAACTCTGCCGACACATTAAGTATGTGCTGACCATGGACTCTCTTCAACAGTTCAACGATCAGCATACTAGACCGACGGTGGACATGGGGAGAGGAGCTTCGTCCAACGAGGGTACCAGCAGAGAGTATCCGGAGTTCAAAGAACGACCCATCGATCCATTCTGGCACAAACGGCGGCAGCTTCCCCATGCATTGATAGCGAAGATCAAGCTCGTCGGCGAGGTTGGAGAGACTCCCAATGTCAGCAGCGCCACCAGCATCGACACTTGGATAGCTGAGCAGTAACTTGGCAATGAAGCTGTCGCGAAATCCAGTCGGTTTGCTCGCTCCAAGTCGAAGGAGCTCCCGGGCCTTATCGACCTTGGTGTAGATGTACGACATGCGCCGCTGCGACGTCCCGTCGTCGGCAAACCTGCCGTACACTCATTGCTGGAACAGTAGCGGAGGATGGCTCCTCCCGTCCATCGCGGTGATCTGTCCGGCAACGGCGCTGCGGCGAGTGATCGACACCGTCGTCTGCGCGGAGAGGGTCACACGGTAGTGGCACGCTGCCTTACCGACGCCAAGGCAGGCCACCATGTGTGTAAGCCCCGTGGTCGGGATCCACACGCCCTCGGCGGACAGGGTCGTGCTGCTCAGACCCGTCCGCTTGGCCGCCATGGACTGGTGCTCCCACGGCGGCACGTAGCGGAACACGGCTGCCACCCTCGCGGCCGCCATGCCGCCCATGGGCTGGCACTGGAGTCCGGTCACCGTGATGACAGAACGAGTGAACGCCATGTCCTCGTCCGTAGCGTTTGTGGTAGTGGCAGGGCGGCTGGTGGACACGAACGGCCCCAGCCGGCTGCAGAACTCATCAGTCCCCTTGCAGTCCCAGTTTGGAATGACTTCCATCATACTGGGAATTGATTGGTAAACGATGTCGCAGGGAGAGGCGCCTCTGTTCAGGCGGTGGTGCTCCATGGCGTCGCCTTCATGGAAGGATGGGTGCTCGTCGTCGTACACAGCGGCATCAAGCTCCGTGACTTGTTGCTGGAATTGGTACCCGCGGCCGGACAGCTGGGACACCAGGTGGACGGTGTCGAAGTAGGCTCCGTCAGACTTGGCCTTCGTGCTCGTCATCATGCCATGCACGGCGCGACTTGTCAGCGTCGGCGTCTTGGGGTACCGTAGCACGAGCAGGATGTTGCCGTCGGACACAACCGGCGGCTCCAGGTTGCCGCCACGATGCTTTGCCCAGTCCCATGGGTCCGTGCTGTTGCTTCCGCGAAAGGGGAGAACAGCGTCGCCGACCATACACATCACCCTCTCGCCGCCGCCGCCGTTCCCCGGTGACCTCATCTCGGTATAGACACCTTGGAACATTATTTCGAGCTTCGCGATGCCTGGCCGGAGTTTGAATTCTGGACACGACTTCAGTACCATATGCGGCTTATATGTGGAGTAGCTTTTGCGGGCGACGGCGAAGCTAAGGATCCCGCTGGCGTTGAGTGCTGTTTGCGGCCCTGGCCGTTGAGCCATGTCTATATGCTTGAGAGTGAAGGACGCCAATGGTAGTGCTTCAAGCGATTGAGGAATAACCACCACCGCCGGATCGGCATAGCTTCCATGGAACGGAAGCAGGGGGGCTTCGCCGGCGTCTTGGCTCCAGTCACCGTCCATGAAGGACTGCTGCTTGTACATCATGTAGCTGTCCCGGTCAGCATCAGCCTTGAGCTCCTCCGCTGATAAGAGCACAGACTTGCAGCGCCGCTCGACGTCGGCGAACCTGGTGTAGCCTTGATGGACGGGTCGTCCTTCACACATGCTTGTTGGATGGAACGACCGGTGGCGGCGGGTGGCGGCATCGAGACGATGTACTGGAACAAGGCGACAGCATAGCAAGGACAAGGCAAGAATTAGCATCAAAGTGGTGACGATCTTGCCGGTCTCCATCGGTATGGACTGCAGGAAACAGTAGCTTTCAGAGTTTCAGTGACACTAATTCTAAAGTTGATCGAAGTGCACTGAGAATTCCTGATCGAATTAAGATGAAAGTCGTAGCGAGGTGCACAGTTGATCGATTACCTTTGCTTAATTCCTTCAGAGTTCGACAAGGCACGAGGAGTCAAAATTGCAAACTGTTGTTGGAGTTCTGACTTCTGAGGTACATCAACCATTAGGACTCCTTAGCTAACATTGCATTTCGTAAAAAAATGTTTTTTTTATCACAAGTCGATAAAATGTTGCTGCACGGAGAGGAAGGCTTTGTTGCAAATGACTTGTTGAGTTTGAGATTGCTAAGCACATGCTGCGGTTTTTTTTTAAAAAAAAAAATCTCTTTGGATCCTACGTTCATGACGATACGTACTAGATTGCCTAGTAGGAAATATGCTGGTATTTCAAAGGAGCAATGGTCTTTATGTTTCCGCTGCCCGTTGGTCCTATAAAACAAGTATTTAGGTAGCAAATAAGTATAGTTACATCTACATTGAAATATTCTTGTGACACCTATTTGGCATCATAAATATGATATTTTTAAAAAAAAAATATTACTCAACTTTAACATGTTTTTTTACTTAAGACAAAAGTGTGATAGCTCTATATTTCCATGAAGGGGGTGTTTTTTCAACTATGCTATGCATGTAAATTTAAGATTTTTTTTCCATACTACTTTTTTAGAAAAAGGAATTTTATTTCATACCATAGAACAAAATTCATCAATTAGTACTCAACAAGAGGACCGGGGGAGTGCGCTTGTTAGATAGTGTTTTTTTTTCTTATTGTCACAGTCGTGGCTAGAGTTGTAACTGACGGCGGTGGTGAGGGCGGCGGCGTGGGCAGGAGTTGAGCCTCCATTTTTTTGAGGAAAGATTTAATCCTCCGTTGGAAGCACATCAAGTATGTGTTAACATGTAGTATTTAGGAGTACCAGATATGAGCAATGTACTCTATTCCTGAGTTGTTAAAAATTGTTACTAATAGATACTCCTATATGTTTTTTTTCAACGATAACAGTAACAGGAGGACCTTGCTGTTGCATTTGTTAAGAGGGAAAAGTCATTTCACTGAAGCAATAACCGAAGAAGATGTAAGTTTTATCTCTAAGACTTTAGAGCTCTGTCATAAGATTCTGCAATTTAGACATTGCCCAGTCGTTCTATCTCTAACGTATAGCCTGCAAAATTGGGCCCGCCGGCCCGGGGCGCGGGGGTTTGGGGTTGAGGGGAGACGTCCGCCGATGGTCTGTTCCCCCCACTTCTCCTGCGCAAAGGCAGGCAGCGTGTTCTCGCGGGGTGAGGTGGGCCTTGTGGACCAGAGTTTAGCTAGTGTCTAGGCTTTCACGCACGGAAGGCGGGCGAATGGGGACACATATGAGCAACAAGTGGCGGGCCCCACCTATTTTTAACCAAAAAAGTTATAACTAACAAACAAAAATTTAAATTAAATTCTAATTACATCATTGAATTCGTTACAATAAATGCTTCAAAACAAGATCACACGATAATTTTTATTTACGAATATTTATTTATCTTATAAAGATAAATCATTTTCTTAAAACATGATAGAGCATTGCTGAATGTATGGTAAAACATCACTAAAAATATTATAGAATATCGCTACAAACATAACAAAACATCGTCAAAAACATGATAGCACATTGCTTGTGACGTAACGGAACATCACTAAAAACTGATAGTAGGTTGTTGAATGCATGGTAGAACATCGCTAAAACATTATAGAATGCTACGAACATGACAGAGCATCGACAGAAACATGACAGAACATCGCTATAAACATAATAAAACATTACTAGTGACATGACAGAACATCGCTTAAACACATGGTAAAAATATGATAGAACATCGCTAGAAATGTGATATAAAAAATAAAAAGAATATAACAAATACATGAAACATAAGTAAAAATAATAATAAATGAAGTACAAAAAGGAAAAAGAAAAAACAGAAAAGAAAGGAAAAACAAGATAGAACAAGTGACAATAAACAAAACTTTCAGATGTCCCAATAAAAAAACAAGGACAAATACATAAAACTTTCTCTCTATCACGACACAATAAAAAAACTTTAATGGGTAATAGCGATACAAGTACAAAAACAATCGACAATTCTTTTATATAGAAGGACAATAGACAAAATTTTCTCCCTAGAACGGCACAAGGAACACAATAGACAATTTTTTCCTAAGTAAGGACAATAGACAAAACTTTCTCCTTAGAACAGCACAAGAACAAATACAATAGACAATTCTTTTCTATAAAAAGACAATAGACAAAACTTTCTTTCTAAAATGGCATAACAACAAATACAATGAACATTTTTTTCTAAAAGAACAATAGACAAAAACATAAGTAAAAATAAATAAGTAAATGAAGCACGAAAAAAAGGAAAAGGAAATAAAATGAAAGAATAAGAAAAAAGAAAAACCAAACTGTCCATGTGTCAAAAATAATAGTTAAAAAGAAAGAAAAAACAAAAAAGAAATAAGAAACAAGGAAAAAGATAAACATACCAACCTGAGGGTGAACAAGAAAAATTAAATGAAAACAAAATAATAGAATGAAGAAAAAGAAATAAAACTTTTTATAGATAATGAAGATAAAAAATAAGAAAGAAAAAAGGAAAGAAAGGAACATATCTGGACGGTTGGACTCCAACTGGTTGCGCTTATGGCGGAAGAAAAAGTCGAACTTCTTGCTGCACTCATGCCGGAAGAAAAGTTAAAAATGCATGCAGCCGGTGCGCGCGGGAGCAGCACGGAGCGCGCGGGAACTGCTCGGCAGCGGGGTCGGGTCCGAATATTCGGACCCGAAATTTCCATGCAAGATGTGTCTTGTTTTCACTTGTCACTTTCTGCATACCCCAAAATATATCATGTTCATTGATACAAAATTAAATACTATACTTTCAGTGCTCATGCATCCCATAAACCGCATCTCGCAACAGATAGACAAATTTAAAAATTCAATCTAGGTCTGCCTAACTCACACAGTCACCAGAGCCCATATCCCATATCGGGGTAGGGGGGCCGATGTAGCGGCGGCAGCATTGGCAGGAAGAATTTTTTTGAAAATGTGGGCAGGAAGAATTCGCAGCCGCAGACCAGGTACCCCACATTTTCCAACCAAGCCAGCGACGCCGATTCCAGTTTGCTCCCACCCGTCAGCCACAAGAAGGATGGATGGATGCTGTGGCACCGTGGGTGGATCTCCTTCAGATGGATGCTGCGTGACAGCCTGAAGATCCACACGGAGGTCAGAGGCAGTCAAAGACAGGGATAAGGGGCAGCTGGATGCCACGCCTACTGGCAACGGACGTCGGAGAGGCGCACGGAAGGGCCGTCCGAGGGAGTCGCGCAGATGGGGGAAAGGTGAAGGTCTGTCGGGCGGCAGCCGCACGGACGGGGAGGGAGAAGACACCCTACTGCCTGCCCGGGGCAAACTATCTACCCACGCGGTTACGGGGACCGCGGGGTCCTTTGGCGGCGCCTGCATTGCTCGGAGTGCGCCGCATCCACCTTGTCCTCTCCGCGTGGCCGGCAGGGTGCACGCGACAGCGGCGGCGGCAGCGCAAGTCGCGGCGCTGAACAGAGACGCAAAGGGAGGGTTCTTCACGAGAAATTCAATTCGACAACATGGCCGGACTCGATGCTAATAAAAATGGTACCGTTTTCTATATTTGATTCTGCTATATCGAATTCATATCTTTGGACAAATTTAGATTCGGATAGAAATACACAACACCAAATTCAAAATTTAAATAAAAACGGTTTAGACATTTTCCTGAGTGTTTTTTATTTTGTACTTTTAATTTGGAATATCTTGAATTCTAAATTCGATTTAAATCAAATTTGACACGCTTGAATTTCAGCCTTAGGAAAATTATATCTTTTAAGATTAAGATGTTAAAAAAATAAACAAAGTTTCAATAGTATATCAATCACGCAAAGTGTTAGTTGCTGTAGAAAAAATATATCTTATATATATATGTCATGCACTTATTAATTGTTATTATGCACTTGGTCCTATGGATAATATTGTGCAATGTTGTCACTCGGACGTCCTATGGATACAAATCCATGGGACGGTCCCACACACGCCGAAGCAATGCATGCTACTCCATCAGTTTCTCTCTCCCGCGCTTGCCGCTCGTGCCGTGCGTGCCCCTAGCTCGCCCCTGCAGATGGCCGCGAGGACGCGACGCCGCGGAGCCACTGACGAGGATGAATTGGCATTGGGCGAGGACGAATCGGAGCCGTGCGACGCCAAATTGACATTGGCGCAAGTTGAGCAACATGAGGAAATAGTACACTATACCTCTAGCGAGCCACGCGTCATTGGCCACGCCTAGCTCGCCCCCCCCCCCCACCCCCAGCCGAACAACACAGAACACTAGAATAAAAACGTGCACCAACACGGGAAAACTATTGCAACAATTACAATAAGACAGCTGAAACATGATGAACATACTATTACAACAACAAAAGGCAACAACAAACTGCAACATAGGACCAGCCAACTGAAACACAAAGGACATATTATTGAAATAACAAAAGGTACAATAATTGCAACATTAGGTTGAATCAGTTGAAAACCCATGAACAGATTATTGCAATAACACTGAATAAACTAGTTCAACATGGGTTCGAAGCAACTGAGATATACCGCAACAATTGAAAAACAATACTACAACATGAGATAGTAGCAATCAAAACATACTGCAACATTTCAGGTAGTACTACTGAAACATGGGATCAAAGCAACTAAAAACATACGCAACATCTCCAAGGGAGTAGGAGGAGGAGGAGAGGGGGCTTAGATCAGAGGAGTAAGAAAACAGGAGTTAGAGACGGATGACTCAGTTCTCCGGAGGGGGAGCAAGCCTCAGATCCGGATCCCTCCCGTGCCTCGTCGAAGCTGTCGTCGTCATCCTCACGAGTGGGCGTGAGGTCGCGAGAGCTCTGTATGTGGGGACGTCAGACGCCAGGCGAAGAGTCCTAGGACTTTTGTCCTCACCAGACGTAATAATGATAGCATTATACTTATCAAACATGATCTTATGGCTTTATTTAAGGAGTTTCATCATGGGACTTTGAACCTTTTTAGTCTTACTTTTGGTATTATAACACTGCTACCAAAGCAGAAAGAGGCCACACATATTAGGCAATTCCGTCCTATTTTTCTTCTTAATGTGAGTTTCAAAATATTCACAAAGTTAGCTGTCAATAGGATTACAACAATTGCAAAGGATTTAATAAGCCCATCACAAACCGCTTTTATGCCTGGAAGGAAAATAATGGAAAAGGTTATAATACGACATGAAACAATACATAAACTTCATAGGAAAAAATGGATGTTCACATATTAAAGCTAGACTTTGAAAAGGCTTATGACAAAGTAATTTGGACCTTTCTCCAACAAACACTAAAGATGAAAGGTTTCTCAGGAAAGTGGTGCCAATGAATAAACCAATTCGTAAGTTTAGGAAGCGTGGGTATAAAAGTGAATGACGATGTGGGTAGATACTTCCAGACTAGGAAAGGACTGCGGTAGGGAGAGCCTCTATCTCCACTTGTTTTTAATCTTGTAGGTGATATGTTGGGTACTAATCAAGAGCAAAAGAAGATGGACAGATAACATGTTTAGTACGACACTGCCTCTCTATTTTGCAATATGCAGATGGCATTATACATTTTATGGAACATGATTTTGAACAAGCAAAAAAATATGGAATTTGTACTATGTATTTTTGGAAAAATAGCTGGTTTGAAAATTAATTTCCATAAGAGTGAGTTATTTTGCTATGGGGAAGCAAAATAATGAGAGGATCAATGCATACAACTTTTTGGCTGTCAAATGGGGCAATACCCTTTTCGTTATTTTGTTATTACAATACATCATAATAGGATCAGCACTGCTGATTGGAAGATAATAGAAGATATGTTTGAAAAAAGGCTTAGAAGTTGGAAAAGGCAAGCTTCTTTCATATGGCGGTATTTAGTTTTAATAAATTATGTGCTATTTAGCTTGGCTCCTTTTATGTTGTCTTTTTATGAAATACCTAAGGGCATTTTCAAAAGTTGAACTTTTATAGATCAAGATTTTCCTGGTAAGGCGATGATCTTAAAAAGAAGAAGCTAACAAAAATGGAGTATCATTTGCAGACCTAAGGAACAAGATGTGCTGGGTATTCTTGATTTAGAAATCTAGAATAAATGTCTGCTCAGTAAGTGACTTTATAAATTAATAAACAAGGATAGAGCGTGGCAACAATTGCTTATAAGTAAATATCTTAGTACCAAGTCAATTACTCAAGTGGATAAACAACACAATTTTGGAGAGGACTAATGAATGTCAAATGTCAATTCCTATCTTTTGAGAATTTCAGATTGCAGAATGACATGCAATTTAGATTCTGAGAGGATACATAGTTAGAACCATCCACTTTAAGAGAACATTATCCTAACTTGTATAATATTGTTAGGAAGAAGAATGCTACAATCTTTGATATCTTAAGCACTGTGCCTGTAAACATCTCCATTTGAAGATCTCTTGTGGACCAAAATATATATGATCAGAATAGTTTAGTGCCACAAATTGCAGATTTACATTTATATGATCAATCTGATATATTTAGATGGTCATTAAATACAAGTGGACATTTTCTGTTAGATCCATGTACAATGCAATGCAATGTAGATGTAGACGTCATGCCTCAAAATAGATTCCTATGGAAACTTAAATTCCTTTAAAGGTAAAAGTTTTCTTTTGGTATCTTTATAGAGGAGTAACACTCGTCAAAGACAACTTAGTTAAAATAAATTGGCATGAAAATAAGAAGTGTTGTTTCTGTAATAACCTAAAGACTATACAACATTTTTTTATTTGATTGAGTGCTTGCTAAGTTTGTCTGACGTCTAATAGAGATAACTTTTGTTCTAAAATCACCACTAAGTGCTGGCCATATTTTGGTACTTGATACAAAGTTTAACGACAAACAATGTCTATCTAGCGCTTGTGGGAGCAGCGCCATGTGTTGGGCCATATGGTTGAGCCGGAACCATGTGGTTTATAATAAAACACCAATTTGTTCTATAATACAAATTATTTACATGGGTACATACTGGACCAAACAATGTGGTCGTTGTTCCAAGAGGAAGACGAGTGGAGCTCTATGCGAAATGCACGTCTTCTTTTGAAACCTTAACCATGGAAATTTTCGTTAACCATAGCTAAAGGTTTAGGTTTAAATCTATGAGAACTTTTTTTGGGCGTGCTTACTTTGTAGGCGACGGAGTCTACCCCAAAATATAATTTGTAATAATTTGAATCACATACATCATTGGATATAGAGACCAGAGCTTTTTTTCCTTTTCATAACGTAAATAAAATGCCTTTATCTTAAAAATGTTCGTTTTTGTAACACCTTTGGTGTTATATTAACTAAAACTTGCCATGTCATCATATGCACTGCAAAGTATTCATGATTAGGTCAACTTTGATGTGCATTAACTAAAACAAGTTTACATTTCATAGGTTGATTGTGTTTCTGGAATGTGTTGTCACATGAAATAATAAAACTCTACTTTCGAATGTCATCTCAAATGCTTAGTTTATATTCTATGTACTTGAGGTGTAAACCGTATTTACACTAGTGTCAAGCATAGTGTATAAATCTAAGTCCAACCCTAAAAATGATTTTCATATTTGAAGTTGAATTTGGATTTCAAAGCTTATTCCCAAGCCTTGCAATTCAAATTTAAATTCAAATTAGAAAGCTATAAAAGGTTTTTCAAAAGTCAACTTGGTCAACCAAGGGTACTATTAGGTCATTGACCTAAAAATGTCCTTTGATGATGTATTTGATCACTAATAACCAACCAATTAAATTAGAAACCAAATCGAGTTTGAATTCGGTTTCAAAAACCCTTATTTCAAAACCTAGTTTTATCCCCTTTTCTATAATTCAAAATATATAAGGAATTTGGGGATACTCTAAAAAGGTAGTTTGTAGATCTTGATAAGAGCTACAAAGTTTGTATTCAAAGTTTTTCAAGTTTCTAAAAAATTTCAAATAAATTTGAAAATACAGTTTTCCAACATTTGTCCCCTTTTGATTTTAAAACCATAATTCAAAAATTATGCATAAATTGGGAAAACTTTGTATATGAGAAATGTTTGGTTTGAAAAGTTAAACATTTCATAGTTTTGAAGATTTTCAAGTTTTATTGAAAAATCAAAAGTAATTTCAAATGTTTGTTTCTAGGGTTTTATTCCCCTTTCAAATTTGAATTCATATTTCAAAATCCAAATAGACTTTGAGGATGCTAGTTAAATGAAAAGTGTAGCTCTTGAAAAGTTATGCAAATTCTATTTTTGGATATTTTCAAGTTCTTATATAAATTTTAGAGTAATTTGTAATTTCAAACGAGTGGCAATTCTGTAATTTTCTTGAACAGCACCGAGACCTATCGTCGGCCGCCATCGCCGGCTTCTCAAGCCACGCCGCCGTCCACCGCCGCCAAGGTGGAAAATATTTTACCTTTAACCCTCCCATCATGTTCTCCGTGTTTCGCTGCCCCTTATGCGCTTCTTGGTCGGCCTGATGATGCACAGGAAGCGCCGGAACGCCGTCCTTGCCACCGGAGCGCCGCCGTCGCCATCAGCGCCGCCGTCCACAGCTCGGTTCAACCACTCCGGGCCTTCATTAGCGTGCGCACTAGACCCAAGGTGAGCTCCTGCACTATCTAGGCCCTCAATTCCATCTCTCTTGCGCCGTAGGGTCCGGCCGCCGTGCGTCACCGCCGGCGTGACCTTGCCGCTCCGCCGCGCGCGTAGCCGTTGCGGCTGGGGGCCAAATCGAGCCTCATCTTGTTGTCCAATACGTTCGCATCGATGTCCTGCACCTACCTGTGCCCTAGCCATCGCCGAAAATCGCTGCGGTGAGCCCTGCTGCCGCACCCGAGCTCCGCCGCGCCGCCATGTCCACCGGCGTGGGTGCCGCCGTCGCTCCGCCGCCATGTTAGCTAGCCTAGGTTGCTCGCCGTGCCGAGATGAGCCTGTAGGACCAAACCTCATCGCCGGAGACCTCGCCGTCGGCGAGAAATCGCCGGTCAACCGTCGCGCCGCCGTCGGTTAGCGCGGGGACACTGTGCTGATTTTCCTTTTTCTTTTTCCAGAAAATGATTTAAATGCTATTTTATTTAGAAAATCATAGTAATTCATATATAGCTCCAAAAATTCTAAAAAGTTTTATGTGTGTTCTTTATGATGTCATCTACCTAGGAAAGATATGAAATGCCAAATTTGAATACTTTTTTGCATATGTTAAAATTAGCCCTTTTAATTGAAAAATGGACATTCAATGATTTTTAATAAATAAAATAATTGGCTTTTAATTCTGAAATTTATTTTTCCATCTAATTAGGCCAAGATCTTTTTAAAATAAAATTTTGAGCTTAATTAGAAAAATTTAGTTTTTATGCCTTTATTTTATGCTTTTAAATAATTAATTAACCCCTTTAATTAAGTTAATCATTATAGGAATTGTTTGACTTTGGGATTGATTGATGACCTTATGTCATTAACCCTAATGACCTTTGGTACTTTAATTAATTATTTGCGCTTACCTGGATCATGTCATTAGGGCTTAATTAACGTTATTTCATGTGTTTAATAATTTTCATAAATAATGTAGTTAACCCAAATGAACTTAGTAAGTATGTTTTGGTTGGCTTGCAACTTTACCGTGAAGGAAAGTTGTACTCAAGCCATTAATCTGATCATGTGTCCATCGAGCATCATGTTTACCATTCCATCATGTTGAAGCAATGCTTGTATCGTATAGTTTCCGATAACAGAGAGTTTAACGTTGTCGCCCCAGATCCGAAGGAAGAGCAGACTCAGGAGTTTGGAGTTGATCCAGAGCTCGAGACCGCCTACCCTGAGCACTAAGGCAAGCCCTGGATGCATTCAAACCCCTTTTCTATTTTATAAAAGTTTTATTGCTTCAGTTATGATATGTTGCATTAAGTAATAGGAGTGGAGTGAAAACCACCAACTGCATTACCTGTCTTATTCCTATATTCCTTGTTGCCTGTTCTAAAAGATGTGTAGTAATGCTTAGCCCTGCTTAATTAAGTAAGTTTTCAAAGGTAAAAGAATAAAAAAGATGAGTTTGGTTTTATCTGTTGAAATCATGATGATAGTTAATAAATCGAGTCTGGACGGCTAACTTGCATTGGGAACAGAGTCCCTCTGTAGTGTTTTCGTTTGTTGATGCCCTAGGTCCCGTGTCGATGGTGAACTGGTGATATCGAGAAAATAGAAAATCCACATGCATGAAGTGGTATACTGATGGTTGGAGCCTGGTATATCATGGAGTGACTTATAGTGGGCCAGAGTCCCCACATATGTCATAGTGTGTTATACTATGGGTTTAAGTTCCTATGTATATCGGTACACTGGGTCGAAGTGCTCATGTGTATCATGTGGTGATATATGACTGCGGTTGTTATCCCGGTATATCGGTTCACCTTCTATGCTTAGGAGTTAGAGTCTCCTACATATCAGTAACCTAGGTCCCAGCTAGGTATGAAAATGGATTCGAATCGTCGTTGCTTTTCGGAGAAAAGGACTCGATCGGTGTTCATCATCGTAGTAACAACTTGAATAATGAGTAAGGTTTAAGAAAGAAGTTGGATGATAATTTTTGATCTTAAGCAAGACAGCTTTTCTTTCTTTCAAGCTTTTCTGCAAAATTTCTTATCTCCTGCAAGCCTTACCTTGTCCCTCTAGCCTGCATTTCCTGAGTCTCCACCCCTCTTTTTCGTCGGGTCAGTCTTGTTGAGTACTTTTGTACTCAGGGTTTGTTGAACCCTTGTTGCAGGTGAGCCTCATGGGTAGGAATGCTTCGCATCCTGCTGCATGACCGTCGTCGAAGAAAGTGATAATGAATAGGATATCTCGCTCTTGGGCAGAGCATATAATCAAGGTGGATGTAATAAGTTATATTGTTATTCCACTGCTATATGGTTTGTAATAATCCAACCTATGGTTCGTAAATGGTTTATAAACTTATGTTATTGTAATCCTTCCGCTATTTTACTTCGATGTATATTATTTGTATAAAACTGTTGTAATACTGCAATGTCTCTTTGTAATGATTGATCCTGCTCAGAGAATCGTGGATGATTCGAGATTTACCCGACAGACCTTTTAAGTTTTATGGAACACATTCATGGTTATTTGGAGTCTGTTTAGACAATAATCATGCGTGTGGGCCATAGGATTTAGGAGGTTCTGCCACAGCTGGTATCGGAGCCAGATCGTTATTAAAAAGAGTTGTTGTAGTATTCTTTTGTGAAAACTTCAAAAGTTTTTGAGTCAAATAATTTAAACTTGCCTATGTTGGGTCCAAATTGCTTATTCCTTACCTATAAACCTATCTATCGACCCTTATTCTGCTTTCTAAAAGTGTGATGGTGGAATAGCATATTATATTGCCCTATGTTATAAAAGTTACCTTATTGTATGTGTTACTTTAAAAATCTTTTATGCTTAGATCGTAAGTTCGTTCATGCATCATGTTTAGTTAACCTGTTTAACTTACTTTCCCCTTTAAAGTGGTTTGGGTTAAGTAGTATCAATCCTTTTCATGCTAACCTTCAGATTTCTCCCTATCTATCCTCATTCCTTATGACCTATCTTTCTTCAGGATGACCCTTACCAAGCAAACTCCTCGTAAGAGTACTGCACCAAAGGGGGTACCTCGACATCAACTAGCTCCCAGATACGAGATTAGCGAAAGCAGTAATAATCCGCATCCAGATCCGCAAGCTGAAATAGCAAGAATTAGGGCCCAGTTGGAGAGGGCTGAAGCCGATAGGATTGAAGAGGCCGCTGAGATTACTCAGTTAAGACGATCTCGGAGGTATATGAAGCATCAAAGGAATGATGCTTGGGCACGAGAAGATGCAGCAAATGGTCGTGTGTAAGAACTTGAGGATTACGTGGAAGAGTTGGAGGAGTATGCTGAGGAAGCTGATGATGAGTGTGTGAGATTGAATAACCTGTTGGATCCTGAATATCAACGACAGGCAGCCCAAGATGATCTTGGTCTTGTGATGGGTCAAGATGAGGAAGAGGAATACCTTGAAGAAATAGAGTCCATTGATGATGATGTCATCGATGAGGAAGAAGAAAACTAGATGGGTGTAGCAAATGAAAATGAAGAGGATCTTATCGAAGAAGAAGATCCTGAGATAGTGGAAGAAGAAACTGAAGAGGAAGAGGATCCCGAAGAGGAGGAGTTAATCCCAGCAGAAGATAGTGAGGAGGAGGAGTAAAGAGTTTGGAAAGTGAGATGTGTAATATGTCTTTTCCCTATTTTCTGAAACCTAGTAGGTGTGGGAAGTCTTGCCGGAGTGCAGACGGTTGTAACAAAAATAATGTATTATAAGTGTGTTGCACATCTGTAATATCTGCTTATGAAATCCAGTAAGGCTTTATGAGTAAAGTATAGTTTGTTTATCAATAGATGCCTGCTCACACTCGATCCTGTGATGCTGCAGGTCCGTCTCATGATGGAGGTGATGTCCCAAATCCTCCACCAGTTCCACTAACTCTGGCCGATGCAGTTGCGGCCTTAGTCAATGCAACTACCATGATGGCCCAGAATTAGAATCAAAATGTATATCAGGGGAATCGTGGTCGGAATAACAGGAATGAGACCACCTATGTGGATATTACCGACACACGTCCTCCTGTCTTTACCAGAGTGGATGAACCAATGGAGGCAGATGATTGGCTCCGTACTATGGAGCAAAAGTTTAGACTAATTGAGTGCACTGAATACCAGAAGCCCATGTTTGCAGCCCAGCAGTTGAGAGGTACCGCAGGAGCCTGGTGGGAAAACTTTGTCGCTGCTCAGCCTGAAGGTCACCGTATTACTTGGGCTGAGTTTCGTGAAGCTTTCTGTGCACATTTTATTCCTGAGGGAATTATGACTATAAAACTTGAAGAGTTCCTTTCCCTGCGACAAGGTGATATGTCAGTGATGCAGTATTTTGGCAAATTCAATTACTTGTCTCAATATGCATCAGACCATGTTAGCACTGACCGAAGAAGAAGGAGTGTTTTCTCAGGGGTCTGAATAGCAAGATTCAGAGAATGATGACTAGGAACCCAAATGCTACCTTCCATGAGACGGTAAATATTGCTATATCTTATGAAGAAAAGAACCGTCAACACATGGAAGCTAAGAAGAAGAAAATGGTAACCTCAGGATTTTCTGGTGGCAATCAAAAGCGCTAGAAGATAATCTATCATCCCCAAAACCATTTCCGTCCTTCTTACCGTCCACCACAATACCAAGCCCAGCAACACACATTCGTTCATCCTGCTACTGCTCTTTCTTATCCAAGACAGCCGAATGCCCCTGGTATTCGTAACCCTACTTCTCAGCCACAAAGTTACCCATGTTACAATTGTGGGAAGACTGGTCATTTTGTAAGATACTGCCCGCATCTGAGGCAGTATAATTCCTATGTTCCCAGGGCCTTTGCACCACAACCGCCACAGACTCAAAATAAGGCTGGTAATCAAAATGTGTAGAAGGGAAAGAATGAGAAGAAGGTTGGCAAGGTGTTTTACACACAAGTTGGAGAAATTCCAGAAGGAGAACCGGTTATGATGGGTACGTTCCCTGTTGCCGATCATCCTGCAATTCTGCTTTTCGATTCTGGTGCATCTCATACATTTGTTAAGACACATGAAATACCAACAATGGGGACAAAAGAACAATTCTTTATACAATTGCCTGGGGGGCGTATGTGTACTAAAGAAATGGTACACGATGTGCCTATAAGTTTGGGTGGGTATATTTTTCCCACTGATATGATAATATTAAAGGATCAGGATATAGATGTGATCCTAGGTATGAATTGGATAAAATGGCATGGTGCTGTGATAGACATCCTGAATAGAACTATGAGAGTAAACATACCTAATTGCAAATCTCAACTTCTTATCCAGCTTCCAACTCTTAAGAGGACTGTTGAAAAGGTATGTGCCACTTCTGTGAAAGAGATCGAAGATATACCCGTGGTCTGAGTTTTTGGATGTGTTTCCTGATGAGTTACCGGGTTTACCTCCTGACAGAAAAGTGGAGTTTAGAATTGATTTGAAACCTGGTACTGCTCCAATATCCAAAAGAGCTTATCGGATGGCACCATCTGAGTTAGCAGAACTCAAAACTCAATTACAAGAGTTACGAGATAAAGGTTTTATCCAACCTAGCTTGTCACCTTGGGGATGTCCTGCCCTCTTTATGAAAAAGAAAGATAAAAGATTGAGGTTATGTGTGGATTATCGTCCCTTGAATGAAGTAACCATTAAGAATAAATATCATCTACCCTGCATTGATCTGCTTTTTGATCAATTAGCGGAGGCGAAGGTGTTTTCCAAGATTGATCTTCGATCCGGGTATCATCAAATTAAGATTCACCCAGAAGACATTCCAAAGACTGCCTTTACTACTCGATATGGTCTGTATGAGTATTTGGTTATGTCTTTTGGACTTACCAATGCACCAGCTTATTTCACGTATTTGATGAACTCAGTGTTCATGCCAGAACTTGATAAGTTCATGGTAGTCTTCATTGATGACACTACAAGAATTTTGGCATTTTTTCACAAAGCCAGTTTGTCATTTAATGTACTGTAATTGTCATAAAAAGTTCTTTGTGATGAAAAGCAATCGTCATAAGGTCGTCACAAATTGACCGACATAAAAAATCTACGCGTGACAAAAAGCAAAAACCATCATATAAAGTCTGTACCTTTTATGACGGTGGAGATGATTTCGTCACATATTGTTGTTTAATGTGATGGTTAGTTTCGTCGCAAAAAGGTTAGTCAACGCGTCACATATTGTACATTTCGTCATAAAATAGTAGCCCGTGGTTCCTCTTCACATGATTTTGTGACAAAATGTTTTGTCACATATTATTTTGTGACGTTGATTTTTTGTGACGATAGGTGCCGTCACATAACAGAATGTGACACTGATTTAACTTCTTGTTTCATGGGCTGTGTGGTACATCTAGGTAGTTTTTTGTGACGCAGGCTGGTGTCATATTATATTATGTGACACATTAAAAGTGTCTTCTTTTGTGTGGTGCGTGAGGCTGTTTGAGACGCTTGTACTCGTCACAAAATGTCATCACATTCGGTGACGAATGTCTCACATATCCTAAATTTGTCATCAGAGATCATACAAGCAGAAATGTGCATCCAGAAAACAGTAGGCATCATACAAAGCAATGCCATCACAGGTCATAAGTCACACACAGCTGAGCCAAGACCTCATACAAGACATACATTCACATGATAACAAGTTCCTGCAACTTGAAATTCAAACATAACAGAAAGTTCATGGTTCCAGCCAACAAGTTCAAATTGTTGCAAGTTGCAACACATACCACACAGGTTCAAACAGAGGTGCACATAGTTCTGACAACATGCTCCACAAAGTTCTAAAAGACACAAGGTTGTTCTAGCAAGGTAACAGTAGCTTAGACATAGGCATTTGCTACCTCAGTCTTTTTGAAGTTTCAGGACAGCGCGCAGCAGTGCATTAGTCTCTTCAAACTTGCTACTCATTTCCTTCACCTCTTCTTGGGTTTGGCGCAGTAAATTCTGGTTTTCTTCAAGAGACGCCTGTTGAGCTCGAAGCTGTTGTTGCAATTCCTCCTGCTTCCTAGCAGCTTCCTCTCTTTCTGCTTGGAGGGTTGCCTCAAATTTAGCTTGCAGGCGGGCTTGTGCTGCAGCTGTTGCGGACTGGGTAGCTTTGTGCGCTTTAGAGAGACCAAGGTTTGGAAGGAAGGTCGAGGAACGGGTGACCTGACTTAGACTATCAGCAACAATCTTGGATGGAGACTTTGGTGCCTCTCCTTCTTCTGGTTCTCTTGTCTTCTCTGCAACCATTTGTGCCTACATATATAGAATGATTCTAGTTCAAAACAAGTACATAGAACAGTGTGAAAAATTCTTTGAGTATTAGTACAATACATGCATCAAATAATTGTGTCACTTACATAGATTTCACTTACATAGATTTCCTCTACTAGGGGACTACGGCCATTTTCTGGACTATTCATACATTCACCAAAGAATTCCACAGGATCTGGCTCTTCATCATTGTACTTTTCCCTCTGCATCGTGTAAAGAAATAATTTACAATGTTATCCAAGAATGTAGAGTGAGTGGTGGACAAACATGGTCCCTAAATATGTTAATAGCGAGATCCCTAAATATTATGCACTATATGACAATAAATCAACCATTGACAGACTAATACAGCAAGCTCAAACTTAGTTGCTCTTGGCATTACTTTGTCCATCCACTTAAGCATATTAGAGGGCACTAGCAGAATATGTAAGATGTAGCAGACTAGTAGAGCATGAACATCTCAGATTGTGCTCAAAATTGCAGTCAAGCTCAAAATGGTACTAGCAGACTATGCTTAAGTTAAGTGGCATCCCATCAGAATATTCTTAGTCTTGATTTGCCCTCTAATATTTAGGCACTAGCAGAATATTCTAGTTCAAAAGCACTCTATAATTACAAAGGTACAAATATCCCTTCTTTGAACTAAATTGTTGAAAAGATAAGTATATGTACCAAGCTGTATCGATGGGCAATATAGGACCTAGATCCAATCTTTTGGTGAAGCTGCACTTGCCCTCGGTTTACTTTATTCTTCTCACTTTTCTCCTGCACCACGAATGCAACACAAAGTTTTCATTGTCAAGCATATAGTTGAAGTTGCATATTAACAAAAGGAGTTAATGCAAGGCATGGACCTGACTGTTTGGGTCACACCAGTAGTCTACTAGCTTGATCCACTCTGCTTTCCTCATCTTCGGCGGAGGTTGTTTGGCCAGCAGTTGTTCTTTTGTTAGTGTGTTGTCGAAGTACCTCTTTTTGAGGTTATACCTCTGCTGCCGTACTCCCCTCTTAACGATATCCATGCATGCAGCTTTGCTTGGTCCCTCTTCATCAACTTTTACATCCAGCCTTGTCTGTAGGAACACAAATGAGTTAGTAGACTTAATTTTGTACAAGAAACTGCATTAATGGAAGAAAGTATTGTAGGTGAGATAGTACTTTTTGTACTTGTGAAGGCCCCCCATCTTTTTCATATAGCTTCCAAGATGTCCATATAGGAAGCTGGTCTCTAAGGGCAACACCAGTTTCTGAGGCAAGCTTTGCTGCTTGCATAGGGATAGAAGGTCTCTTCTTCCCTTCAGCCACTTGTACAGGGAACCTATTTCCTCTTTTTATTAGCCTTTCTAATCCTAGACCAATTGTTTTCTTGCGGACTGATTTTTGGGGCCCTGCAATTAGAAAATAATATTAAAATTGTATTCATATAGAAGTAACAATTGAAGTTATGTAATGGCAAAAATAATGCTTGGAAATTGTGTATACCTGGAACCAAGGTAGCATCTGCCTCTCCTCCCTCTGTAGGACCCTCTAAAAATGTGCCATCAAATTGTTCACTGCCTTCTTTGATTTCATTGCTTTGCCTAGAGCTGCGTGCACCTGGAGAGGTGTCTGTAGGAATTGGTTGTGTGACACTAGTTGTGGGCGTAGGTTGCCTAGCTGATGTAGGAGTAGGAGTTTTAGTTACAGAACCTGGCGCTAGTCTAGTGGTTGACACTCGCACCACCGAGAGAAAAAGCTACTCCAAGACTCAAGCTCGGTGATTCTCTACGCGTGCTTGCAGACCTTTCACGCATATTCGCGCCACCCGCCACGGTTTCTCAGCAACAAATGACTGAAGAGCCACATCTGCCTCAGCATTCCCGAGCCCCTTCGAAGTCGTCCACGCAAGACGAGCATACAGCGTCCAATACACCAGGTCACCATGTGGCGTTAAAATTACCTTTTGCCGTTCCAGCCAACTATTTCATGGAACAAAATCTAAACCTTGCATATAGTATAGAATATTGTAATCCGGCAAACAGGTGAGTGGTAAATAAACAAGTAAAAATGCATACAGTCTCGCTTTTGATAGAAAAGCATTAATGCATCAAGCGAATGTCTAATCCTCAAAACAAGCCTATTCGACTTCAAAAGGGGCCGATGGGCTGTCGTCGAATGAGGCCCTCGACTTTAAAAGTTGGGGGGATGGAGTTTTTCGACAACTAAAACAAGCCTATTCGGTTTCAAAAGGGGCCGAGGGGCTATCGCCGAATGAGCCCCTCGACTTTAAAAGTTGGGGGATGGTGTTTTTTGACAACTAAAACAAGCCTATTCAGTTTCAAAAGGTGCCGAAGGGCTATCGTTGAATGAGCCCCTCGACTTTAAAAGCTGGGGGGCGGCATTTTTTGACAACTAAAACAAGCCTATTCAGTTTCAAAAGGGACCGATGGGCTGCCACCGAATAAGCCCATCGACTCTAAAAGTTGGGGGGACGGCATTTTTGACAACTGAAACAAGCCTATTTGGTTTCAAAAGGGGCCGAGAGCCTGCCACCGAATGAGCCCCTCGACTTTAAAAGTTGGGGGGAACGGTGCCTTAATAGCTAAAATAAGCCTTTTTCGGTTACAAAAAGAGGCCGAGGGGATGCCGTTGGATGAGCCCCTTGACTTTTTTGCCAAAAACGCTTGTAGATGCAAACAACATTGTGAACAATCACGAAAGAAAAATGCTCCCAATCTTCACTTTAATAAGAAGAGGACAGCGCTGAAGAGAGTTATTAGTAATAAGGCTCCCACTCCCAATTGATTATGTCAAATACAAAACCACCGTGTGCCGTCTTCAGATCCCTAAAGTCCCCCAGATAGCGAGAAAGCCCTAGATTTTGAAAAACACGGTCTAATCGGTACTTAATGAAACCTGACAGACTAGAGCCCGGATGCTGAAGACGATGGCAATACCATGTATCACCCCGAATAACAAAGCCCCGCAGTCGATAGTAATCGGGTATTCCTTGAAAATATCTTGCACAGGCTCCATCGAGGGAACCTGCGCGAATTAAAGCATTAAGTTTAAGAAAGTGTCATTACACCTAGAAGTTCGGCACAATGACCACAAATTCATAAAGCAAGCTGTCAAGATCGTCACTCCACGTTCCCTACATTCGGGGCAGAAGCTTTAGCGGTAGACTAGTTGGGGTCGACGGTCCCGGGCGCGGTGTTCGGCTGAGGCTCTTCGCGAGAAGGGGTGGACCGAGGAGTCCGGCCGCTGGTGGCACTTTCCTCTTCATTTCGGGCCGCGATGAATGCGGCCACCTTCTCCCTTAACTACATCACACTCTTCGGGAGTCTGCAAGAAACCAAGCCAGACATAAAAAAGCCAAAAACCAATCATCGGCAAAAAGGACAATCGAGTAGCACTCACCAAGTTGGGGTCCGAAAGTGTTGCCCGATATAGCATGATGTCTTGGCCACCGGGGCGCCAGAAGCCATCAAAAAATTTGACGGCAGATTATTGGCACTGTCGTCCACTGGCCAGAACTGGTTTGGGTCCCCGGCTTCGATTGCATCAGCATGGGTGCATCCGGCGTCCTTGAAGCTTTTCATCAAGGCACGAGTTGCTTCAAGGCTAGCATACTCGCGCCGTGAATCCATTAGATCACCGAATGATTGAAGCTAAGACAGTAGCCATTCTGCAGCAGCCGAGAGGGAACCCTCGGCCGAAGGAGGTGTGGCAATCACGCCCACGCCGGTCAGGAGCCCCTCATAGGCATTTAGCACTTTTTGCACGGCCGCACCAACCACCTTTTAGCTCCACTTCTCCTCTCTCTAAGCTATCTTTAGGGCGTTCTCAATCTTGGCAGCTTTAGTCCTCAGCTTACACGGCAACTTTAGTCCGCTTTAGTCCTCACCTTACACGGCAACTTTAGTCCTCAGCTTGGCAGCCTCAGCAGCGAGTTTCTCCTCTAGCTCTTTCGCCCGCTTTTCACTGTCCTCAACCGGCTTCAGCAGATAAGCTCTATCGGCTTGCCTTTGTTTCTGCAAGGACCGCACTAGGAGCAAGCTCTGTAGAAATATCATTCGGCATAGCAAGTCATAAGTTGCACTGAAAAACCCCGCCAGAACAAAAAAACCAGCAGCACTCACCGAAAGGGCATGATAGTCGATAGCACTAAGAAGTTCATCGTCGCCAGCCGCGAGCAAGTCCCGTACGGTTACCGAAGCAGCAAAGGAGCAGTTGCAAGCATCGGCGAATTTGAGACCTTTCGCCGATGGCAGAATCCTGATCTGCCGATAATCCACGTTGCTCACCAGCACAGCATCCGAGTCAACCCCTAGAGCACAAGCAATGCGATAAGCTTTCTCTCGTCCAGGACTTCCCTCTTCCAGGGAAGAAGAACTCGAATATACTCTCATCTCACCATAATCCCCCTCATAGACATCTAAAGAGAGTGTACCATGCCTGAAAAGCACGTTTTTGCCATCTCCTTCGTCATTCGAATGCGCTCTGAGAAAATCGTGACTTACCCGGATGCCTATCGGCAGAGGATGGAGGATCCAATGATTTCTCTCATCCCTCACTGGAGCCAGTCCCGGTCCTAGCCAGTTTTGAGGAGTCCGATCGGGGTGCCCTTTCGGTGTGGCAAGCAGGCGGAGGTCGCCGGCTGCCACCGAATTGGATGCCTCTCAATTCGGCGTCCACTATTGGGACATTGCAGGGGTTGATGGGCTTCTTTGTCATCATGTCTTCTAAAAGCGTAGCTGAACTTGAAACAACTTGAAATACGCATCAAAGCAACATTAGGGCCACCAAAAACAACGGACGCAACAATGCCCGCTATTGAAAACCAATAAAGCTCTATCTACCATTTCGACGCGGACAGCGCCATGACTACGTCCATCACCAAACATAACCTTTTTGGTTCTCCTTATGGGTTTAGGCCAAGACATTTCAGCTAGCTCATGGCATACCTGAATGCCCACGGGCTTCGAGCCAGCCACCGTGCCACAATCGCGCTGTCGCTTTTGGGCCTCAGCCGCAGCAGTTGCATTCGCAGCCTGAGTGGTAGAGCCGATAGCTTGTTTCCAGCGTTTGCTGCGAACCGTGTGGTTCAGATACACTATCCCCATAGCATCGAACACCCGATTCAGCCGTGAGGTGGCACCAAGGTGCTTTTGGCATGCTTGGTGTTTGCAGGTAATGTATAACTCGCAAATGTCACTGGTTTTCCATTCTCCCCAAGCAACGAACATCGCGTCATTCGAGAACCTGACAGGCCTGCTCAACTGAATCGCCGGGCCATGATACTGCTTTCTCTCCACAATGTTGGAAAAATGCACTTCGCTGCACAAAGATCACCGGTTCAAGGCCACCATTTCCTCAACAAGATCACGGCTGCTTTGGCAACCGTAGGTTTCCCGAAAAGCTGCGTCGGCCGCTTCATCCTCCGGACCATACAAGCTGATGGTTAATTGACGTTGGGCAGCAAATGGGACTTGCTGGGTCACAAGAGCATGAACTTTTGGCAAACCATTATCCAAAGCAGTTCGCACCTCTTCGTCACTGCAAACCCGAATGCAAAACCAATAGTTCTGCCAGTCAAACCATTTTTTCTGATGGTACGGTGCAAGCTGAGGAAGGTCCTTGTCTCAGCTATGAACAAAATTGTACCCACCATGCTCCACTCTGACCCTCTCACCAGTGGTTTGTGTCTGGCCGAATCGACCACGAAGATGAGTTTCATAGAAATGAGAAAACACTGACACGCTAAGCTGACGTCCCATCATTTTTAGCGCCATCATGAAGACGCTTAGCCGAGATATGGCATTCGTGTCAGATGATTCATCTGTAGGTTGAACTAGTCGAGAACCTCACAGAAAAATGGCTCAACCAGAAACTGGAGTCCAGCCTTGAAAAGTCCTCGAAGACAACAGCCTCGTAGGGTTTCGGCCGTGGAACTCTATCAGTCCCTGGGGCCCTACATTTGGATCGGGTCTCAGAGGTCATCAGGCCAAGCCGTTGGTAGTCGTCCAATGACAGCTCGGTCACTTCAGATGTGCCAAGAATAAACACAAACCGAAATAACTTCTTTCCTTTTTTCGGCCGAGACTGAGCATCGTCTATTTCGGCCCATTAATCATAATCTGCATCAGTGGGCCTTCCTTTTCAGCCCCGACATCATCATACACAATGTTCTCGCTGACATCGCCACGCACCAAATCGGCTCCCAGGCTGCTGATGGCCGTTCCAGCTTGTGATCGGTTGTCAGCAGCATCAGCTGCCCTCGAGCACCTAGGCTCATCCATAATATGAATGAACGAGTTAGCAACAACAGAAGATGGGTGGCGCTTCGATGAAGCAGAGGAGAAACCCGAGTCAGACGACGAATACAAAGCCGAATCTGACCCGTACCCGCTGCTGGTTAAGCTGGAGGCAGCCACACCTTGAGTCATAACACGAGCCGAATTCACAAAATAGCGGGTCACCCGAGCTAAAGAGAATAAGCCACCATAGAAAAAGTGCATAGAATAGCCGATAACATGCGCAAGACACAAAAGCACAAGAGGCCCAAAAGAAAGTATTACTCACCGATTAAGCAGGAGCGAATGGAGGCCGAAATTGATGCAGCTCTGAATGCATGAACGCATGTCTTCTTAGGAGGCGCTATTAAAATGAGCGCGGCGGGGACGGCGACCCCTTTTATATCGCGTGAAGGAGCGGTCGAACAGTCATGTGGCTCGAGAACCCAGGAGGCGCCAGTTCATCGCTGCTCAACATGTGTCTACGCGCGCTCACGGTGGTTCGTTCCCGTGCAAACCGACGCTGACCCCACCCGCTGCAAATGGCCCCACGGGACGGTTTTTACAGCGCAAGGGCATTCCAAATTCCAAGGGTAGCAATTCGGGGAACAAGGGAGATATTGAGTTCCGCCCTCCATCTGGGGAAGGCGTAACCGAACCTTTGACATATTACTTCAGCTGCTCCTTTGCACGCAAGCGGTTGAAGGAGCGCCGAGGGGCTACTATTGGGGGATGGACACATCCTACCCACCCCAGTCATCGGTTTTCATTCGGTTATGCCATTATAAGTCAATCGGCCAGGCGTTTTGACTCTGGCCAGCCGAGGCACGATAGTATTTAGCTGCCGGTAGTCCCAGGTTTCCGCAGTGAGTAGTGTTCGGTTTGCTTTTAGCGTGTTTTTGATTGTCACCGTTTGTTCAAGGAAAAGCACGCCATGCAAATATGGTGGGCCTAAGACTTGGCTCGCATGCAACCATGGTGCCGGTTAGGTATTCGGTGTCCTTTTGGTGTCGTTTTGGCATGAATGATGTGCTTTGTTCTTGCATCTGAATGCAGGTAGCGATTCCACTGACGGTGCCTTGACGGGGCCTAAGGGTGGCGGTCGGATGACGTCAATGGGGCCCTCTTGGTCGGCGGATGGAAGACAGGAGGCGGCGTGAGGCAAGTTGACAGGTGTGACCCTAGACGCCGGCGTTTGCTTGGAATATGTAGTTGGTGAAGAGGGCAAAATGGTCATGTAAAAGTTTACGGGGATGTATAAATAGCACCAACTGGCAGTAATGAAGAGAGAGAGTTCTATTGCCTTTAATTCTATGTGGCTACATTGTTCATTGTCCCTCCCACATATTCGGCCCCTCGGTCTCATTTGGTGGACCGAGGGGGCCTCGCTATCCGATTAGCGTGCAAACCAACAACTATGATAGCAATCAAGACCACTGACCAGATCGACAGGACGATCGCCGCGGCAACCGTCGTGGCAACCGCGACCCCGATCACCGCGACGACGATCGCTCTTTCAAGCACCATGGTCGGGACGCCTACAATGGTGGTTGGCATAACCACAACGACTCCTCTGTCAATGTGGTGAAGGGCCAGAAGAGGGCGAACGATGAAGAACTTGACAAGGTCCTCAGCCAGGACTGCCCTCGTCATCTTAGCAAGGGCCACACGCTGGGTGAGTGCAGAGTCTTATCGGAGGCGCTTGAGAAGACGGCCAACAAGAAGCCGCACCCAGCCCCCAAAGGAAAAGCCAAGAACGCCATCCAGCAGGATGACCCCAAGGAGGAAGAAGCTCAAGATCCAAATCCACGACATGCCTATACGGATCCCGTGAAGAACGTGACCACCGTCATCTTCGGCGGCAAGGTCGGACTGGAGAATGCCCGGGACAAAAAGCTGCTGACGCGGGCCATCATGGCCATCTAGGAGGCTGATGATTTCATCACGGATGTCAAGGTGCCCACCTGGTCCGAGCAGCCCATATCGTTCAGTCGCAATGATATGTGGGCTAAAATCCCCAATGCTGGTCGGTTCCCGCTGGTCCTTGACCTGGTGATAGATGGCGTTCGATTCAAGAAGGTGCTCATTGATGGAGGCAGCGCCCTGAACATTCTGTTCTACCTGTCCTCCAAAGAACTCAGGCTAAAGCAGGAGAACCTCAAACCGAATGAGTCCCCATTCTGGGGCATCATGCCGGGCAAACCCTCATATCCTCTTGGGCAGATCACTTTACCCGTCTAGTTCGGGATGAAGCAGCACTTTCGCATCGACCACATCAACTTCATCGTGGCCAACTTTGAGGGCATCTACCACACCATCCTCGGTCGACCAGTGATCGCCAAGTTCATGGCGGTTCCCCATTACGGGTACCTCGTGTTCAAACTCCCCACCGAGCAGGGCGTCCTATCCCTGCGCGGCAATGTCTTCACGGTGCGTGTGTGCGAATCTGACACCTATGCAGCTATGGAGTTTGAGGAGTTGAAGCACGCTATGGAGCACACTAGCCTGGGTGTCAAGGAGGCACCCCCAGCGGACCTCGAGGTCCCGGTCGGGTCTGCTCGGCGACCATCCAGCAAGGTCAAGCAGCACAACATGATTGGGGCTACCCTTCGAAGACCATGAAGATTGGGGCTACCCTTACCCCCAAATAGGAAGACGCGCTCATCCAGTTCCTTCGAGAGCACATCAGCGTGTTCGCGTGGAAACCCGCAGACATGTTAGGTGTTCCAAGGGAAAAGGCCGAGCACTACCTTGACGTCTCGAAGACCGCTAAACCGATCAAGCAGAAGATGCAACGGTTCGCTCGTGACCGCAAGGAAGTCATTAGGGTAGAAGTAGCCAAGCTTCTAGCAGTTGGCTTTATCAAAAAGGTGTATCACCCAGAGTGGTTAGCTAATTCGGTTCTTGTACTTAAAAAGAATAATGAATGGAGAATGTGCGTTGATTACACCGGTCTCAACAAACACTACCCTAAACAAGATTTCAATCTCCCTCGAATCGACGAGGTCGTAGACTCTACTACAGGTTGCGAGTTGCTTTCTTTCCTAGATTGCTACTCGGGCTATCGCCAAATAGCCCTCAAGAAGGAGGACCAGGAGAAGACCGCCTTTATCACCCTCTTCGGTGCTTTCTGCTACACGACCATGTCATTTGGCCTTAAGAATGCTGAAGCTACCTACCAGCGGGCCATCCAGGCCTACCTCGAGCATGGGGTCATCAGCGACCTTGTCGAGGCCAATACACTGGTCAAAGACCTCAAACGGACCTTCGCAGCCCTCAACAAATTCCAGTGGAAACTAAACCCCAAAAAGTGCATCTTCAGCGTGCCTTCTAGGATCCTGCTCTACAACGTTGTCAGCCAAGATGACATACGCCCAAATCCTGAGAAGGTCCAAAACATGCTGGACTTGCAACCACCACGAAGCGTCAAAGATATCCAGAAACTTACTGGGCGCATGGCGGCCCTGAGCTGCTGCATCTCATGCATGGGAAAAAAAGGGATCCCCTTTTTCAAACTTCTCAAAGCTAAAGAGAAGTTTGAGTGAACTGAGGAGGCCGACCAGGCCTTCAAGTAGCTCAAGAAGTACCTTGCAACTCCCCTAGTACTCACAGTCCCATGAGAAGGCGAGGAGCTTCTCCTCTATATCGCCGCTACAACTAACATGGTCAGTACCGTGATGGTACAACCACGTTCAAAAGCTATTCTACGCGCTCCTGATCACCAAGCGGAAGCTCCTCCATTACTTTTAGGCCTATAAGATCACAGTGGTCACGGAGGCTGCGCTTGGCGACATTCTCCGCAATAGAGACGCCAGTGACCGTATTGTTAAATACACGTTAGAGCTCTCCGAGTTCACACTGAACTTTTGCAGCCGCAATACTGTGAAGTCTCAGGCCCTGGTCGATTTCATTATGGAGTGGTCGTCCCTGGCCGATGCAACTGCCGACCACTGACGGATGTACTTCGATGGTTCCTTGAACATCGATGGTGCTGGAGCAGGTGTGTACTTCATCTCTCCATCCAAAGACACACTCCGTTATGTTTTGCGCATTCACTTCAAGGCATCCAACAATATGGCCGAGTACGAAGCCGTCCTACATGGCCTCCGCATTGCAGTCGAGCTAAGCATTAAACGACTCCTAGTGTATGGAGATTCTGCTCTGGTCATCCGACAAGTCAACAAGGATTTTGACGTAATCAATGAAAAAATGGATCCTTATATTGCAGAAATATGCAAGTTGGAGAACAAGTTCTATGGGCTGGAGTTCACCCATATTCCTCGACCGAGAACGTAGGAGCTGATGAGCTATCAAAGCTCAGGTCATCTCGTGCCGAGGTACCCAGCGTGTTTGTCCAAGATTTGATTAAGCCTTCTGTTTGCACCAAAATGTGGACAGCCGAGAAGTGTCACTGGCAAGAAAATATCCTGAGCGAAATAAGGCGTCTGATGGTTGCCGAGAAGACCAAGCGACTTAGAATCGGCAAATGGTGATCGGCTATTAAGAAGGCCCATTGCATATGTGTGGCCGATCAGCATGTTTGACCATGTCTACTGCTGGAAATATCTTTGATACGTATAGCTTCAAGGATGGAAGGCGAGGGTACAGAATGTTTGCCGAAAGAGGAATCGGAAGATGCATACACATATACGTGACTTGGCTGGTGTCACGTTCATATACGGCAAGACGTACTCGCTTGCCAGGACCTTGGCGGTTGAGCAAGGAAAGAAAGTGCTACACGCCTACACATGCCATCAGAACCCAGTTGATGCGTGATTATTCAGAAGCAAACAAGAGGAAGCACAGGGAGTATATGGATATACGCAAGCCAGGCCATCAGTTTCCATTGCCGATTAAGAACGGTTATTTAATATTCTAAGTGATCAGATCATACGTCGATGTTTTGCGTATATTCTGAGAGGATATGTCCAAGTGCTGCACGTGCCATCAGAGCCCAATTGATGCACATAGGAGGCAAGTTGAAAAGATATACATATATATGCGTGGTCACCAGATCCAATATTCTGAAGCAAGCAAGGGGTATAGATGGAGACGTGATCAATTAGCCATTTGATATACGCACATACACATATATGGAAGAAGTTTATCACGAATTGACGACTATGGACTCTGGAATACGTATCGTGGCAGGGTGCAAGGAAGCTTCGTTATATATGTGTATGTACAAAGAACCGGCGTGTCACGCTCGTATGTGTCTATGCAGAAGCTTTGCTGATCTAACCGAACCAGAAGAGACGCGTCGGTCACGAAAGCTATTGCCAAGGATTCTACGCGAAGGAAGTTGGAGTCCGTATATCTTCCCTTTTATTTAGATATTTATTTTAGGCCAAGTCTTGTAGGTAAGTTAGTCCATGGGTATAAATATAAGCCCCGGTTATTGTAATCGATCATCATCATCAATCAATATAATCTTTCAGCTCCGGTCACAAACCTTTTGTTTTAGGATCTTGGCAAGTCTCCTCATTAAGTTAGGCTGCATCGGGTCGTCCGACCTTTGGTTTGTTGTAAGTATCGTCATGGCTTATACTTATGTTAGATAGGGTCGGTTCAACCTCCTATTGATACATCGATATGGTCAAGGGGTTTGTGTTTATGCTTGATTTAGCTGGTTGGACCTCTCATCTATGCATTGACACAAGCTAACAGTTTATATTCTCGTTTGATAGGGCCAGTTCGACCTTCTATTGTATGCGTTAGCATAGACTAGTTATCGGCTCTATTAGACTTGGTAACCTAGTAGATTCATCAAGTTACCAATAGCCAGTTATCGGCTCTATTAGGTTTGGTAACCTAGTAGATTCATTAAGTTACCAACGTTGTTTATTTATATTGTTTATTTTATTACAACAATATTATTGCTCGATCAAGATTGATAGATTTAGCTTAAATCTTCTTAGATTCGATTATCGTCAATGCTTATTATGTTTATTCCTTTGCTTCGATGATCGGTCTCGTGCTTGCATTAACTAGATTTTATCAATCTTGTTCGTGACATATAGCTCATTATAGGGTATGGATAGTTTTACGGTAGCTTGTTCTGTTTTAAAGCTGTTCGTACACCTAGTTCGTTCTCATGTCGGTATCGGCAAATTAACCGATTCACCAGAGCTTTTATCCATAACATTGCGTGCATGTATCTGTTTAAAACTGGTTGGTTTGTTAGGCTTGCTTAGTAGATCTTTTAGTTTTAGTCTAGATTATTGCAACGCATGTTGGATCTTTATATATCGTATCGGTTAGATTAGATCGGCTAAAGGTTTTATGCTTTTCATGTGTATCAAGATAGCTGTTTTAAGCTAATTCCTTACTGTTTTATTATCTTCAAATATGGATGTTGACTCTCTAGTCAATGCCCTGATCAAATCGGCTATTTAGCCATACATGAGGAACTGTCTGGCATTACACCGGCAGGTTCTAGAATTTTACGTTTATCTCTCCTTGTCAATTGTAGGGTCAAATTGACTGACACATCTCGCACTCGATCGACCAGTTAGCTGCTGGAGAAGTCGCAGGGATCGGAGAAATGCTCTCTCTCCGGTCTACCTGACTTGCAAGAGGGAGTTGACGTGAAGAATCATATTTTTACGTCAACACTCTTTTTGGCATGCCCAGTGGGACCACAGTCATTTGATGAAGACAGATCCTCTTCAAATATTGATCACTTTCCGTATCATGATGGGATGCCATTCAGCTTATATATCATCAACGATTCAGCCAAAAGAAGCAATAAAAGATGAAGAACAATTTTCAATAAATCTGCTTGATGGCTGATATCGTAAAAGACAAAGAAGATTCATCGTCGAAAGCAAACAACGAAGATGCCAGATGGTCAACATATGTCAGAGTCGCTCTGTTTGCTGCAGGGTTGCTTGTCATCTATGCAGCGCTACTTAACGCATACATCAGGTTGCTGTTGTGATGTTGCAAGCTTGCAATGATACGTTAATAGCCTGAGTGGTGATGTCAAGAAGATCAAAATTGATACTACTGCTGTATTCCACCACTCAAAAGAATTCAAAGGTTGTCAGGAGTTTTAGGACACGGAACAACAATGGTGAGATCAGTTGAGTCACGTTAGCAAATGAAGATCTACTAGAAGATACAAGGACAGTTGAGTCACGTTAGCAAATGAAGATCTACTAGAAGATACAAGGAGTCGAAGTCCAAGTACCATACGTCGGCTACATGTATATTGCAATATATTTAGTCAAAGAAGCACAACACACGCCGAGAGCCGACGAGGTCCAGGAAGAATTTGGATGCTATGACCAACTACTGCTTGTTCCAACAAGGTGAAGCCCACGATCATCAACATGGGCTCTTTAAGATCCGTCCAATGAAGACTGTGAAATCATCAAAAAAAGGCAACAGATCAATTCAAGAATGGATATCTATTGGCTTCTGGCAGGATACGCGACAAGGATATAGAGAAAATTCCATTGCCAAAAGTCTTGATCCAGTCAGGGACCTTCTCTTAGTCCATCGGTTCTCTGTTTTCTTTATAATATGATGAGACATAGCTGATGAGCAAACGAGGGACGTGGAGAAGTCTAGGCTGTGATGTGAAGAGGAGTCAAAGATCACAGCATGATCGAAGAAAAGAATAGCTCAAAACATCTGCCGGATCAAAGCAAGGACAGCAGTCATGGCCGAATTAAATAGTTCGGACGTATTTAGAAAAGAGGCGATTTATTGTCACCACAGGCTTGATGATTGCAGCAGGACTACGTGCTAACAAATAAACAGAGATTGGCCCGGGAGCCAATGCTGGTTTAACTTGCAGAAGAGCATCAACTTCTGATAGTAAAGAAATATTCAACGACACAGTGGAGTTCACTTGATCAACCAGCGTGAGGGTATAAGCAGAATACAGAGCAGGCCAATCAAGTTAGCAAAGACGCAGCAGCCAGGGTTCTGCATACAAGGGCTTTCATGGGACAGTTCGAAGCAAAAAGTGATTAATGCAGGTTTGGCTCGGTGCATAGACGTGTCAGCTTACAATAGGACATGAATAAATGGATACGTAATCAGTTGTTCAATTAGCCACCCGTTGTTCATGGTTGCCTTTTATGTTCAACAATTAGGACATATATCAAGCCGAATTAAATCAGAAATTGATTCGGCTGTGGTTCATATATATCCAGGGAAGGAAGTTAATTGAATATGGCAGACTCTAGAGCACATGTCAAGACGGAAGCCAGCAACAAGAAAGGGTGCGTATATGAAACCATCAGAAACCGTCGCGTGTGTAAACAAGAAAAGCCAGCCACTACTTCGAGCCTCACGTGATCGACTATCCAGAGGAAGCACCGGCTGTTTTGCTACCAATAAATAGCCGATGGTTTCGGCAGCCTACACTGATGATCAATAAGATGAAACGAACCAGAAATCATTGGACGAAAGGGATCAGGTGGTAGTATCCTCTATTTGCGCATACATGACAAAGAAGAGTGGGGTCTGAGCTCGAGATTGTCAGGCGAGTTTAATAAATAAAATGATAGCTGATTACTTCCAAAAGAAATCGGCTGAGAAGTTAACAACTGAGTCTCTTGAAGATTATTAAAGCCGAGTATTATTTCCAAATTCATATGGAAAGTCAGCTCTGGCTCGTTCGTTCTTGATAGCACGTTTCTACAGATGTCATGTTACTGTCAGCTTGTCACAGGAACTAGCAGTGAAGATCCTTAAGGTGAGTATGCTCGGCGTCTGAAGCTCCTGTATACCTACAACACGTCAGGGCCTGGGGGGCCTGAACCAGTCGCGCATGCATCTGCACGCCGCCGAGCTCATCTTGATCATCTGCGGCACATTCATTGTTGGCTTCGTTGCCATGACATTCATCGAGGCTACCCACGAGCTGTCTAAAAAGATGCAAGTTTAAATCTAACGGTGGTAGCAAAAGAAGATAAGCTTGAAAAACTTGATGAAGAAAGCCGATTAACTTTAGTGTTGATCGCGGCTATTATTGGAGAAATAATTGTTCGAAGCATATTGAAGGCCTGATAGAGCATATAATTGGTGCCTGGCTTCTCTGTTTGGAAAGAGAGTAGTATCGACAGACATACTTGTTGGCGACACACAAGCATCAGGCCTGGAGACCAATTGCGTGCGAAGGAAGAACTAGAAAGAAACTAAAACTCATACTCCCTCATCAGTTGATTTTTTTCTTTTCCATCTGTTTGGTTATATAACTCTTGATCCTGCAAGAGCAGTCAGCAAAGGGACAACAAAAATGGATCGCAAGCCCGTGTGAGAGACTGGAACCCACAGGCGAAGTGAAGTCTGAACTCAGGTTTACGTAATTCAAATTTTCATGCCGCTATAAATAGCTGGTAGGCTGAGGAGATATTTCTTGGAATTACTCATCATTGGCTGAGAAGTTTTGAGCAATAATCATCGGTCAAATATATTCCCAGAAGTTCTGGTGTATTGCTGGACGGCCGTCTGATAGAGGAATTCTGAATTGGTCGGCTATGTTTTGAATTTCATCATATTCCAATATGAGGCACAAGAAGCAGCTGCATGTAGCAAGAAAGCAAGAAGGAAGCTGACAGGACATCTGGATCAAATTGGTTTATGAAGGATGTATGAGTGCACGTGACCGGCACCCGGAGATTTGGTTATTTATCCTGATTTGGTGCAGAATAACTATGGGAGAAGACAACAAGGAGTATCTAAGATTGATTCAAGGGTTTATTAGATATTAGATAACAAAGCAGTAGCTACAGATTGACGATCGCCGGTCCTGTTCCGTTCTCTGATCATCTTTACTCGAGAAGAGCAAAGATGACACTGGCAAGCTACGCCTATTCATACCGGCCAATGCAAGCAAGAGAAGATGAGATTAGTAGAAATTGGCTATTTTACATTTGCTTGCTATTCTTGGATGCATGCATACGTGACAACCAGACTCGCATGTGCTTGACTATTAAGAGTGCTCACATACCAGTATGGCCAATCGATATATTTGGCCACCTATATTTGGAAAGTTTCACATACAAGGCCGGACAATCCAAGAAGGATATTGTTGTTTGGCCGATATGAAAAGAAATAAAGGATGATCTTTTGTTGGAGTTCATGCGTGAAGATAAGGAAACTCTCAGAAATCCAAGGGAAGCATGTGGTTGGTAATCAAGCAAACCAGCGTTTACGCTGATCGACTAAACAGAAGATAGAATCGGCTATTTTTCGCAACTCCAAGGGGATAGATACTTCGGATGAAATTGCTCAGCGTCTCGGACTCTTGCATCAGCTTTACGTCAGAGGGGCCTGAAACTATCATGGACACATCTTCACGCCGCCAAGCTCGTTTTCATCCTTTACGACATATTTATGATCATGGCTTCCTGTGACATCCTTCAGAGCTATTCATTTATTTGATGACAGATTCACCTAAGTGTTCCAGGCCTCAACAAAGAGAGTTGAAAGTGGATCAAGCAGATGGCCGATGAGGGCAATCAATCAGCTCCTATTAATGTAGTAATACAGGAGATGTTGCATCAGAGACACAAAAGGAAGCTTGACAGTCAAATGGATACAAAGGGAAGTGTGCGTCAGCCAAAATAGAAAAACCAAGTCGACAGTCCAAACGTACTATCAGCTGGGGGGGGCCATTATCGACTAATTTCTAATTCAGTTGAAGCATCAGTGGTGCCATATAGTCTAGCAAGGATAGAAGATGCCCAACTCAAATGGAACTGCCACATGCAACATGGAAGATCAGATAACATAAAGTCAATGTAGCTGCAAACTTGTTGCTGAAAGGTACACGAGCATCGACATGACGATAAAGAACACACCAAGACTCCAGATGAATCCTGTAGGTGCATGCAGCAAAAGACCAAGAGATGTGCACCTTGAGGAGATGAGAATAAAAGCCAGCTGAACGTCTGGATCAAGTTGGCTCACAGGGATATATATATATGTGTGTGTGCGTTAGCTGTGTTGGTTAGCCGATAGTTGGATGACTTTAGATGTCAACCATAGCAAGGAAAGAAGGTCGGTGGTTGGCTACATATCCACATGGAAGAAAGGATGCATGGCTACTTATTTATCTTAACCTCACATGATCCGGACGTGGGGTCAATAACAACTCTGATTGCTTCTGGTATTTCTGGTGGAGTACCCACCCGAGGTTTACCACGTGTGGCCTGGTTACATTGGCAGGTGCAGTATTAGTCAGACTATTTCTCTGTCACCATCTAGCAGTCAGCAAGATATAAAGATCATTATAGCAGCGGAAGATTGAAAATTGTTCTGAATAAAAACGACATGGTGATATATTCAAAAGTCGTCATGGAAGTTACCACACAAGGGATTTTGCAATCTGACAGCTGATAGGAGGCCATCCTTGGGCATCGGCTAAAATTATTAACAGAGGTGATCCCCACTGCCGATGGAATCGTAATTCTAAGCCGAATTTAAATGTTCTGGCTGAAGAAGCTACATGGGAGATTTCTCCAAGGCCTTATGCAATCAATCCGGAAGTTGGAGTGTACGATCTACAGAAAAATGCCAATGAAGTAGCCATGACAGAAAACATTCAGAAGAGGCTTTGTTTCATCAATATGTCAAGGCGATCGAGAGATTCGGAAGTTCAACATGGCTTGATTGTTACATTCAGGTTGAATCGACTGTTCTGGTTGAATCGGCTATTCTGACTTCTATGCAAATAGCCACAAACTGCAATTCAATTTCCAGTTCAGTTGAAGCATTAGGATGAGTTGCCACATTTGACATGGAGAAATTTGCGGCAAAGGCAGTCTGACGGTCTGACCACATAATCGGCTATATATAGACCAGGTGCAGTCACGATTAACTAAGTCTGCTGATGAAACAAAAGCTGAGTCCAACAGGATGTGTACGTGCATGTGATGCATGAGAATACAAGAAGCAATGGAGAGTAAAATAAATATCAGAGAGAAATTCATATGGGAAGAATCACTGACATCAAGTTTCGTTCAGTTCAAGCCTCACATTGCAACGGCCGACTTCAAAATAATACACAAGTCATCAGCATTTTCATCGGCCCAGAATGAAGAGACGTACATGCAGATACGAGGAACCAATGGCTAAGAAGATCCTTGAAGTGAAAACGCTCGTCGTCTCGTGCTCCTGCATCCACATGACGACAAGCTCATCTTCGTCCTCTACGCCATGATCAACGTCGGTTTCTCCATATCATAAAGACAGCGTGGCGTTCCGGATCCCGACAAAAAGACAGCAAGATTAAGGCTGGTATAACAATGATCGCCCTACAACAAAGGTGATTTGAGTGGAATCGGCCATGAAGTTAGCAAGTCTTTTCGTGCATAGTACATACATACATGTGATGAAAGCCGGCTATCGATCAGTAAGGAAACAACAAGCAATGCCATAGGCAGAAACGGCAGTTTATTACTGATGGTGCCCAATGGGAGTTCAGCTACAGAACAAACACAGCGAGAGTTGCTCGTCATCAACTACACAGGGCCTTGTTGATACGATGGTAACCTTGCCGCTCCATGCCCGACATGTCTGTATCTTTCTCAGAAGTTGTGCAGCAGCGTCAAGGATAACCACAGCATGACGTTCAAGCCAAACGCCATCATCGCCAAGTTCATCGATTCCTGGCGTCTGTCGCTACGTTTCTTAAATAGCTCATCACGGAGCTTCATGCAGGCATGCTTGACCGTTGTTCCACTGAAGAGAAGGTTTTCTGAAATCTTGCTTGACGAGGACATGACCGACGGCAGCATAAGAATGAAGGGAAGGTATTGAAGATATGAATTGTTAAGTCTTTAGACATGAGAGAAGAGATTGGTCAGTGCTGACGGACACGTATATATCATGATCCCAGGCGAAGGTACTTGTCGGCTCAGGATAGAGGGATGGACACGCAGATATGAGAAAAAGTAATTGCTTGATTCTAATCCGTTCCGACAAGATGGTGTGAGGTAGCCAAGATTCACGTGTGAAGGTAAAGCTTGAAGTAAGATAATATTGCTGCTAGTAAGTTTATCAGCTCCCTGAAGAAGGCCATCGCATCAAAATACTTCGAAGCATGAGATTTCATACTCCGAACTAGGAGGGCCTGTGTTTGCACCAAAATTTGGACAGCCGAGAAGTGTCACTGGCAAGAAAATATCCTGAGCGAAATAAGGCGTCTAATGGTTGCCGAGAAGACCAAGCGACTTAGAATCGGCAAATGGTGATCGGCTATTAAGAAGGCCCATTGCATATGTGTGGCCGATCAGCATGTTTGACCATGTCTACTGCTGGAAATATCGATACGTATAGCTTCAAGGATGGAAGGCGAGGGTACACAATGTTTGCCGAAAGAGGAATCGGAAGATGCATACACATATACGTGACTTGGCCGGTGTCACGTTCATATACGGCAAGATGTACGCGCTTGCCAGGACCTTGGCGGTTGAGCAAGGAAAGAAAGTGCTACACGCCTACACATGCCATCAGAACCCAGTTGATGCGTGATTATTCAGAAGCAAACAAGAGGAAGCACAGGGAGTATATGGATATACGCAAGCCAGGCCATCAGTTTCCATTACCGATTAAGAACGGTTATTTGATATCCTAACTGATCAGCAAAGGAGCATCATACGTCGATGTTTTGCGTATATTCAGAGAGGATATGTCCAAGTGCTGCACGTGCCATCAGAGCCCAATTGATGCACATAGGAGGCAAGTTGAAAAGATATACATATATATGCGTGGTCACCAGATCCAATATTCTGAAGCAAGCAAGGGGTATAGATGGAGACGTGATCAATTAGCCATTTGATATACGCATATACACATATATGGAAGAAGTTTATCACGAATTGAAGACTATAGACTCTGGAATACGTATCGTGGCAGGGTGCAAGGAAGCTTCGTTATGTATGTGTATGTACAAAGAACCGGCGTGTCACGCTCGTATGTGTCTATGCAGAAGCTTTGCTGATCTAACCGAACCAGAAGAGACGCGTCGGTCACGAAAGCTATTGCCAAGGATTCTACGCGAAGGAAGTTGGAGTCCGTATATCTTCCCTTTTATTTAGATATTTATTTTAGGCCAAGTCTTGTACGTCGGTTAGCCCATGGGTATAAATATAAGCCCCGGCTATTGTAATCGATCATCATCATCAATCAATACAATCTTTCGGCTCCGGCCACAAACCTTTAGTTTTAGAATCTCGGCGAGTCTCTTCATCAAGCGAGGCTGCATCGGATCATCCGACCTCTGGTTTGCTGTAAGTATCGTCATGGCTTGTAGATAGGGCCGGTTCGACCTCCTATTAATACATCGGTATGGCCAAGGGGTTTGTGTTTATGCTTGATTTGGCTGGTTCGACCTCTCTTCTATGCATTGACATAAGCTAACAGTGTTCTCGTTTGATAGGGACGGTTCGACCTCTATTGTATGTGTTAGCATAGACTAGTTATCGGCTCTAGTAGGCTTGGCAATCTAGTAGATTCATCAAGTTACCAACGGACAGTTATCTGCTCTATTAGGTTTGACAACCTAATAGATTCATTAAGTTACCAATGTTATTTGTTTATATTATTTATTTTATTGCAATAACATTATTGTCAGATCAAGATTAATAGATTTGGCTTAAATCTTCTTAGATTCGATTGTCGTCAATGCTTATTATGTTTATTCCTTTGCTTCGATGATCGGTCTCTCGTGCTTGCATTAGCTAGATTTTATCAATCTTGTTCGTGACATGTAGCGTGTTCTAGGGTATGGATAGTTTTATGGTAGCTTATTCTGTTTTAAAGTTGTTCGTACATCTAGTTCGTTCTCATGTCGATATCGGCAAATTAGCCGATTCACCAGAGCTTTTATCCATAATATTGTGTGCATGTATCTGTTTAAAGCTAGTTGGTTTGTTGAGCTTGCTTAGTAGATCTTTTAGTTTTAGTCTAGATTATTGCAATGCACGTTGGATCTTTATATATCGTATCAGTTAGATTAGATCGGCTAAAGGTTTTATGCTTTTCATGTATATCAAGATAGCCATTTTAAGCTAATTCCTTACTGTTTTATTATCTTCAAGTATGGATGTTGACTCTCTAGTCAATGCCCTGATCAAATCGGCTATTTAGCCATACATGAGAAACTGTCTGGCATTACACCGGCAGGTTCCAGAATTTTACGTTTATCTCCTTGTCAATTGCAGGGTCAAATTGACTAGCACGCCTCGCACTCAATCGACGGGTTAGTTGCTGGAGAAGTCGGAGGGATCGAAGAAATGCTCTCGCTCCGGTCTACCTGACTTGCGAGAGGCAGTTGGCGTGAAGAGTCACATTTTTACGTCAACACCTTCGATCCCTGATCAGGCTTACGACGCACCTGCGCCCACTACCGCTACCGACCAGCTTGTAGCGGCCCTCAGTGGCAAAGCTGAAGAGGTCGAACAGATCCACCTCGACCTGCAGGGATCTGACGACGGTAGTGAGCCAGCCGAGCAGGCAGCGCCTCCCCAGCCTGACTGGAGAGGGCCCTTTGTCAGATACTTGAATGACCACCTTTTTTCGGAGGACAAGATTGAAGCCCAATAGCTGATCCGTAGAGGCCATGACTGCCTTATGGTTAACGGCGAGCTGATCGCAAGGGTCCAAGGTCCGTGATCTTCCAGAAGTGCATCACCCAAAAGGAGGCATAGAGCTTCTGAAGAATATACACGCTGGCACTTGTGGTAACCATGCTGCATCACGGACGTTGGTCGGCAAAGCCTACCAATCAGGGTTCTACTGGCCTACAGTTGTCACTGACGTGGAAGACTATGTACGTCGGTGCAAAAATTGTCAGATGTTTGCCAAGCAGATTCATGTCCCTGCACATGAGCTTCAGACCATCCCAGTCGCTTGGCCTTTTTCATACTGGGGACTTGACATGATCGGTCCTTTCAAGAAGGCTCCTGGTGGTCACACATGTGTTTATGTGCTCATCGATAAGTTTTCCAAGTGGATCGAGTACAAGGCCGTCAAGAAAGCTATAGCTAAAAAAGCGGTGCAGTTTCTTGATGATGTCATCCACCGGTTTGGCATACCCAACACCATCATTACCAATTTAGGCTCCCAGTTCACCAGCGATGAGTTTTTTGACTTTTGCGATGATAACAGCATCAAAGACTTTTGTGATGATAACAGCGTCATGTCTTCAACAAAAGCGGCCGACGTGGTCCGGAGGTTTTCAGCGGCGGTGTCGTTGAGTTCTGGTGCGATGCCGAGCGCAACTTCCGTAGGCTCCACCTCCGGGTACCTAGAGCGAACGACAGCAAGCGCGGTGGTAACCGCGTAGCGCCCGGCTCCTGCGATGAACTCCTGGAGTGCTAGCCACAGTCTACAGCACTAATCTGCAACGACGACGGTGTCACCTACAGGGTCGGTAGGGTGCTCCTCTCCTTGGAAGATGGCCCTCAGTACTAGCCAGATATGGATGGTCATGGTCCAGATGTTTCCTTGGAGGGAGCCGATGGATTCTTCCAGCACTCAAAACTGGGCCAGGTAGCGTCCTGCAAATCTGCGACAATAAAACAATGGTGGTTAGATTATCCTAGTCCATCCAGTATGCGACAAACTACACACAACAACTCTACGATGTTTTTTGTTTACCAGTCAGCTCGGCAATCTTCTCCTGGTCCGCCATCGCCTGCTTCTCCGTGGCCTCCTTCTGGTCCAGTAGGCTGGCAAGCTCCTGAGCCATGGCTCCATTCTGGCCATTTAGCCCTACATGAAGTGCACATAAGTATACAACAAAGACTAGCATGCACTGGGTAGAGATGATTACTTACTCTCATTGTCCTCCTCCAGGGCCTCCACCCTCTGGCGCAAAGCAGAGACTTCCTCCTCGTGTTGGACCTCCCGCTACAGGTAGATCTTGGCTTGTGCCTCCAACTCGGCCTTGGCTACCTAGAGGGTTTTGCACTCCTCCCAGGTTGCTGCGAACCGGTCGATGGTCTTCCCCCGTTGAGCGTTGGTCTCCTACAGTGACTATGTACACCATGGGCTGATCAGTGAGTTTGTTCCAAAACATAGAGTTCAAAACAAGCAAGTAAATGTTGGTCAGATTTACCTTGATCCTGTCTAGCAGCACCTCCATGGCGTCCTGGACACTTGTGTCGATGTTGTTGTCCAAAATCTCTTCATACGACACGAAGCTATCCTCCCCTAGCTTGCGTGACGTGTAGACCTGTGCGCGGCATGCTCGGCACCCTGGGCACCTCCTTTACTTCCTCAGGCGGCGCCGGCCTGCTCAGCTCTGCCTAGGCTGGCATACGGCTCAGCCAACGACCCGCTGTGGTGTTGGTAGCTTTAAATGGCACTACCCGCCTCTCTGGCTAAGGAGTTGGCATCGGGGTTGCCCTGGTGGGTGTCGCGATGCTGCTGGCCGCCTTCCCTTGCCCTGCAGACTACACCGTGTCACCGGTCATCGCTTGCTCGGTGGTTGGCTGTGGTGTGGTCTGGCCAGGCAGCAGGGTTGGCGTCATCGCCGATGGAGCACGGCTGTAAGTCACATTACAGACTTATACCGTTCACAAGAAACGCAAAAAATTAAGAAAATGCTAGATACGCGAACTCAATGGCACTTACCTAGCTAGCCGCCGGAACCCCCTCTGAATTGTGGGGCTGCTCCCCTGCTTAGAGCACCAGGGGTCCTCCTTGTCACCCAGCTGTTGTGCCCGGGGACTCGATCCGATGCCTCACCCGTCCTGCTCGTCCTGATGGCGCGCACGAAGAGAAGTCGGCTCCCTTGCCGCTTCTCGGTGCCCCGGTGAAGAGGCAGTTCCGGCTGGAGGCGTCGCCGCCCTGTGCGGTGCTGGTGGCGGTGATGGTGGTGGTGTGTTGACCCCCTGGCTTGCTATAGCCGAATGGTTGAGGCAGTTTCCCCCTGACGCGGGGGAGAAGGTGGTGGCGGCGCATTCTGCGCAGATCTCCTGGGTGTTGCCTCGGATGGGGGCTTTCATGTCTAGGGAGTCTAGGCCTGACGCTTCCTCTGGTGTTGATTTAGCGTCAGGAGGTCATCATTAGACAACTCCGGGGTGGCCGAAGCACCCCTCTTCTTACTTCCCCCTGCTCCACCGTCCAGGTTTAGCTTACCCCCGGATAGCAGAGTAGAGGGCCTCTTCTCCTTGGAGGCCTCCGACATGGGCCACTTGCCCGCTACTCGGCGCCTCGCTGAAGCAGCGGGGACTTCATCATCATCAGGGCTGGTGTGGGGATATAGACCACATATACCCTCATGGCTAGACTTTGGGCTGCTTGGTACAAGATGGCCCAGACCAGAGAGCGAAGGCTGGTCCATCGTCTCCCTGATAGGTCGGTGGGCCGCACGAGTGCTGAAGGCTGCTTGGCATGCAAGGAGTCTTAGTTGGTTAGATCTTCATGTCCTCCAAGGATGCGGTACAATGTTACCAACCACAGGAAAACCCTAGATATGTAACCTTGTCCCTCGGCTATATAAGGCGGACAAGGACCCCACTAGAATACATCTTTTCATCTCATTGTCCTCTGGTACTCATCAATACAGCAGCAGAGATGCAGGACGTAGGGTATTACGCTTTCGAGCGGCCTGAACCTGGATAAACCCTAGTTGTTTCTCTTGCGTCTCACATCTAGGTCGTAGATCTTAGCGCGCCCTCACTGCAATCTACTACCTTAGAGTATCCCATGGTAGACTGCCGATGAGGTTTCATCGACAGTGGCGCGCCAGGTAGGGGGTGCACGATCTGATCAGCAGGTGATCAAGATGGTTTTGTTCATGGCTTCCATGGACATCAAGATGGGCATCTCCCTCACCATTGGCCCTTCACCTGGACCACCGGCATGGTGACATCACTCATGTTCATGGGAGCAGCGCAGCTATTCCTAGCTCTGGCTATAATGCAGTCAGCCCCAGCACCGACCGCACTGACCACTCCACCAACAATCCAAATCTCAGGGCCATCCCCAGGATCCTCACATCCACGGGAGCTTCCTCGCTACCGAGGGAGGCACGTCGATAACTTCGATCTAATTGATCTGATTGATCAACATGGAGAGGGACTTGCTGAGCTCCTCGAGTATGTGGAGTCCGCTCCGGCGCGGCTCCGTGCAGAGTACTTGGACTTCACCCCTGTCCAACCATGTCCGCGCAATCGCGCCAACCAGCCATGACGCACAGATCCAGATCTGCCTGCGGCTCATGGGCCGCCACCTGTCCGCCAGGATGGCAATGCTCAGCACCAGCAAGGTCGTACGCACCAAGCTGGTGGCCGACGCCGACCGGATCCAAATCTAGTTTTGGCCTGAGCACCTCCTACTAACCGCAGGAGAGGACCTCTGGCCTCTCGCCGAGGCGGGCCTCCTACTATGGCTCAATGCCATCAACAGCAACCTATGCCCGACTAGGGGCACTATCAACAACACCGTGTGCACAACCAGGCATGCCACCAGCACGGACCAGATCCAACTCTGGCCACCGTGCGTGCTCCATCCCCAGTTAGGCTCGACGAGTTCATTAACATGCACCCACATGCATGTAGGCCCGACCGCGCCAGTCGCCAAGACCGAGCCACGCAACGACAGGAGCGCCATGCACAACAGATGCAGCCTGCCCCAGGGCCAGCAGATCCAATTGCCCCTGGCTCAAACAACACACCTATCTTCCTGCATCGGTTGAACAACACAGCCGCATCCTACGCGAGGAACCTGCCGATTGCTCCCCGGCGGCGTGATGACCTCATCCTGGATCTAGATCGAAGTTTGATCCTAGTCCTGGAAGACTCGAGACCCATGATCGGCATGGTGTCCATTGAGCAAACTCCATCTGGGTTGACCATAAAGATCCCCGTGGACGGCAACGTATCCAGCTCACTCTCAAGGCTTGAAAGGACACCCTCCGGCTCCTTCAATCTCACCGAGTACCTCCTCTCTGACGAAGAGAGTTTAAAGGTCCGGAGTTGGGAGGACATTGAGAAATATCCGGCCACACCAGTTCACCATGCGTAGTCCAATGACACCACGCCGGATGGCCCTAAGTTTCCACCAGGATTCCACGGCGCGGTGTTTAAGGTTAGTGAAAACGAGCCCCCCGTCCCAAATGAAATAGAGCAGGACAGGGTGGCAAGGGAGGCTCGCAACCCTGACCGTGAGAGCCGACGCCTTGCCGAGGCACAAGCAAACGCCACCATCAACAATGGTGGCAATGGAGGCAATGGTGCAGGCCCTCGGCCTCATCGCCTTCAATGTGATCTCAACGGCGAGTTCAACATGGTAGGAGACCAACTCGTCAAGGAGACTCCCACAGCCAACACCGCGGTAGCCATGGATCGGCTCAATTAGCTTCCTCCGAACACACCCGGGGTTGAGGTAATCCGTGATTTTCTAATTGCCGTCGAAGCACAAGTCATTCAGCTCTGCTCCGCCGGCTCGTTGACCACATCACGTCGGTCACGGCGGTCCAGGCAAAGCCGCCGCCACCAACCCGTGGAGAGTGGCATCGACAATGAATCCAACCATAGCAGACCTCCTCTGGAGCCATGTCGACTGGTCGACGATGCCCCGCATGGGATGCAACGTGATGAGCACCACCAACATGGAAATCACCAACGAGCTAATTGCCAACAAGCCAATCACCGTGCCAGGCATGACCAGGAAGTCGAGAAACCCCAGGACTGTGACCTTCGTGAACACCTCGACGAATGCTTCCATGCTCACCGACATGTGAGCAGACTCGCCCCATTCTCAAAAGATCTCAAGGACATCGACTGGCCGAAGAACTTCCGGATTGGGGACATAAAGATGTACGATGGACAAGACGACCCCGAGCACTGGATCATGCTGTATGAAGTGGTAGCCCAAGCAGCAGGTGATGACCATTATGTCATGGACAACTATCTCTCGGTAGTCTTGAGTAATGTCGCTACATCCTGGCTGCTCCGCTAGTGTGTCGGCAGCATCCATAGTTGGCCTCAGCTTAGGCAGATGTTCATTGACAATTTTAAGCCCACCTGTGTACAGCCGAACACTAAGTATACCTTGGCACAGGTGTGGCATTGTCCAAGAGAATCGCTATGATAGTACATCCGGCGCTTCTTCGATGCATGAAACCATGTGATCGTTGTCACCCCGGCTGAAGGGATCGACCTCTTCATCGCCGGCCTAGTCCAGCCATGTGGTCTGGATCTTAAGAAGGAGTTGCTCCTCGAGCGACCAAGAACCATGGAAGGGCTCCTCGCCACCACCCATAGGTTTGCTCATCTCGACGATGGGCTGAACGAAGGTGACCCTGTCCCTTCAGGTCGCAACTACCGCCATGATGATGACCACGACCACGACAGCAATCAGGATCGCCGACCACCTCGATGAGACGATCACCATGGCAACCGTCATGGCAATCATGACCTCGACCATTGAGACAACAACCACTCCTTCAAGCGCCACAGCTGGGAAGCCTACGAAGGTGGTCAACGCAACCGCAATGACTCCTCTGTCAATGCAGTAAAGGGCCAAAAGCGGGTGAACGATGAAGAGCTTAACAAAGTCCTTAGCCAGGACTGCCCTCGCCATCCTGGTAAGGACCACACGCTAGGTGAGTGCCAGGTCTTGAAGGAGGCACTCAAGAAGACGGCTAATAAGAAGCCACGCCCGGCCCCAAAGGCTAAAACCAAGAAAACCGTCCAAGAGGAGGACGTAGAAGAGGAAGAAGCTCAAGACCAAGACCCGCGGCATGCCTATAGGGACCCTATGAAGAATGTAACCATCGTCATCTTTGGCGGCAAGGTCAGATTAGAGAATGCCCATGACAAGAAGTGCTGACACAGGCCATCGTGGTGATCCAGGAGGCAGACAATTTTGTCACGGACGTCAAGGTGCAGCCCTGGTCCAAGTAATCCATATCGTTCAGCCGTAGTGATATGTGGGCCAAGATCCATGATGCTGGTCGATTCCTGCTGGTCCTTGACCCGATGATAGATGGCGTCCGGTTTGAGAAGGTGCTCATCAACGGTGGCATCGCTCTGAACATCCTATTCTATCCAGCCTTCAAAGAGCTAGGGCTGACGAAGGAGAGCCTCAAGCCTTACGATTCTCTGTTCTGGGGCATCATGTAGGGCAAGCCCTCATATCCCCTCGGACAGATTACCTTGCCTGTCCAGTTTGGTATGAAGCAGCACTTCCACATCAACCATGTCAACTTCATCATGGCTGACTTCGAGGGCATCTACCACACCATCCTTGGCCAACCAGGGATCGCCAAGTTCATGGAAGTTCCTCATTACGGGTACCTTGTACTCAAGCTCCCCACCGAGCAGGGCATCCTATCCATGCGCGACGACGTCTACATGGCTCATGTGTGCGAAACCGATGCCTATGCAGCTACAGAGTTCAAGGACTTGAAGCACGCCCTAAAGCATACCAGCCTAGGGGTCAAAGAGACGCCCCCCGCGGACCTCAAGGTCCCAATCAAGTCTGCTCAGCGGCCTGCCAACAAGGTCAAGCAGCACAAGGCGGTCCAGCTCGACCCAACCAATCCTTCAAAGACGATGAAGATTAGGGCCAGCCTTTCCCCCAAATAGGAAGACGTGCTCGTATGGTTCCTTTAGGAGCACATCAGTGTGTTTGCGTGGAAGCCCGCAGACATGCCCGGTATTCCCAGGGAAAAGGTCGAGCACTACCTTGATGTCTCGAAGACCGCTAAGCTGATCAAGCAGAAAATGCGATGGTTCACTCATGACCGCAAGGAAGTCATTAGGGTAGAAGTCACCAAGCTTCTAGCATCTAGCTTTATCAAAGAGGTGTATCACCCAGAGTGGTTAGCCAATCCAGTTCTTATACTCAAAAAGAATAATGAATGGGGAATGTGCATTGACTACACCGATCTCAACAAACACTGCCCTAAACAGGATTTCAATCTCCCTCAAATCGATAAGGTCGTAGACTCAACTCCAGGTTGTGAGCTGCTTTCTTTCCTAGATTGCTACCCGGGTTATCATCAAATAGCCCCCAAGAAAGAGGACCAGGAGAAGACTGCTTTCATCACACCCTTCGGTGCTTTCTGCTACACGACCATGTCGTTTGGCCTCAAGAACACCGGAGCTACCTACCAGTGGGCCATCCAGGCTTGCCTCAAGAAGGAGATCACCAACGACCTTGTCGAGGCGTACATAGATGATGTGGTGATGAAGACTCGAGAATCTAGTACACTAGTGGCACACCTCAAACGGACCTTTAAGGCCCTTAATGAGTTCCAATGGAAGTTAAACCCCAACAAGTGCATCTTTGGCGTCCCTTCCGAGATCCTGCTCGGCAACGTGGTCAGCCAGGATGGTATACGACCAAATCCCGAGAAGGTTAAAATCATGCTAGATCTACAACCACCACGAAACATCAAAGACATTTAGAAGCTAATCGCGTACATAGCAGCCCTAAGCCGCTACATCTCCCGCATGGGCGAGAAAGGGCTTCCCTTCTTCAATCTACTCAAAGCTAAGGAGAAGTTTGAATGCATGGAGGAGGCCGACACGGCTTTCCAATGGCTCAAGGAGTATCTCGCGACTCCCCAGTACTCATGGTCCCACCAGAGGGCGAGGAGCTTCTCCTCTATATTGTTGCTACGACTAACGTGGTTAGCACCGTGATCATGGTCGAGCGCGAAGAACCCGGGCACATCTACGATGTACAACGCCCAATACATTATATCAGTGAGGTCCTTAACGAGACCAAGCAGCACTACAACCATGTCCAGAAGCTGCTTTATGCGCTCCTGATCACCAAGCGCAAGCTCCTCCACTATTTTTAGGCCAATAAAATCACTGTGGTCATGGAAGCTGCGCATGGTGACATCCTTCACAATAGAGACGCTAGTGGCCATATTGTCAAATACGCGTTGGAGCTCTCTGAGTTCACACTGGGTTTTCGCAGTCATAATACTGTGAAGTTTTAGGCCCTGGTCGATTTTATTATGGAGTGGTTGGACCTTAACCTGCCCTGGCCGATACTTCCGCTGACCACTGGCGTATGTACTTTGATGGTTCCCTGAACATCGAGGGCACCGGAGCAGGGGTCTATTTCATCTCTCCATCCAAATACACCCTCTGCTATGTTTTGCATATCCACTTCAAGGCGTCCAACAACGTGGCCGAGTACGAAGCCGCCCTCCACGGCCTCCATATCACAGTCGAGTTGGGTATTAAGCGGCTCCTGGTGTACGGAGATTCTGCTCTTGTCATTTGGCAAGTCAGTAAATATTGGGACATCGTCAACAAGAAGATGGTTGCCTATGTGGCAGATATCCGCAAGCTGGAGAACAAGTTCTACAGATTGGAGTTTCACCATGTGCCTCGTTCCAAGAACTCAAGTGCCGACGAGTTATCTAAGCTCAGGTCTTCACGAGCTAAGGTACCGCCTGGTGTTTTCATCGAAGATCTAATTAAGACATCAATCCTCGATCAGGCTTACGAAGCACCCGTGCCTGGTCCCGCTGCCGATCAGCTTGTAGCGACGCTCAGCGGCAAATATCAAGTAATAGAAGATGATCACATTGGCCAGTAGGGATCTGATGAAGGTAGTGAGCCACTGTCGGTTGACGAGCCAGCCAGGTTGGCAGTGCCTCCCCAGCCAGACTGGAGAGAGCCCTTTGTCAAATACCTGAATGACCACCTTGTTCTAGAGGAAAAAATCAAATGCCAACAGCTGGTCCGTCGAGCCCGTGCCTACCTCATGGTTAATGGTGAGCTGATGCACAAAGGCCCAAGGTCCGTGATTCACTAGAAGTGCATTACCCCAGAAGAGGGAAAGGAGCTTTTGAAGAATATTCACGCAGACACTTGTGGCAACTATGCTGCATCCCGGACGCTGGTCGGCAAATCCTACTGAGCAGGGTTCTACTGGCCTACAGCCGTCTCTGACACAGAAGATTACGTGCACCGGTGCAAAAACTGCCAAATATTCGCCAAGCAGATTCACGTCCCTGCACATGAACTCCAGACCATCCCGGTCGCTTGGCCATTCTTATGCTGGGGACTCGACATGATCGGCCCCTTCAAAAAGGCCCCTGGCAGTCATACTTGCGTATTTGTGCTCATTGATAAGTTCTCTAAGTGGATCGAATACAAAGCCATCAAGAAAGCCTCGGTAGAAAAAGTGGTGCAGTTCGTTGATGATGTTATCCACCGATTTGGCATACCTAATACCATCATCACCGATTTAGGCTCCCAATTCACTAGTGATGAATTTTTTGATTTTTGTGATGATAATGGCATCAAGGTCAAGTATGTGTCCATTGCTTATCCTCGAGCAAACGGACAGGTGGAGCGAGCCAACGGCATGATCATCGATGCCTTGCGCAAAAGGGTATACCGGGACGACAAGGACCTCAAACCTGGTCGGTGGCTCAAAGAACTGCCTGCTGTGGTCTGGGACTCCGTACCCAACCCAGTCGCAACACTGGAGTCTCCCAATACTTCATGGTGTTTGGTTCCAAAGCTGTCCTACCAGCTGAAGTTTCCCACCTCTCGCCGCGCGTCCTGCACTATGATGAAGAAGCCTCCAATGACGCCTGAGAAGTAGATGTCATCACCAAAGAAGAGATGGCACTCGAGTCCTATGCTCGGATAGCTAAGTACCTGGCTTCCGTACGCCGGTACTATAACCACAACGTCAAGGGAAGGCTATTCGCTGCTGGGGACACAGTGTTATGACGAATACAGAAAGAAGACGGTTTGCACAAGTTGTCATCTAGATGGGAAGGCCTGTTTAGGATTAAGGCTGTCACACGCCCAACATCCTACCGGTTGGAGACAATGAAGGGTGTCGAGGAATCCAATTCCTGGCACATCGACCACCTCATACGCTTTTATCCATAGAATAAGATATGTACCCAGTTTTTGTTATCTTGATGTTTAATAAAGTTTTTTTGTCCTACTTCCTATCACAACTCTATTTCTATGCACTCATCTACCATACATGCGCCCTACATAAGTCACAATTGAAACTTTATATTCTGCCCGACGAGAATGGCTTGACAAGGCACTATCCAAAAAACTTTTACGATGTGTCACAGCTCCACGCTACATGGCACTAGAAGATTTCAGCAGTCGCTCTCTAACGGTGCTGGGTACCTAGTGATCCCAGCGGTCCTATGTTGTTCACTAGTGCATCCCTAGTTACCCGATAGAGTTAGCTCGCTTCGAGGGTGGGGACAAAACTTAGTTGTCAACATTTTCTAAAAAATGAGCTACGCATAAATATGCATCTAAAAAGGAAACATGTTTATCACCCGCTTAAATATTCCTAACATGTCTGCATCAAAAAGGCTAAAAGTTTACGAGCACCCCATGCTCGGCACAACTTACAAATAGTGTTTTCCTTCACAACTACATTGTTAACAGCCTACTGGCCACCATCATCTTCTGCAGGATCTTCGTTGAGCATCATGTCATCAACAAGGCGGTAGCAATAGGGGCAGATGTGGTCTGGAGGTCCTCGGCGGTGTCCTCGATCAGCTCTGGCGTGATGCCAAGCACGACTTCCGCTGGTTGCACCTCCGGGTACCTGGAGCGGACTACAGCCAACGCGGTAGCAACCGCGTATCGCCCGGCTTCGGCGATGAACCCTTAGAGCACCAGCCACAGCCTCTGGCACTGGTCCACCATAACCACTGCCTCGCCCACAGGGTCAGCAGGGTGCTCCTCTCCTCGGAAGATGGCCCTCAACGCTGGCTTGATGTGTTCGCACGTAGCTTGTATCTTCCCTTGGAGGACGGAGATAGTCTCTTCCAGTACCTAGAACTGGGCCATATGGCAGATCATTAAGTCTGCATTAGTAAACACTGGTGGTTAACATACACTGGTCCACCCAGTATGCAGCAGACTATATACAACAACTCTATGTTGTCATCCTTACTAGTAAGCTCAGTAATCTGCTTCTGGTGCTCCACTGCTTGTTCCTCAGTGGCATCCTTCTGGCCCAGCAGACTGGCAAGCTCCTCAGCCATGGCCTCATTCTAGCTACTTAGCTCTGCAAGAAGCATACATAAGTATGCAATGAATTCCAGCATGCACCGAGTAGGAAACAGTACTTACTCTCATTATTCGCCTCCAGGGCGTCCACCTTTTGACGCAGCACGGCGACCTCTTCTTCTTGCTGCAGCTCCAGCTCCTGGTAGATCTTGGCGTGCACCTCTAGCTGGGCCTTGGCCACTTTGAGGGTCTTGCATTCCTCCCAGGTAGCCGCAAAGCGGTCGATGGTCTTGCCCAACTGGGCGTTGGTCTCCTACAGGGACTGCACTCACCACATGTTGGTCAGCATGCCGATTCCAAAGCACGAACTACAATACATAAAGCAAAATGATGATTAGGTTCACCTTGATCCTGTCCAAAAGCACCTTCACCACGTCTTGCACACTTACATCGATGTCGTCGTCAGGGATCTCCTCATAGGACATGAACTTATTCGCCCCCAGCACGCACGTCATGTGGACGCATTGCTTGGGCAGGTCCGTGCGCGGCATCCTGGGCACCCTTGGCACCATCTCAATTTCCTCAGGGGGGCACTGTCCTGCTCGGACCTGCCTGGCTCAGTGCACGCTGCGGCGCTTAACCCGCCACAGCCTCGAAGGTTCCAAATGGCACTACCAGCCTCCCTGGTTGACTGGTCGGTGTCGGGGATGGCCTGGTGGGTGTCGCGGTGCTACTGGCCACCTCCCCTTGCCTCTACCCCATGGACTACGCCGCGTCATTGGTCGTTGCCTGCTCGGTGGTCAGCTGCGGGGTGGTCTGGCTAGGTGGTGGGGTTGGTGTCGGCATCGGAGGAGCACGGCTGCAAGCCACAAAACAGAAACAATTTGTCTACAAGAAACCCAACAATCGATATGAAGCAAGATATCCAAATACAATGGCACTTACCTGGCTGGCCGCCAGAAACCTCCTCTGAACTGTGGGGTAGCTCCCCCACCTAGAGCGCCAGGGGCCCCGCTTGTCGCCTCGCTAGCGTGCTCGAGGACTCGATCCGACGCCTCGCCCGTCCTGCTCGTCCCGACGGGACGCATCGGAGAGGTCGGCTCCTTTGCCGCCTCTTGGTGCCCCCGCGATGAGGCAGATTTGGCTGGAGGCATCGCTACCCCGTGCGGCACAGGTGGTGGTGATGGTGGCGGCGGTGCTGAGCCCCCGGCCTGCTCTGGCCGAGTGGTTGAAGCAGTGTCCCCCTGAGGAGGGGGAGGAGGTGATGGTGGCGCATGTCGTGCAGATCTTCTAGGTTTTGTAGTGGGCGGGGGCCTCGGTGTTCCCCCTGTCGGAGCCGCCTGGGCCTGACGCTTCTGCTAACGCTCCTTGAGCATCATGGTGTCATCAGGGTCTGACGAATCCGGGGTGATCAGGGCACCCCTCTTCTTGTTTCCTCCTGCTCTGCCATCTAGGTTTAGCTTTCCTCCGGATAGCAGAGAGGAGGGCTTCGTCTTCTTGGTCACAGCTTATATGGGTCGTTTGCCCACAGCCCGGTGTGTTCCCTGGGCAGCAGGGACTTCTCCATCGTCGGAGTCGGAGACAACCAATGTCTCCTACCCTGCTCTGGCCTGGCTCTAGTAGTGGGTCTATATAGTTCTTTGCTGGTTGGCCAGCGCCTCACCCTAAGGCCACGGCTCCACGTCACTGCGGAGAAGAATGTCTTCCGATCCTATCCAAGCAATGTCTGACAGTCAGACCATCAGGATCATTATCATCACATATCATGGCATAGTATTTCAAATTGAAGCATGGAACTAGTCAGTTTACCTTTGGTGGTGGTCGAGTAAGGTTGTAGGGCTATGCACGTGTTTCTAGGTAGCTGGTGATCGGGTCAAATTTCTCCAACAAGGATGACATCTACTGACTCACCGCGTCTGGATTTGACCTCTCTTGGGTCTCGCACGAAGGGTCATCACGGCCAGTGAAGTCATACAGCCGATTCACCCGCTCCTTGCACGGTTGGATCCGATGAGTCAACCAAGTCCCCGCCACCAGTGCTCCATTGACAACCTTGTTGTCGATCAATGTCAACAACTCATTCACCTAGTGCATATAATTTGGGGATGGAAGGTCCGACCACCGGGGTTGAACTCCGGCACCTACGTCACGTTGCACGGCACCCTCTGGCCCTCCACATTTTGGCTCATGTAGAACTAGTGAGTGTTCCAGCTCTTCAGGGATGACTGGTGCTTACTCCCCAGCCAGTGCGACATCATGCCGTCCCGAAGGTGCACATAGCACCCTCCGGCAACTTGGGACCCCCGGTCTCGACCCCTTTCTTCCTCAGCAGAAAGAAGTGGCGGAATAGATTGAAATAGGGGTCGATCCCCAGGAACATCTCACAAAATCCAACAAAAATGGTGATAGAGAGGATGGAGTTGGGGTCCAGATTGCAGACGGATACCATCCAATAGATGCACATGTCCCGGAGGAACCCTTTCACCGGAGCCCTCCACCCCCAAGTCACTATATCCTCAAATACAATGATTTCCCCTTCCTAGGGAAGAGGAGCATCCACACCTCATGGTTCGCGCCATGCCTCCATCTCGAAGGGTGGCAGCAGTCCCTCGTCGGTGAGCGCCTGTAAAGACTCCCGTGTGGAGGTCGATTGCTGCCAATGCGGTCCCGGCACGCTAGATCTGGATGCCTTCCCCGCCTTCTTCGCCCCATTCTTTGCCATCTACTCCGGATGGGAGTTTGCGAGGTGAGCGGAGCACTGTGGTGATGCGGATGCGCTAGATCTGCTCGATTGCCCGAGCGGTGGTGGGTGGATTTGGTGAGACGGACCAGTGGCGGCGGCGGATTGCTCGGCGATGATGGTTGCGAGGAGGAATGCGGGTGCAGAGCGCTCGAGGAGTGCGCGAGTAGGTTGGTGGAAATGATTGCAAGTGTGGGAACCATCTTGCATCCGGCGGCGCCTGCTATTTATACTGACTGGATGACGTCGGTTTGACTTCTAGGGTTGGACCCCCCACTTGACTCGTGTGGACGCGGCTTGTGGGCCTTCCTGGCCCTGAGTGCGGGCGTGGGCTAGGATATTTTATTCCCTCTCGTGCACTTGGTTGCGGATCCAGTCCTGGATTTTGATCATGTGTCCGGTAATCTTGTGATTTAATCCCAGATTTTCCCTTAATTATACACTTCTTTCCAAATTTGTTTTAGATTTTTTTCTTAAATCTGGGGACTGATTTTATGGGTCAAATTCTTTATTCTCATTCCTAGGGATAGCCTAACAGTTTCCACCCTAGTGGTGCTTGCGGTCCGTGGGTTCCCAGTGTCCTTGACCCGGTCGAGTCCATAGGCTGTTCTGAGCACACCTGGGGACGGCGTGGCAGTTTTTCATTTAGCAGCACTTGTGAAATGCGGGTTCTTGGTGTCCTTAACCTGGTTGAGCTCATAGACTATTCCAAGCACACCTGCGGACTGTAGTCAGTAGGCACATGTTTTAGTCCTATGATTTTAGCCTTAATCAATTGGTGTTGTTTTTGAGTTTTTTCTTAAAAGCTCAATACAACATATCCTATCTTCTATCGAGCTTGGGGACTACGAGGGCCCACATCACCTCATGGTGACTTGAGCCTATCTTCTGTTCTTGGTTCGTTGCACTTACCTCTATGGATGGTTCATGTTGACATCCCAGTAATACTTCGTGTCACGTGTTAACGTGGGCCCACGTCTCAGGATGTGAAAAGAATTTTTCTTTTTCTTAGAACACCATGCATCTTTCAACAGATCACCTTCCTTGATGGGAGTTGTGGTCAGGAGCAGACTTACGAACTGCTCGAGAGAAGCCTGACAACGCCACCTGGTCAGCATCAGTGCTGGTCAGGGTTATGTGGTCAGTATCAGTGCTGGTCAGGAGTATATGGATTGCATCTTCGCTGCTCGGTGTCGTTCGTCAACATCTTCACCATTCAGCGTCATGTGTCTTCACTACTTGACACAGGTTAAGATGGCAACTCCCTCAAGATACATGATGCTCGGGGACTAGTTGTGGGGGTATAGACCCTGTATACCCTCGCGGCTAGACTTTGGGCTGCTCGGTACAAGATGGCTTAGACCAGAGAACGAAGGCTGGTCCATCATCTCCCTGATAGGTGGGCCGGATGATAAGACGGAGCCCGTGGTCTGCTACCATCGAGGTCGATGGGCCGCACAGGTGCTGAAGGATGCTTGGCATGCAAGGAGTCTTAGTTGGTTAGATCTTCGCATCCTCCATGGATGCGGTATAATGTAACCGACCATAGAAAAACCCTAGATTTGTAACCTTGTCCCCCGGCTATATAAGGCGGAAAAGGACCCCCTAGAAGGCATCTTTTCATCTCATTGTACTCTGGTACTCATCAATACAGCAGCAGAAATGCAGGACATAGGGTAATACGCTTCCGAGCGACTTGAACCTAGATAAACCTTGGTTGTTTGTCTTGCGTCTCACATCTAGGTCATAGATCTTAGCGTTCCCTCACTGCAATCTACTACCTCGGGGTATCCCATGGTAGACTGCCGACGAGGTTTCATTGACAGCTGGAGACGTCCACCGTCTCCTGCCTTGCTCTGGCCCTGCTCTGATAGTGGGCCCTCCTCGGTCCTGCGCTGGTTGGCCTGCACCTCACCCTGAGGCCACAGCTCCACTGGCATGCCAGAAAATAATACTTTTCAGTGTTGTCCAAGTAATGTCTGACAGTCAGACCATCCATGTTATAGACATCATTATACATCAGTGCAAGCTAATCGAATCCAAACATAGAACTGGTTGGATTACCTCTGGTGGTGGTCGAGAGAGATCGTATGGCAGCATACGTGTTTTCGGGTAGCTGGTGGTCTGGTCAAACTTCTCAAATAGTGTGGACATTCTTGGTTCACCGCCTCCAGTGTCATCTTCTCCCAGGTATCCCGAGAGGGGTCAGCCCGGCCGACGTACTCGTACAAATGGTTCATCCGCTCCTTGCACGGTTGGATCCGGCGAGTCAACCAGGTTCCAGCCACCAGTGCTCCATTAATCGTCTTATTGTCAATCAAGGTTAGCAGCTCCTTCACTTGATGCATTTCATCAGGGGTTGGTGGGTCCGACCACCTAGGGTTGAACTCTGGCACCTGCGTCACATCGCAGGGCACCCTTCTTCCCTCCACGTCCTGGTTCATATAGAACCAGTGGGTATTCCATCCCTTGGTGGCCGATTGGTGCCGGCTTCCCAGCCAGTGCGCCTTCATCCCATCCTGAAGACGTACGTAGCACCCACCAGCAATCTAGGCCCCCCAGATTCAGCCCCCTTCTTTCTCAAGAGATAGAAGTGGCGGAACAGATTGAAATGGGGGTCGATGCCTAGGAACATCTCACAATAAGCAATGAAAATAGAAATGGAGAGGATGGAGTTTGGATCCAGATTGCAAATGGAGATCATCCAGTAGATGCAGAGATCCCGGAGGAATCCATTCACGGGTGCACCCAATCCCCGTGTCACCATGTCCTCAAAAACTATGATTTCCCCATCCCAGGGAAGGGGATAATCCTCACCTCGCGGCTTGCACCAAGCCTCCATCTCCTGCGGCGGTAGCAAGCCCCCGTCGGTGAGCGCATGTAGCGACTCCTGCGTGGAGGTCAACTGCCGCCACTGCGGTCCCAGTGCATCAGATCCGGTCACCTTCCCCGCCTTCTTGGCCCCCTTCTTCGCCATCTCTTTCATGGATGGCGAGTGGATGGGGTGAGCGAAGTGTGACAGCGATGTGGATGCGCTAGATCTGCATGCCTACTTCGCGGAGGCGGGCAGATTCATGGCGGTGGACTAGTGGCAGTGGCAGTTGCTAGGGAGCAGATAGACGGAGCGCTCGAGAAGGTGGAGAGAGTGGGGAGTAGAAATGAATGCGATGCGGAACCGATTCCCCTGGCGGCGCCCGCTATTTATACTAACCGGATGATGTCGTTTTGACTTCTAGGGTTCAACTTAGTTGACTCAAGTGGACGCGGCTTTTTTAACCCTAGTCGGCCATACTGGTCCCCAAGCGTGGACGTGGGCCGTGGAGTTTATTCCTGTGCACACCTTTCCCGCTGGTCTTTCCTAAAGCCTGGCACGTGCCTGGTATTTTTGGGATCTAATCCCAGATTCGCCTTTAAATATATATACTTCTTTATAAATTTGTTCTAGATTTTCATTCCTTAAAATATGGGGACTATTTTTATGGGTCAAATGTTTTATTTCCCACACTTGGGGACTGCGTGGCAGTTTCCCACCCAGTGGTGTTTGCGGATCATGGGTTCTCGGCGTCCCTTAACCTGATCGAGCCTGTGACCTGTCCCGTGCACACTTGGGGACTACGTGGCAGTTTCCCACCCAGTGGTGCTTACGAACCATGGGTTCTCGGCGTCCCTTGACCCGATCGAGCTTGTGACCTGTCCTGTGCACACTTGGGGACTGCAAGTCAGTCGGTACACGTTTAGTCCTTTAATACTGGTCATAATTGATGTTGTTTTTGATTTTTTCCTTAAAAAGCTTAATACAACATATTCTATCTTCTATTGAGCTTGGAGACTACATGGGCCCATATCACCTCGCGGTGACTTGGGCTCATATTGCTCTCGGCTTTAGATTTCTTATAGGCGTGTTCAGCATTGACTACAACCAGTTGGTGTTTTATTTGACTTTTTCTAAAAAAGCTCAATACAACATATTCTATCTTCTATCGAGCTTGGGGACTTCGTGGGCCCACGTCACCTCACGGTGACTTGGGCCTATTTTCTGTTCTTGGTTCGCTGCCCTTATTTCCATGGATACTTCATGTTAACATTCTAGTGATACTTCGTGTCACGTGTTAACGTGGGCCCACTCTCAGGACGTGAACATAAATTTTCTTTTTCTTGGAACACCATGCATCTTTTGACAGATCACCTTCCTTGACGGGAGCTGTGGTCGGGAGCAAACTTATGAACTGTTCGGGAGAAGCCTGGACGACGTCGATCGATCAACATCAGTGCTGGTCGGAACTATATGGTCTACAACTTCACTGCTCGGCGTCACGTGGTCTGCATCTTCACTGCTTGGTGTCACGTGGTCTACATCTTTACTTCTCGGCGTCACATGGTCTGCATCTTCACTGCTCGGCACAAGTCAAGATGGCGGCTACCTCAAGATACATGGTGCTCGGGGACTAGTTGTGGGGGTATAGACCCCATATACCCTCACAGCTAGGCTTTGGGCTGCTTGGTCCAGACGGCCCAGACCAGAAGACGAAGGTTGGTCCATCATCCTTCTAGTCAGTGGGCCAGACGATGAGACAATACCCGTGGTCCACTACCGCCCAGGTCGGTGGGCTGCATCGGTGCTGAAGGCTGCTTGGCATGCAAGGAGTCTTAGTCGGTTAGATCTGTTCGTGTACTCCAAGAATACGGCACAATATAACCGACCATAGAGAAACCCTAGATATATAACTTTGTCCCCCGACTATATAAGGCGGACAAGGACCCCCTAGAAGGCATCGGATCTTAATCTAAACTCTTGTACTCCGGTACTCATCAATACAGCAACAGAGACATAGGACGTAGGGTATTACGCTTCCGAGCGACCTGAACCTGGATAAATCCTGGTTGTCCTGGTTGTTTGTCTTGCGTCTTACATCTAGATCGTAGGTCTTAGTGCGCCCTCGCCGCAAATCTACTACCTCGGGGTATCCCGTGGTAGACTGTCGAGGAGGTTTCATCGACAGCTCTCAAACCCTAGCCGCCGCCACCATCAACTTCCCTCCCCTGCCCTCGCCATCGCCGAAGGAAGCTGCCAGGAGGTCCGCGCGGCTCTCTAGGATGGCGGCGGCGAGGCTCTTTCCCAAGAAGTGCTGCAAGCATCTCTGTGCGGGGATGGAGCTCGGCGGCCGGGGCAGTGCACGCGGCCGAAACGTCACTGTTGGCATCGGTTCCGGCGCTCAGCAGGTGGCTTCGGTGGAGGCATGCCTCACTTTGGCAGCGTGAGGGTGCCGATCCGTGCTGATCCGATGCCCACCGACCTCCCTCCACGGCTTGACCTATTGCAGCGGTGGCAACCGGTCTAGGCGGCTACAGTGGCAGTTGATCAAGACAGAGGCGGTGACGGGGCAACTTGTCGACGGTGCCCAATTTTCTTGATCTGATAGTTTGCGGCCTTCGTGTCCGGATCCAGCGATCGATGGCGTAATGGTACAACTCTTGGTCGACAGTGGTAGTGCTACCATGTATCGATGGCGGTGACGCATATGGGCGCCACTTTCCTCGTTGGAAGTGTCGTCTCGTCCTTCGTGAGGATCTCTTCGGGTGAAAACCCAATACCAGTGTCTCTGGTTGGGCATGATGTTGGTCTTTGGATGTTATTTTCTCGTTGGAGCCGTCGATTTTGGAAGATCCCTTGGTTTACTGGCTTTGGTGTCGACATCGAGATTGTGGTTCCCCTGCACATGCACCAAATGCTTCGTGCCGTTGCTACAATACAATATCCGGAGTCTCTAATGATGGTCGGCGTCGTACGATCTTTCAGTACCCTCACTAGGTCTGACAGACGTGTTTTGGCGGCCAGTTTTCAACTTGGTGGTCATATTCTTTTGGAGTTGACTTCACAGAGCAAGTCAGAATGACACGTAAGAGTACTCAAGTTTCTTCTTGGAGATGTAATAAGCTTTTCTCTTTTTTTAGTTGTGCAAGTGTTGTCTGGTGACATATGTCTTACCTGTTATAATAATTATGGTCTGACGCATCTTCGAAAGAGGATAACTAAAGCCAGAAATATATTTTCCATTATTAAAAAAAAGATGTAAACAGGGATGTGACATGCTATCAGATTAATGCACCATCCCTTCACCATTCCTTAAAAAAGGGCATTGACAAGTGCGACGAAGCGGTGATTTTGAAACTTCCTCTTGTTTAGAATGTTTCGCTTTTCCCAAAGAGTTTGTGGGCTAAAGGCAAAGGAGTGGCATCATGCCATGAATCAGCTGCATGGGAGATGACACATGCTCTGTCGCTGAACCGCGAAAAACAGACATTGATCTGTTCATTATACGATTTTTTATCTTGTGAAAACTAAAGCTCACTCGCGCAATTCCTTGGCCTCGCTCACACGTTTTTTTTTTTTTTGGCCGTCTGATTTTCTTTGTGCTTGATCTGGCCCGTCCTCATTTGTCCGCCGCCCGCCTAGTCCTATGAACGTCTAGTTTTGTTTGTGTCCCTGACGTATAGGTCCCACATGGCAACCAATTTTTGGGGAACGCGCCAACTGTTTCCTTTCATTTCATTCGTATCCTTTCGTCTCGCTCTCGCCCGCATCGCAAGCGGTGGCGGAGGTGATTCCGGAGGCGGAGCGCTGTCTCCGTCGTCGACTCGCCGTCGTGTGTGAGTTCTTCCTCCATTCCTCCTAATGTTGAAGATCCCGTTGTTCTCGACCTCATTTGGTTAGGTTTTGCGCTTTTTTGCCCCATTTGCCCGTCTTCGATTTAAAAATTTTGAGCGGTGGCGCAGGGGACCTATAATCGGAACGGTGTCTGGGTCGTCGATTACTCGTGGCTGGTGAGTTGTTTGTAGATCCTGTTGTTATCATCTTTGGTTTTGTATTTTCTTATTTAATCCCTTCTCTGGATTTTTGGGTGCTGTAGGTGGGTTGATTTTTGGGGGATTTGTTGTGTATTTGGTAGGTTGGGGGATGAATCGTCGATTCCTATGCCCTTGTGTGTTGTCGATTCGTTTTTAGAGGGCCGCCGGCACTAGTTGCCCCTAAATCCCATGACCTTGTTGCTCTGATTGATGTCGTTCCTCTGAACCCCAGTGACCCAAAATTTAGAAACTCATGCTCAAGACCCCAGTGCCAAATAGATGATTATATGGTATGAGATTGATGCAGTAAAATTTGTATTGAAGTGAGCGTGAGGTAGCACTGCCGCCTGCCCACATAGTTTCTGAAGGCATACCGTATTGCTTTCTGAATGTGTTTCTGAACGTACCACATCAATTTGTCATATTTTGAGCTTAGTTTCTTTAGGATTTGTCTCTAGCAGAAAATTAAGATAAAGTGAACGTATGCTTTTTTCTGCTATGGAAATACATTTTTGATAGCAATTAGGTCACCTTTTTTTAACTGTAACTCCAGCTTTGTATTTGATCAGTTATCAGAGCAACTGTGTGTTTACAGTTTTGCATTAGCTTCTCAGTGGTAGATTGAAATTTGAACCTGAACAATACCCTGAGAAATTGAACATATAAAGTGTATGGAATTGAGATCATGTATTCTTGTGCAGCACATAACGACTACTTGGTCTCTGACTAGTGAGTCCTAAATCAGTGGAAAAAAATAGAAATAGTGGACATTATTTTTCTAGAGTTTGCCACAGTTTGATATTGGTCTGACGTCTTGTGACTGGAAGCATTGTGACATGGAGTTTTGGACCTCTTTTATCTTTTTATCTTTCTAGAAATGAATGGATGTATTGGTCCTCGTTTCCTTTCTATTTATCATACTGCTATATTAGATCACCCTGCAATATACTTATTGCTCAGTTCAGACTGTGTTTTGTCCTAATTGTTTGCACAACTATTTCTTCCATTCTAGCTTTGTGCTTGTGCTTTGTGTTGTACTCAGGCTTGGCCAGTGCCTAGTGCTCGATTCAATAGAACGTGTGTGTGATTTGCAAGTTTGGATTTATGAAGCAGCAGTTGTGTATGCATGCCTGCCTGTTGCATTGGGGTCGTTTGTTGAGTGTGTGTTACCCTGTTGTTTGGATTCATGAAGCATCAGTGGAGTAGATTCTGAATATCTCGCAGTTGTGTTTGTGTGTGTTCCTGCATGTACCTGTCATGGCTGTCCTGAGCTTACTTCTTACTCTTATTCCAAGACTCTATCCATCCATTAGGCAGATGGTTGTGTGCTTACATGATACTGATGCTAGTTGTAGTGATTTTTCACTATATGGTAAGAATGATTTATCAAGTTGGTGTTGCCTGTCCTGTCCAAATTGACACTGCTACCTATATAATCTGAAAGCTGCTCGCCTTGTTCATGTCAAGTGGGAAGGCTGTTGATTCTGTTTTTTGGAGGGCAGCTGTATGTGTGTCTCTCTCTGTGTGGGTGTGGTTGTCTCTATATCTGTACTTTGCCTTTTTTCTTCTGTTATTTGAGAGGAGATGTCGAAATGCTTCTAAGTCAATCGGGTTGTTAAAATTTCTGTATCTGTCTTGTGGCTTTTTTCTTCCATGTTCTCAGATCTGTGGGCGCTCTTAGTCTGTTATTTGAGAGGAGATGTCGAAATGCTTCAGGTTGTTCAAATTTCAGTATGCTTTCCCAACTTGTGCATTTTTACATCATAAAACTTCATCAAATAGTCCAGATGTGATTCCTTGTCTGGGCTGACAGCGCATGTTCTGTTACCAAAGAAGGGTAGGTTGGAGGACTGATCGTGGTGTCCGGTGTGTTAAACTGATCGCGGTTTTGGTGAGTTAAACTAAAAGGCCTGTGGTCTGTCACGTCCATTCAAGCTACCTGAATAATCCATTCAAGCTCCTGAAATATTATTCAGGTAGCTTGATTAGACTCTAGATATGAATGAATTCGTATGGTAGAGGCGAGGTTTGGGCGATCAGGTTGTGCCCTCTTCTGCCAGTGTTGCATATCATCAGAACCGCAAGCGTGTGGCTTGTAGTCGTCTGCCCATGGTGCAGCGGTCGGCCAGGTTGGTCCGTGTATTCACCAACGGGATTGTGGTCAGTAGTCACATCTGTTTCGGCGTGGCAAGTTGTGGGTTTGTGTGGGCATTTGTGTGTGTGTGTCTCTCTCTCTCTCTCTCTCTCTCTCTCTCTCTCTGTTTAGGTGTGGTTGTCTCTGTATCTGTATTGTGGCTTTTTCTTCCCTATTCTCATATCTCTGGGGGCTTTTAGTCTTAAGAGAGGAGATGTTGAAATACTCTTCTAAGTCAGACAGGTTGTTAAAATTTCAATATGCTTTTCCCAACTTGTGCATTTTTACATATTTCAACTTTATGAAATAGTCCAGATTTGCTTTTGTTCTACAAAATAGATGTGTAATTGTTTCACAACAATGCCCTGTAAATTAACCTTGGTTCTGGTACTTCCTACAGGTTTCTCATTCTTTTCCACATGGCTGTCCTTGGTCTGTTCTTTACATGGAGAATTAAGCAGAATAATGATTACGCAATTTGGGTGGCCTTGGTCTCTATTTTGCTACGTTTCTGATGATGGAGGCACTTTCCTGACTTTTTGAAGCCATGGCTGGAGCTGCTAGCTTTTATAGTATGTGGGTTCCTTTCTGTCGCAAGAACAACACTGAGCCTCACAATCTTGACTATTTTTTTTGCGTTTTGGTCTTCTATTTTTGGATATTCTGTATTTTGGTCATGGTTCCTGGAATGCATATGTTAAATATTTTGCCCTCTGGAATGTATAGAAATTTTTGGTTTTTTGTTTTTTTATTGATTTTTTTGGGTATTTTGTAATTTTTTATTTCAGGTACCGTCCATGGGGGCGAAACTGATTGGCACAAACCCAATCGAACGGTGACTTGGGGTATTTTACTTCTCATCATGATGCTAAATTTGCAAAACCAAATGGTTTGATGTTCTTGCTTGGCACTGTCAGTGATGCGATCTGTGAGTCTGAGAATACGGGTCCCCAGTGCTGTGCACTGCACCTATCAAGGTCAGCATGTACCCTGTTTCGTTTAACTTGACTTTGTGTACGATAGCATGTCTGGGTTTCAGATTTTCTGAATGAATGCATACATTCAGTTTTCAACACTTACTGTTTTTTTGCTCCCCATGTCTCCATTGCAGTACCAGTTTGCAAACTTCAAAAATGACGGCTATAACAAGACTGGAAAGGGCTATCTGAAACTTTAGTTGACCAACCAGAGGGAAATTTCTCATTTGCACTTTTCTCAGGCGATCTCTCGAAGGTAATTTCTGAAAAAGATAGTATCTTTTAGACTTCTCTACTTTACTGTAAATCTGAATTTCTGAAGATACGGTTCATGTCCTCCATCTGATGAACAAAACCAACACACTCCTGTAACAGCCCAAGCTGATTGCTGTTTCCAACAAGGTAGCATTTGCTAACCCAAAGGCACCAGTGTACCCGCGTTTGGCACAAGGGAAGTCTTGGAATGAAGTAAGCCTTCTTGCCAATTCGACAATTGTGATAACTGTTTCAGTTTTGTAGTCGACAAACCATTGTGCAGCGTGTATGATTTTTACAAGAAGTTATTGTATTATTCTGTTCTGAAAGTCTGAATCTGAACTCAATTTTGAATCAACAAAGGAGAAGATACATTGTGCAAATAACCTAACTGTATGCCAGTTAAAAAAACTACAATAACTACAGTAGTATTGAACTACTCTTACTGTTGTTTTTATATGTAAAATGTTCAATTAGTTTAGTAATTAGTATAGAATTTTTCCATTTTATTTAGCTTTTTTACTTTTTTCTATTTTTGCAGGTTTCGTGTGACACAGGCTGACAGGATTCGTGTGACAGGCCTCAATTTTTACACGAATTTTGAATGTGTTGTTTTTGTGTATTTTTGGCCTTGCAATCACTCATGTAATGGACGGCTTTATTTTACTAGAATTTTACTCTAGTGTAGATTTGTGTGATTTGACTTGTTAGATTGCTTGAGTAATACGAAGGGGCAAAATCACACGAGTTACCATTAGACAGCCTTTATAGGCAACTGCAGTTTTTTTAGCCAGTACTCTCACACTTTTTAAAAAGAAAATACTGTCAAACTGTACTGCTGCTCCGAAAATATGAATTTAGCTTTCCCACAGAATTACTCTCAAAAGTCAAAACTGTACTGCTACTCTGAATATAAATTTAGCTTTCCCATAAAAATAAAGGAACTTTGCACCACTGGAAGAGCATATTTGTTTGTAGTCAACAACATATTACTGTAGGTTGTACAATGTTTTATGTCTGAAATATTTTGTCATTTTGCACAAGTTCAACGACCCATCTGGTTATAGGTGCCTTGTTTCTCGCGTCGTATCTTGATCGCTCTTTTGTTTGAGTTATATGCTTGATCCTGCAGATTCAAAGGCACATGAGTACATGTACATGTGAGTAGGTTTCAGTTCCACGGTCAACTACTTGGGAAGGTTTCAGTCACATGCTGTGCTCCACCCAACAATACTAGCAGTGCCGGATTTCAGAACTCCCAACAGTTTGTATTTCTGACTCCTCGTGCCTTCTTCAACTCTGAAAGAGTTTAGCAAAGGTAATCGACCAACTCTACAGCGCGCTACGACTTTCCTCTTAATTCGATCAGAACTACCTTAGTGAAAGCTACTATTTCCTGCAGTCCACATCCATGGAGACTGCGAAGATCGTCACCAACTTGCTGCTGAATCTCGCCTTGTTCTCGTCATGTCTCTCTGCCACCGCCTCCACGTTCAATTCAGTCAAGTCGACTGGGCACATGGCCATCCATCACGACTACACCCGCTTCGCCGACGTCGAGCGGCACTGTCAGTCCGTGCTCTCATCAGCTGCGGACACGGAGCTGAAGGCTGATGATGACCGTGGCGGCAGACTGATGTACCAGCTATCCTTCATGAACGGCGACTGGAGCCAAGACGCCGGCCAAGCTCCCCTGCTTCCGTTCCACGGGAGCTATGCCGATCTGGTGGTGGTGGACGCCGGTGAGCTGCTTGAAGCGGTACCCCAGGCGTCCTTCAGGGTCACACACATGGAGACGGTTCCACGGCGAGGTAGAGGTGCACGAGCCGCGGCCTTCAACGTCAGCGGCGTCCTTAGTCTCACCATCGCCCGGAACCGCAGCTGCAACCAAGGCTGGCCTCATAAGGAAATGGAACCGAATTCACCGCCGGAGTTTGAGCTCCGGCCAGGGATCGCCAGGCTCCAGCTCGCATTCCAAGGCGTGTATACCAAGGCAAGGTCGTCGCCGGGGAGTGGTGCCCGTGACCGTGACGATGGCGGTGGCGAGAGGGTGCTGTGCATGGTCGGGGACGCCGTTCTCCCCGTGCGCGGAAGCAACATCACGGACCCTTGGGACTGGGCCAAGAACCATGGTGGTGGCAGCAACTTGGAGCCGCCGGTTGTATCTGATGGCAATATCCTGCTCGTGCTACGGTACCCCAAGACGCCCACTCTGACAACTCGCGCCGTGCATGGCGTGATGATGAGCACCAAGAACGCCAAGTCTGATGGCGCCTACTTCGACACCGTCCGCCTGGTGTCACAGCTTTCGGCGGGAGGGTATGACTCCGGTTACCAATTCCGGCAAGAAGAAGACGCGGAGTCGTCTGATTTCTCATGGTGCAGCAAGGACGACTCTCCCTTCCATGAAGGCGTCGCCATGGAGGACAACCTGAACAGCGGCCATTCTCCAACTCTTTGTGACTTAATCCGTGAATCCAATTACAACGGCCAATTGATGGAAGTCGTTCCAAACTGGAATTGCAGCGGGACTGATGAATTCTGCAGCCAGCTCGGGCCGTTCTTGTCCACGCCCCCTGCCACAAGCAGAGCTTTGGAGGACATGGCGTCCACTCCTCCCGCCATTGCCGTAAGCATGGGCTCCCAGTGCCAGCCATTGGCCACGGGCAGCATGGACGGACGGGAAGCCGCGACCGCGAGGGTGGCAGCCGTGTTCCTCTACGTGCCCCCGTGGGAGCATCAGCCCACTGCGGCAAAGCGGACCGGCATGAGCGGCAAGACCTTGTCAGCCGAGGGTGTCTGGATCCCATCCAAGGGGCGGATTTGCATGGTGGGCTGCCTTGGCTCCGGCGTCGCCAAGGAAGCATGCGGCTACCGTGTGAGTCTCTCCGTCCGGACGGCCATGTCATTGACTCGCCGCGGCATCATCGCCGGACAGATCACCGCCATGGACGGGAGGAGCCACCCTCTCTTGTTCCAGCAACTAGTGGGCCAGCATCATCCGTTTCAGCGGCACACGTCGTCGTACTTCTACACCAAGGTCGAACAGGCTCAGGAGCTTCTCCGAGCGAGGCAACCAGCGGGATTTCGCAACAGCTTCATTGGCAGGTCACTACTCAGCTATCCAAGTGTCGCTGCTGGTGCTGTTGCCAATGATGAGATGGTGAGTCTCGCCAACCTCGCTACGACCTTGATCTTCGCTTTCAGAGCATGGTGAAGCCGCCGTTTGTGCCACAATGGATCGAGGGGCCATTCTTTGAACTGCAGATACTCTCTATTGGCACCATGGTTGGACGAGAAAGATATCGAGGCGATCGCCAATACCAGACCCAGAGTAGGCGTAGTATGCCGCGGATCGAACTACTTTCGAGATTCCATGGCGTGGAGAAGAAGCACATACTGCTGAATGTGTCTGCAGAGCTTACGACAAACAGGAATTGCCTCGGTCCAAGTCCGGTGATGTCATTGGAAGGTGTGTACAGCCCAGAGGATGGGCGAATGTACCTGATCGGCTGCCGGAACGTCCACGCCCCACGGCGACTCTTGCCGATGATCAGAGACCTTGAGGACGGAATGGACTGCTCCATAGAGGTGACGGTGGAGTACCCGCGGACGACAACGCGGTGGCTCATCAGCCGGGAGGCAAAGGTCTTCATCGCCAGCACGAGGGATGACGACGACTGTCACACCCTGATAAAAGTAGAATGCATAAATGGTCTTATATGTGTCCCAGAAACAGTCGTACATGTAGGATGACAAATTACAACGAGTATCATCACCCTGTTTATTACATAGCGTACCAATATTTATTATAGAGTATTACGCATAAACAATAAAATCTAAGATAACATTATTGCGAAAGCTTTCATAGAGACACGTCGACTGGTGAACACCAAGCCTAGTACTCATCCCGATAGCTCTCACTCTAACCTTCATCTGTTACCCATCCGGGATTTTCCAAAATTGAAAGTAAAGCGAGCGTAAGTACGCAACCGTACTCAACAAGCATAACATGGGTTAATGCGGCTCAAATAAGCTGACACGGTTTGACTGCATTTAGCTTTTATAAGTTAATCAAGTTGATCAGTTAAGCAGCATCAAGGTAGCAAGTGTTTCCCAAAACCATCATGATTAATGTAACATAAATGAATAGTAAACATAACAGCAAATGTATGAATAATTTAACATGACAAGAGAGATCATCATTAGTGTAAGGAGTTCCAAGGCCGCTCGTGTCCTTAAGCAAGGCTAGTATACCAGTTTATTAAACTTTGCGCAGAGGTGTACACTTTCACTGTGAGCCGTGAATTGCCCTTTCGCCCGAGGAGATCAGCCTCTTAGCCCACTACCAAGGAGGACCGGCAGGGTTCACTATGAAGCCTTTTAAAGGTTCGTCTAACAAGTTAGGGCCACTGAGGTTTCTGTGCCCTACGGATGTAGTATCCCCCCTTCTGATGGCACACGACCACAGCCTATACTCATACAGACAGAGGTCTAACTACACCCAACCTGAAACACACCCCCTTGCACTATAAAGGGAACCGCTAACATGCTAGAAAAGGTCCTCATACTGAGCTAAAACCAGAGCCATATAGCCCTCATAGCTGTACTATAAATCTCGAAAGGTATGTTACTGATTAATCCTCAGGTAGTTAAAAGTCATTATTACTGTTCATGTCACAAATACTCATCAAGCCACAAGATTATGATATCATTAAGCACTAGCATCTTGCTACCCAATGCACCCAAAAGGTTCAAGGAATCAGGATATCAAAGCTAGTTATAATCTCTAGATCATCAAACAGACATGCATATGTATTGTTATTTATAGTGAATAGGTAACAAGGAAGATCCATGCTATACTTGCCTTGATTCATAAAGTCTTGCTGGTCCTGCTGATCCTCAAAACAACTTGGCTCAAAAAAACCCTCACCGTCTGAACTCGACATTAACCATCAACACCAGACAATCTAATCGAGCATACATACACGAAGCAAACAATGAGTTATTAGAGAAACAGTATACCAATGTCATAAAAATAGAATAAAAAGATTATAAAACTATTCTACTCGCTTCTACGATCACACAGACGTCAAGTTCACTGAAAACGGAGTTATAACGGAGAAGTTATGATTTTTCAAAGATTTTCTGTAGACAAATAAATACTTTAAATATAGACTAAAATATAAAATTTCCAAAATACTTCAAAAGTAGTACCACTGCGTAGATTATGAAATTATGAATCTAACGAAATTTGAACGGACCAAATCGGAGTTAAACGTGAAAGATATAAGCTTTTAAAGATAATGGCAAAACTGTAAATAGCTGAAAACGTAATCTGACACTGAAAAGAGAAAACACGTCTTCCAGAGAAGAAAACGTATTCTGAAAGCTATTATAAGGAAAATACGCTTTCTAGTGGACAAAGCGTATTATAGATCTGTTTAGCAGGAAATACGTTTTCCTACAGAGGAAACATATTATGCTGAATACGCCAAGAACTCTTAATTGAATAAGTCAAACCCCAGGGGATTTTTGGCAAATCTGCCACGCGAAGGGTTACGGTGTAATTCTGGCCGTCCGATTCAGAATCGACGGCGCAGATCCATCGTGTCAAACGGGCTCGTCGGGGACGACGCCCGACACTGCGGCGGCCATCGCCGGCGGCGAAATAGCTCGCCGGAGTTCATGGAACTCGCGGTCTCGGCCACGAGAACGAGCGCGACCGGTACCATTCGAAAGCGGAGCTCACCCCGCGCTCACCTGTGGAGAAGATGGAGACCGAGGCGAGGCGGGTACGGCGTGCGGCTCGGAGCGGCGGACGGCGACCGACTGCGCACGAAAGGAGCTCGGGTTAAATGGGTTTGAATCAAATTGACGGCACCAACATGCTCAGGAAAGCAAGGCGAGGCTTTACGACCAGTAGATGGCAAAGATGACCCGAGGACGGCAGCCAATTTCGAGTTTTGGCGGCGGACGGCAATGGCGGCTAGGGTTTCGGCGTCGGCGCTCGGGCGAAGATAGTCGAGGCGGCTGGCTAGGGTTGCGGGCGAGTTACGGCGCGCGATGAAGGCTTAAATAGCTTGAGGTCAAGGGGAGCAGCCGAGCGGACGTCGGGTCAATCGCGCGGGATCGGGCTCGGAGCTCCGACTCGCGTCCCGGTCGGAGGAAGGCGGAGACGACGCGGGCCCCGCTTGTCAGCCGACGAAACAGAGAGGACGGACGCGGTCGCGCGGTGTCATGATGGGCCGGCCTGTCGGCCCAGGAAGAAGAGAAAGCGACGGTGCAGACGCGGCTTTACCGGGCTGGCGGCCTTCGGCCCAAGATGAAGGCGGAGCGGGCCGCGCGCGGAGAGACGGCGCAGGCGCCGGTTGGGCCGCTCAGGCTGCCGGGCCGAAAACAGGAAAAGAAAGGAGAGGGAGAGGAAATTGCTTTTTATTTATTTAAATCATTTCAAATACAAATTCAAATATATTTTGAAATCCAAATTCAAATTCAACCATCATAACAAAGAATATGCACCAGTATAAATGCTCAAGCATGTTTCTACCATGATTCACCCTCATTTTCATAAAAATATTTATTTTGCCATTTATTTATCTATAAAAATTATTTTGACTATTTATATCTATATATTTTTGGAAATTGAAAACTAGGGTGTTACAACGACCCACTACACTTCAACAGGACCCAGCTCCACACGCTGCCCGTCATATACCGGGACCAGCGGATGCACGAGGTGACGGAGCCGATCGTCAAGGGGCTCGTCTGCGTCACCATGCTGTCGGCCACCATCGCCGCCGCCATCAGCCAGCTGCGCTACATCAATTCCCACGCCGACGTCGCGCCGTACATCTCCCTCGCCATGCTCGGCGTGCAGGCTCTCGGCTACAGCGCGACGCTGGTCACCGATGCAAAGGTGCTGCCGGCGTGGCCGTCGCAGAGGTACGGAGGACCCTACGCCCACCATCTGGGCTGGAACATTCTGGACTGCTCCGTTAAAGCGCTCACCCTCGTGGCGCTTGCCGTCACGGCGCGGCTCGCTCAAAAGGTGTGGCGGTCGAGGGCTCGGGCGCGGGCGCGGGCGCGGGCGCGGGCGCCGCTCGAGCCGCATCGAGTACCCGACGACACCGTGGTGCTCCTGTACAGCCTCTTCATCGCCGTCGCCGTGCAATGGCTCAGCACCTATGGCACGTCCACGATGACTCTGCCGCCCAGGGTGGTCTGCTTTGAACTGCAGGGGATGTCGTCGTCGCGCAGGTGCACAGGCGGCACCCTCGTGGAGCGGTATGTCGGTGTGGTGAAGGAGTGGTTTTTGCTCCCGCAGGTCATCAGCAATGCCGTCTGGCGCGTCAACTGCAAGCCTCTCGCAGCAGGATACTACGCCGGCGTCACCGCCGTGTGGTTGCTGCCACGCATTTACGGCTACCTCCAGCCACCTGTCGTTAACATGTATGCCCCCTACCCTCGCGGCGGTGTCATGGGCTTCTACTACAACGCCGGCAACGTGGTGATTCCACTCGTCGGAGTCCTGTTGGCTATGGTGGTTTATGTGCAGCAGCGCTGGAACTACAAGATCATTGGTTGGGCAACGAAGACAGACAGGAATAAGGTGCAGCACGCGTACTGAAGGATATGCATATGGCTATGCATTTGCCAATGCCACCACGCTGCTTGGGTTTTAAAGATTAATAGTACACTTTTTATATGAGTAACAGTTGTTTGAAATTCAGGGTTTCGTTCAGGCGACGTGCGTGCTCGTCAACGTTGCTTCAAGATCCGTCTCGATCGAGTGTCTTAATTGTCCTAATTGTTTTTATGTTGATTTAGATCAAAACTTTGTAATTGAATTACTGTAGTAAAAGATGTTTATTGGTAATTGTCTTTGTGTGAATTTAGATCATAATTATCACCGCTGGATCTTCATCTGAAAGCTCAGCGCTGTTGTCTAAATATATTCTGTAGATATTATTTTTCACCCTGAAAAATAATGAAATCCGATATTTACTGCTAGCATTAAAATGATCCATGAAGTTGGTGGATTTTATGGCTCCAGGAAACTTCTACTGTTAGGCTATGCTCGTTCATGAAACTTTAAATCATAACTCTAAAAGCAATATTACGTTTTAGTCATCAAAATTCTCTCCTCTATACCAATTTCTTCCACACTCATTTAAACTTCATATCTCTGCTCTGTAGCAGTAGACCTATGCGTCATACATACTTTTCCCACCCGGTCTCTCTCCTCCTTTTTTCCCACTCGCGTTCTCTCTCCTCCCGGCCTTTTTCTTCCTCCTCCCCACCTGCTCCACCGGCTCCCTCCCTCCTCCCCACCTGCTCCACCGGCCGCCTCCATCCACCTGCTCCCTCCCTCCTCCTCCCGTTCCTACTCCGTCTCGGCGAGGCCGGCCCACGCTCGCGCCATGCGCCATGCGCTGCCCTCCACCGGCGGCTGCTCATCTCCTCTTCTTCTCCCACCGACGCTGCTCCGCGCCACGGTGGTCCGATCCCCACAAGGAGCAGCAGCATCGGGGACGGCTCGCCCACGCGGCTCAGCGGCGGGGGCCGCTCGTCTCTTCTTCTCCCGCCGACGCTGCTCCGCGCCGTGGTGGTCCGGTCCCCGCGAGGAGCACCAGCACCGGGGACGGCTCGCCTGCGCAGCTCGGTGGCAGGGATCGCCCGCGCGGCCCGGCGGCGAGGCTGCCCGCGCGCAAGGGCAGTCCCCAGTGGTGGCCGCGCGCAAGGGCGGTCCCGGTGGCGGCCGCGAGCGTGGACTACGGCTTCTGGCGGCGCTTGGCGGCGATGATGGTGGGCTTCGACTGCTGCAGCCCCATGGGCATCCCGCCAAAGAACTCCTCCGACGCGGCCTTCTCCTCCCCGGCGAGCACAGGCGGCTGGCGGTGGGCGGGGGTGAGCTCGGCCGGCGAGGCTCCGGCTAACGGCCATGGCACGGGCCCCTTCCTCCTCTCTCCTCGCCCCTTTCCTCCTTGTCTCTCCTCTGTCACGGCCCGCAGCGTCCTTACCGGGCGCTCTGTACGAACGCCACAGGCACCGGGTGTGGGGAGCTACGGGATGGTAGCGTGCCCTTTAGCATGCCCCGGTGCAGCTCATTTTACGATAAAAACTCCTCCAGGATGCTATCCAGTCTACCAGTGCAGTCAGTCTTACTAGAATGGTAGAACCGCAAAGGTCCTGGCTCCTGATCGGGTACATGTCACAATTTTATCGTGGTCTTTTCGATTTTCGTTCACAATCTGATGGATGCCTCGTCCACTGAAACAAAAAATATCAGCACCTCTTCTTCTGTTCGCAAGAGTGCGTCGCTGCTGGGCATCATCGGTTTGGGCTCCCAGAAAGCGTGTTTTGCACATTCTTTGTTACGTTGAAATGGAAAATTATATAGGATTCACAAATAATCCCAGCAGAACCTAAAATAAGATGACTCGATACAATGGTAGACAGTAGAGTAGTGTAACCGCACATAAGTGACGACCCTGGCGGCTAAGCATCTGCCAGAACCATGGCGGCAAAGCTTCCGTGAAACTACAGTCGTCAACGGGGCCGCTCACAGTAGCAAATCAACTACATGGGACGGGGCCTAAGCGACTACATGGCGGCAAAGCAATCCATCCGAAACTATTACTAGAGTGCGGTAAAGCATTCATGGATGAGGCCACTGTGCTTTCAGAAGCAAGCATCTGCATAAGAGCGGGCCTAAGCGAGCTTGGTGGCAAAGCAACCGCACGCGCAACACTATGCTACACCAACCACTAGCAAGATGAACTGAAGTGAAGTGTAAAACATAGCACGATCACACAGAACACTGCAACCAAACGGGAACATGGTGACGAGCCGCAAGAGATTCTTCAGTGCCTCCCTTCAGAAAAGGGGTGATGATCCAGGCGGAAACCTAGATGCCATTGTCGCTGTCCTTAGAAGCTTCTAATGCATGGTAGGTTCCTAGAATTTGGTGAAGCCTGTGCAGCTGCATGGGGTTGAACAATGATGGCCCCAGAGAAGTGTCTTGCGCTTGAAGGGTCACTGTCATCCCCTAGGATGAACCCTTTGAGACCGACCGCCACCGCCATGGGTTGGGGGGTGTGGGACCACGCTGGCTACCGCCGCGGGGTGGGGGGTGGGGTGGATGGCTGGTCTGAAACGAGATCCGAAGCCCAAGGGCCCTGATCCGTCTGGCAAACACCAACCTAGTTGTTGAAGAGGTTTAGGGCGCGGGCCTGCCATTGTCACCGGCTGACGGTCGCATAGCCGTTGGGCGAAGGCCGCTGTACGAGGAAGGGGGGCCGCATGCCAGATCAAGCCCTCAAGGGCCCGGATCCAGCCAGCCGCCATTGTGGGCCGCTGAGGACATCGAAGGAGGTGAGGTGGATGGGGGCAAGAGGAGCGGGGGGTTGCGGTATGGGGAGGTGCAGATGGACTCCTTCTAAGGGCCGCCACCGCCACAAGCAAGCACGGCGACAGCGACAGCGACCGGAGGGAGAGCAAGGAGTCGGTGTTTGGCGGTGGTGCTGTCATCCCCCAAGTCGCCCGGGGGGTGGGGGGACGGAGGAGCTAAAGTTACTACATATACGTTGTCCATGCTTGCCACTAGATCGACTGCTTTGGGAATGGCATGCAGTTCTTGGTCCGGCAGCTTGCAAATGCTGGTGTCGTAGGTGGGACTAGCGGCGCCATGGAAAGAAATCACCGTGAGCATGGTCAGGGTCAGCCTGTCAGGTGGTTGTTCTTGTTGCAACACATGGCATCATCATCATTAAGCATAAAGCCATATACTCTACTCCCTTCGTCCTGAAATACAGTGCATTTGGCTTTTATTTTTTTTAAATATAGTTCATTCGGGAAATAAGAAGATCATGTTTACTTAAATAAAAGTATATGACATAGAAAATAATTCATTTATTTGCCAATTTTGTATAAGAAAGCTAAGAGTTCATATTTTAATTATGAGAATGAAATCAAATTTTAATATACTAGTCCATCAACCCGTGCTCTCGCACGGGTTAAAACTTTAGGATTAAATGTTTATATTAATATTTACTTTTAAGTATCATAATGACATAGTTAGTTAAATATATCAGTGGTATTAGTCGTGCCAAAAAGATTTTTTAAAAGAAAAGTCCATATACTTAATAAAATATGAAAATATCATTTCAAAAAGTTAAGCCCACACCATATCCCTTAAGATTAGCGATGGAGTTTGGTGTGAGATTACGATGGGGAAGACATAGACAGTAAGCCATTTTGACTTTCTTGGTTCATACTTTTTGCTATATATTTAGATAATATTATTATATTGAGATGCACAACAAAATAGATATAACAAAAAAATAATGTGAATTATAATTCATAGAAGGAGTAATGATATCCTCACTTCTCCAGATGGTTTTTAGCAACAAAATTTTATGTAGTAGTGGTTATATTATTAATATAGATATGTTAATAATTTTAATTAAAATATAAAAATATATATCTTAAGTGTGTATGTGAGAGAGATTTGCATGTTGGCACAATATGTATGTTTACTTAAATCAATTTTATTATATTATTTTTATAAAATGAGCAATGGAGAAACATATTGTGTGCTTTCAATATTTTCTATAAGCTAATAAAATAATTGTATGATATAGATAATTAGTAGAATGTATTAAATTAGTAGTAAATTCATATAGGTGGCCTTATTCATAACATCGTGCAATCTTGGTCCCCTATTTTTTTAACATTGTTAGCATGTACACCGGAAGTTATCTAACCACATTATAATCATAGTAACCAATAAGAATCATACTGAGACTTATTTGTTCACTGCTACCATGCAAGATTGCATCCCGTACTCTGGCGTCCATTGGTTAGTTTGTTTTTTCGTAGTTCATTTGTTGGCTTAATCAATCTCACTTAAAGTTTACTGATCATCGTAACAAAAAACTGAAATGTTATAATGACGATGATATTAATTTACCTTTTTTATATAGAATTACTATACAAAAATTGAATGATAAACACCACGATCATGGTAGACCAGAGAAATAGATTTCTATTTGTGTGTTGTTGATGAAAATGGGAGCTCTTAGTTTTTGACATATATTTCCTATGGCATTTTATTAATAAATACAATAATTAACTAAATATGGCAGATATGACAATATAATATTTTTATTTTATACTTTGTATTAACCAACTATGAAAAGAATGTTTGTAATGTTATCCAATTTTTTTAATTTTTTTCTTTTAAAAGAATATTTTGGATAATAGTATAGGTGGATAATTTTGATAAAATAAAACAAATCCAATGGTTATTTCAAGAGTTTCTATTTAATACCAAGATGTTTATGATTAATATGAGATTATCTAGTGTATTTTTATAACACACTTCTAGTGTATTGATACATTAACCAAGTGAACGTGATTAGTTAGTCAATCTAATATTTTATATTAACTTATCTATGAATAAATATATATAAGGCAGATTTTTCCTCCTATCTGTATGACCAAATGTTTGCACTTTTTCTTTACAACAAAAATAAATTTATTAATCTAGTTACAAACATGGTGGCTACAAATATTTGTATTAATAATATTAACTAAGTCAAGATGATAGATAGGCTAATCTAATATTTTATATTAACCAACTATACGGCAACGTCAAATTTTTTCTTTTGTCATGAAAAATAGATTTTATTTAGTATTATAGTAGTCATAGATAATTTATATACAAAATAGTTATAAACATGATGGCTATAAATATTTGTATTAATATTAAAATATATTAACTAAGTCAACGTGATAGATAGACCAATCTAATATTTTATATTCATCAATTTCGCATTTTTTCTTTTGTTTTAAAAAAATAGATTTTATTTAGTATAATAGTAGACATAGATACGTAATTTATATGCAAAATAGTGATAAACATGATGGCTACAGATATTTATATTAATATTAAAATATATTAACTAAGTCAACATGATAGATAGACTTATCTGATAGTTTATATTCACCAACATCGCATTTTTTCTTTTGTTTTGAAAAAATAGATTTTATTTAGTATAATAGCAGACATAGATACTAATTTATATGCAAAATAGTGATAAACATGATGGCTAAAAATATTTGTATTAATACTAAAATATATTAACTAAGTTAACGTGATAAATAGACCAATCTAATATTTTATATTCACCAACTATGAGGCAACATCATAATATTTTTTTAGAAAATAGAATTTATTTAGTATAATGGCTCGTGGGATAATTTATATGCAAATTTAGGAGGTCACTTTATGTATTTTTCATAATGACAAAGGTGGGTAATTTCTTTATAAATTACAATAGATTCAATGGTTATTATCGAATATGACGATTAGAGTGCGAATTGGCTTGTAGTCCAATGGTAGGATGGTCCAGTGGGACGCTATCCACCAGGGTTTAAATCCTGGTGCTAGCACCTTTTTCTAGGATTTTCTCAGGATTTACCAGCGTTATGCACTAAGTGGTAAGCGACGTTCCCGTCGACGACGAGGCGCCAGTGGTGACTTTGGGAATCTCCAGATCTGCCAGCTGCTCAGTCCTTCGAAGGTGCTCATAGGGGTAGGGGTAGGTTTGCGTACGTGTATTCATAGGGGTGAGTGTGCGTGCGTGTATGAGCATCTACATTATACTATGTAATTCTAAAAAAAATATGATGATTAGAGTCTAGGAAATTAAAGGCCAGATATTTTTGATTATTGTGAAAATTTTTAAAATTTATCTTTTTCCTAGCGCATCTAGTGAGAGTTGACGTGGTGCATCCGTTGAAGCATATATCTATTGTTCTCTTTCTTATTTTAGTTTAGAGTTAAATACAGTGTAGAGCCACGAACTTGTAGCGTTGTGTCAATTGGGTCCATAAACTAGGAAACCAGGTATCTACACTCATAAACTTGCGAACCCGTTCACTCTGGGTCCAAAACCAAAAACCAGCCCGATTTTTACTGATGTGGCGCGCAATTTTATAAAAACAACCCTGCAGCCATCTCTTATCTCACCCGGTGGCCCTCACCCTGCTCCTCGCCGATGTGCGACGCCGCCCCTGCTCCCGCGTATGCGCCGCCACCCCTGCTCCTCGCCGGCACCAGCGGAGACCACCTCCGTCGCGCTGTGAGCGACCAAGAAGAGGAGGCAGAGTCGCGCATCGAGAACACGGGTGAGCGCGCCTCTGCCGCGGGCACGGCCGTTGGACACGGGAGCCGCTGCGTAAGCGCGAGCTCGGCCGCGCGCGCGAGCTCAGGCGCTGGACGCCACAGGCGTGGGAGCTCCAAGGAGGTCCTGCTAGACACCCGCCATGGACACGCACGGACGCACGGTGCCGCGAGCTCCTCCACGGGACGGAGCAGGGAATGGCACGCTGATGTACGACGGGCAGCATGTGCAGCTCTGTTCTGTTGAAGTGTAGCGGGTCGTCGTAGTCCCTGGTGCTAGCGATGGAGACCTTTGCCGGGCGGCTGATGAGCCACCGCGTCATCGTCGGCGGGTACTCCACAGTAACCTCTATGGAACAGTCCATCCCGTCTTCAAGGTCTTTGCTCATCGACAGGAGCCGGCGCCGCGGGGCATGGACGGTCCGGCAGCCGATCAGGTACATTCGCCCATCCTCTGCGTTGTACACGCCCTCCAGTGACATCACCGGACTTGCACCGTGACAGTTCCCGTATGACATGAGCTCCACAGACACATTCAGTATCTGCTGCCTCTCCTCGCCATGGACGGCTCTCTTCAACAGCTCGACGATCCGCATCCTCGACCGACACTGGAACTGGGTGAGTAGTTTCGTCCGACGAGGGTGCCGACAGATTGTATCTGGAGTTCAAAGAACGGCCTATCATCGACCCATTCTGGCACAAACGGCGGCAGCTTCCCCATGCATTGGTAGCGAAGATCAAGCTCGTCGGCGAGGTTGGACAGGCTCCCAATGTCAGCAACGTCACCATTGGCAGCGCCGCCAGCGTCGACACTTGGATAGCTGAGCAGTGACTTGGCAACGAAGCTGTCGCGAAATCCAGTTGGTTCGCTCGATCGAAGAAGCTCCCGAGCCTGATCGACCTTGGTGTAGATGTACGACATGCGCCGCCGCGACGACGTCTCGTAGGGAGTAAACCTGCCGTACAGTCGTTGCTGGAACAACAGCGGAGGATGGCTCCTGCCAGTGCCATCCATGGCGGTGATCTGTCCGGCGACGATTCCGCGGCGAGTCATCGACACCTTCGTCTGCACGGAGAGGGTCACACGGTAGTGGCAGACTGGCAGGCCTCCTTGCCGACGCCAAGGCAGGCCACCATGTGTGTCCGCCCCGTGCACGGGTTCCACACGCCCTCGGCGGACAGGGTCGTGCTGCTCAGACCCGTCCGCTTTGACGCCATGGGCTGGTACTCCCACGGCAGCACGTAGCGGAACACGGCTGCCACCCTCGCGGCCGCCGTGCCGCCGACGATGCTGCCGCCCATGAACTCGCACTGGAGGCCGCTCACCACGATAGCAGGAGTGAACGCCATGTCCTCCGCCGTGGCGTTTGTGGCAGTGGCAGGGGGGTGGCTGGTGGACATGAAGGGCCCGAGCCGGCTGCAGAACTCGTCGGTCCCCTTGCAGTCCAAGTTTGGAATGACTTCCATCATATTGGGAATTGATTCGGAAACCATGTCGCAGGGAGAGGCGCGTCTGTTCAAGCGGTGGTGCTCCATGGCGTCGCCTTCATGGAAGGGCGGGTGCTCGTCGTCGTCGCACACAGTGGCATTGAACTCTGGCGTGTCTTGTTGCTGGAATTGGTACCCGCGTCCGTACATCTGGAGCTGGGACACCAGGCGGACGGTGTCGAAGTAGGCTCCATCAGACTTGGCGTTCGTGCTTGTCATCACGCCATGCACGGCCCGAGTAGTCAGCCTCGGCGTCTTGGGGTACCGTAGCACGAGCAGGATGTTGCCGTCGGACACCACCGGCGGCTCCAACTTGCTGCCAGCGCCACGGTTCTTGGCCCAGTCCCACGGGTCCGTGCTGTTGCTGCTGCGCACGGGGAGAACGACGTCCCCGACCGTACACAGCACCCTCTCGCCACCGCTGCCGTTCCCCGGCGACCTCGTCTCGGTGTAGACACCTTGGAACAGTACTTGGATCTTGGCGATCCCTGGCCGGAGGTCGAACTCCGGCACCGGACATGGCTCCGTTATGTCAAAATACGGATCATGCGAGCAGGAGCTGTTGCGGGCGATGGCAAAGGTGAGGATGCTGCTGGCGTTGAGTGCTGTTCGCGGCCCTGGCCGTTGAGCCGCCATGTCGTCTATGTGCTTGAGACTGAAGGACGCCAGGGGAACTGCTTCAAGCTGCGATTCAGGACCGGCCACCGCCGCCGGATCGGCGTAGCTTCCATGGAACGGAAACAGGGACCCTTCGCCGGCGTCGTGGCTCCAGTCGCCGTTGATGAAGAACAGCTGGTACATCAGGTTGTGTCCGTCACGGTCTGCATCAGCCTTCAGCTCCGCTGCTGATGAGAGCACGGACTGGCAGCGCCGCTCGATGTCGGCGAACCCGGTGTAGCCTTGATGGATGGGTCCTTCACACATGCTTGGATGGAACGACTAGTGGCACCGGGTCGTGGCATAGAGTTGATATAACTGAACAAGGTGGCGTAGCAAGATCAAGCCGGCAAGAATCAGCATGGGAGTGGTGAGGATCTTGGCGGTCTGCATCGGTGTGGACTGCAGGAATCAGTAGCCTTCAGTAAGGTACACGAACTGCACAGAGAGAATTCCTGAATGAATAATTAAGATGAAAGTCGTAGCAAGGTGCAGAGTTGATCGATTACCTTTGCTAAACTTCTTCAGAGTGGAAGAAGGCACGAGGAGTCAAACATGCAAACTGTTGGAGTTCTGAAGTACGCGACTCCGGGCATTGCTAGTATTGTCGGGTGGGGTACCTAGTTGACCACGAACTGCAAGTCTGCAACCTACCCACGTGTACTCATGTGCTTTCGAATCTCCAGGATCAAGCATATAAGTCAAATAAAAAGAGAGATCAAGATACGACACGAGAAACCAAGGCAACCATAACCAATTGGAGCCATTGAACTGGTGCAAAACGACAACTAATTTCTGACATAAAAAGATAAATTTTTTACAACATACATACAGTAAGAATGAAAACTGTCGAAAACCTCCTCAACCGTAGGATGGACCTCTCCTTACCACATTGAGGACCCTGCTAAGAGCATTACTGCCAAACTCAAGAACTTAAGGAGAGTCTTAAAACAATGGCAGCAAAATATTTCCTCCTTAAAGCAGAATATTGACAGTATCAAGCTTGTCCTCTCTTTTTTACACATGCTAGAAGAATTCAGAGATTTAAGCATTGTGGAGCGGAATTTTAGGAAAATTTTGGAAGAAAAGCAAATCAATCTCTTACAGCAGCAAAGAGCTTATTGGAAACAAAGAGGAAATATCAAGTGGGTCACCTTGGGGGATGCAGGTACAAAATTTTTCCATGCCCAAACAACTATCAAACACAAGAAAAATTTAATTGCTGAGCTTATGGATGACAATGGTAATATAGTGGTTAATCATGAAGATAAAGCCAATCTCATCTGGCAATCCTTCAGAGAAAGACTTGGCATTCAGTATTAATGTTTCCTCCACCTTTGATTATAGCTCCCACTTCCCCACTCACCCTGATCTATCTCAATTGGTCACTTCCTTCTCCACTACAGAAATTGAACTCATTGTGAAGCACTTACCAAGAGACAAGGCTCCTGGACCTGATGGCTTTAACACAGATTTTACTAAGCACTGTTGGCATATCATCAAGGGGGATTTTTATAGGCTATGTTCAAAATTCTATAAGAACGATCTTTGTCTTCAGAGTATAAATGGGTCACACATTACCCTGGTTCCTAAGAAAGATGATGCACAGAAGGTCACTGATTATAGGCCTATCTCTCTGCTTAACACTTCAGTCAAGATCCTAACAAAGCTATTAGCTAATAGGCACCACAATTACCTGCCTTTTCTTCTCCACAAAAACCAGTATGGGTTCATTAAGAATAGAACTATACAAGATTGTGTGACATGGGATCTATCATTCAAGGAAGGAGATCCTCATTCTCAAGCTTGACTTTGAGAAAACATTTGACAAAGTAGAGCACCAGTTTATGCTGAACATCATGGAGCACAAGGGCTTCCCAGTTAGATGGATCAGTTGGATAAAATCAATTTTTGAATCTGGAACCTCTGATGTTCTGCTAAATGGAGTTGTAGGGAAAGTCTTTCACTGTAAAAGGGGAGTAAGACAGGGTGACCCTCTTTCCCCCTTCTCTTTGTACTGGCAGCTAATTTTTTACAGACCATTTTGAACCAAGCTAGGAGCAATGGTCAGCTTAACTATCCTGTAGGTGTTTCTTGTGATCTGGATTTTCCCATCTTACAATATGTCGATGATACCCTCATCTTTATGAATGGTGATTTAAATGAGTTAGCTCATCTCAAGGATATCCTATCCAGATTTGCAGAGGAATTAGGTCTGAAAGTGAATTATGCCAAGTCAATGATGGTCCCAATTAACATCACTGAAGAAAGGCTGAATGGTTTGGCTAACTTTTTTGGTTGCTCCATTGGCTCCTTGCCATTTACATACCTGGGTCTTCCCTTTGGTCATAATAGGCCAAGTGTTGTTGATTTTTGGCCTCTGGTGAACAAGTGTGAAAGAAGAATGGTGGCTTTTTTTTCCTTTCTTACTAAGGTAGGTAGACTCCAACTTACTAATGTCATTCTTACTGCCCTGCCCACCTTTGCCATGTGCAGTTTTCAGTTGCCAAAGACAGTCATCAAACAGATTGATAAGTATAGAAAGCACTGTCTATGGAGGGGATCTGATATTCATAGCAAAAAAACCATCAAAAGCAACCTGGCTTTTGGTATGGCTGCCCAAGGAAGATGGAGGTCTAGGTGTCTTGGACATCACTTTGCAAAATGAGAGTCTTCTCCTTAAGCATCTGCATAAATTCTACAATAAGCAGTCTGTTCCCTGGGTGCAGTTAGTCTAGGAAAAATATTACCCTAATGACAGGTTGCCTCTCATCTCCAATGTCTTAAGAAGTTGCTCTTTCTGGTGGAGAGATATTCTAAAGCTACTACCAAAATTCAAACAACTGGCCTAGATTACCATTCATGATGGGTCTACTTGTTTGTTATGGTTAGATACATGGAGATCTGCTCCTCTCTATCAATTGTTCCTAGAGCTTCATTCTTACACCAATAATGCTAAAGTTTTAGTCTCTCAAGCTGCTGTGATGCCTTTGCTACATCACCTCTTTCATTTAGCTTTGTTTGTTGAAGCCTACAATCAATTCCTAGAATTTTCTTCTCAGATTTAAAACCTTCAGTTATCAACAGAAAAGGATGTCTGACAGTATTCTTGGGGCCAGCTCTTCTCTTCCAGTAAAGCCTATAGACTACTCATTGGATCAAGGCAAGTTCCTGCTGCATTCAGGTGGCTATGCAATTCAGCATGTCAGAATAAAAGGAAAGTCTTCTTCTGCTTGGTCTTACAAGAACGAGTTAGTACCAGGGCCCTTCTTAGAAGGCGTAATATGCACCTGCCGAGCTACACTTGTGTCCTCTGTCATTTGAATGCTGATGAAGATATTATCCATCTCCTGTTCCACTGTTCTTTTGCTTCTACCTGCTAGTTCTCAATATCTCTGACAGTCCCAGGCACCTCCATTCCAAATGATATTGTTGAAGCGTTGAAGATTCAGATAAATCAACCTTTCTTCATGGAAGTCATTGTAACAATGTGTTGGTCCATTTGGATGATGCAAAATGACGCCATTTTTAGAGGCCTCCCTCATTTAGTTCAGCAATGCAAAGAAGTTTTCAGAAAAGAGTTTGCCTTAGTTAAGCTAGGAGCAAAGCCTGTAGTTCAGCAGCGTCCAGATTCATGGATAAGACATCATTTGTAACCTTTCTTATTTTCTTTCATACCTTTTATGTTTCATGATGTAATTTTGTACAACTGTTACCTCTTTTAATAAAAGTCCAGTAGGGGTTCACACCCCTCCTGTTTCATAAAAAAACCGTTTTCTACTTTTACATTGGAATACGAAAGCGAAATCGAAAACTTTCAGAATTTCAAAAGTGAACCAATTCGAGTAGAACTATGTCGAACATGGTCGGTATACGAAATACCAGCCCACAATGCATTATAACAATAAACAAGTGCATGACCAAATACATAACAAGTTAACAACTAACAAGTAAAATAAAACAATTAATTAGATTAAAATGAAAAGAGAAAGAAATAAAGAAGGATAAATCACCACCTATAGAAAAGTAAAAGGGAAAAAGAAATATAAAAAAACTAGGAATCATACATGCGCATGCATGAATCGAAAGTAGAAAAGTAGAAATCAGTCTAATAAAAGCCTAAATTATTTTGTTCCGATTTCGAATTTGTTGTTTTGAATTTTCAACAGAATTCAGATCTGTTCAAATTTTTTTGAAAATGCGAATTCGTTTAGTTTAAATGTAGAAAACAATGCGGTTTGGTTTGGGATATTTCCGTTCAGTTTTCATCCTTCCGTCCAGAAATAAGTGACCCAGTACTCCATTAGCTAGAGAAGCTAAAGGGTCACTTATTCATACACGAAGGAAGTAGGTGGTTGACTTAACTAGCGCTAGGGGTGCAAACATAATGTATAGCTTCACTGAGGAAAGAATGGACTGCTCCATAGAGTCCATAGAGGTGATAGTGGAGTACCCGCCGACGATAACACAATGGCTCATCAGTCGGGAGGCAACGTTCTTCATTGCCAGCACGAGGGATATTTACTGTATAAACCGCGTCGCATGTAAGGTCTAAGAACAACACTAATGATGATGATGATAATAATAATAACAACAACAACAACAAAACAATAATAATAATATACAAATATATATACACACATCCCTAGCAATAACTTATCATAAATAAAATAGCAGAGTATATTTTCTTTGCTCTATTAGAAAGTAGGTAGGAAGCGTACGTGGCCCCGGTGGCACTTTGGAAGGTAGCGACTGAGCGGCTTTGGTGGAGCGCTGCTATTGGACAGAACGCATGGAAGCCTTAGCAGTAAAGGAGCAGATAGGGTCGGCCGAGAAGATAAGAATGGACGGTGAAAAAAAATTTAAATCAGCATGCGCTGAAGCGATGAGCTTGACCCAGTAGATATTCTGGTGTCACAATAGCTATAAATAGGACCCTATCCAATGCATGCCATGCACACCCACGCCACCCACGTCAGGTACTCTGTGCTTGCCGCAGCCCTAGTGCTCTTGCACTCAACTGTCTAGTCACTCATGACAGCTCTAGACTCATTTTTATGCATATGCATGCTATGACTGTCATTCATGTACAACCAAATATATGTGATGCCTACTCATGTATACATGCCAGGCCCATGCTTAATTAACGGATGTTGATGATCTGCATGCACGAGGCCACCATTCATTCTACTTGACATGCCTAGCTACCACTGCGCAATTTGTGTGCTATTATTTTTACTGAAGTAATGGCATCTAGTTTAATATCAGGAACCCCACTAAAAGACTCTTTGGAGAAACTAAATAGCAAAGGCAAGACTGTGTGTACCAATTAATTTTCTGTACTTGATTTCTGCAATAGTATGAGGGAACACATGTCTGATCCTATATGGAAGAAGGGGGGTTACCGGCACACAAATAGGCATAAGACGAGTACATGGGCATGTAGGCATACTCAGCCTGGGACTGCCAAACCTGAAAGAATGATGCACGGGTAGGCCGTGGTCAGTGTGGAGGTGAATAGTCCACGCAAGTGGGGAATTTGGTGATGAGGCTCTTAGATCAAGGGTATTTCCTGACAATAGTAATTATTGGTGGGAGATGGTGACAGTGATCATAACTAATCTCTGAAGAGGGAATCCGAAATCACTCCACAATTGCTAATTTATTCTCTATCTATTTATATCTTCTTTAATGAAATTATTTTCTAATACCTTGCTCTGAGTATATGTGTGTAAACATACTCATGTACCTCTTGCTTGTGTTGGTATGCGCAGAGGAGGTAGAGAGCAACAGTAAAAAGGAGGGGACGCATGAAGATGAAATGCATGCCTAGATTTTGGGTAGCTGCGCTTGATTCTAATTAAGAACAAAGGCTTGCCGTGTGCTAGGCTTTAGGGGTGCCGGATCAAAAGTGAGAAAATTGTTGTTGTACTACTTTTATGTAATGCTTGAATACAATAAAGAAGTGTTTTGTGAACATGATGTCTACTTAAGGCTAGTGTGTATAAGATTTTTTTTATACACATACAAAGCTGTCACGTTCGGTGTTTTTTTTTTTTTTTTTTTTTGGCGTGAAATCGCACATCGCATACTCCAGGTTTAGCATGGGGTCCTTCTTGTCATCTCCCTTTATCGGAAGCACCGTCTTAGGTAGTTTTTCCGTGGATTGGATGAACTCGACAAGTTGCACTCGCTTCAGCGCGAAGAGAACATGGCCTTCTAGAGGATATAAGAAGTGATACACCGAGAAAGAAAGCACATGCGCTTCGTGGGAGGAAGCGAATGTCATGGAAATTTATAAGGAGACTAACTCTGATACCATGTAAAGATTGAGTCTTGTTACTCTGTTTCGTGTTATGTAGGCACGAGAATAGCCCTTCGATGGTGGCACGGCATGAGATACAACAGAAACAATCAATATTTTATTTACTCTATACATCTTGTGCTACAATCTAAACTATGAAACTACGTACAGGTACAATAACACTAGATGTGCACCTTGGAGGGATATTTATTATCTAAAAAATACAACTATAGGTATAGGGTGGGGCTCCAGCTCTTCAGCATCGTGGCATATAAAAATGAGGGATTGTGAATTAATTTTTGATCAGCTAGCTACCGCAGCTGCGGAAGTAACTCACTGTACTGGGCAAAAGACGGACTAATGATGGTGCATACGTAGGTGGGGTCACATGTAACTCAGATTCCTAGGCTAGTAGCACGACAGACAAAGGGTAAGGCTCTTTATCGTGACTTTGATATCATACCTGATCTTGCTTAGCGTATCAAACTCTAAATATAAGATATTTTTCTCAATCTTAATGTAAAAATAGGACCACATAATAACTAGCTTACATGTTCATACGTTACGAAAGAACCAAACACATACGTCAACTCAATTTTATATAATCGCTAGAAAGGAGTTGTTTTAACTCGTATAAGCACAAGTCATGAGGCTGAGTCAAAAATAAGATACGAAGAGCGTGACCCAATAGGTCTATCCTGGAATTAAACTCTATATATAATCGTTAGACCTGAGCTGTTCTAACTCGTATGAGCGTCTAAAAGCACAGGTCGTCAATCTAGATCAGATACGATGGATATATTGTTGTTTCTTGGCACAAGAAGAACAGGGTCCCTGACCATACACAGCACCCTCTTGCCACCGCCATTGTCATGTGCACGGGCACCGGTCCCCGCTGACGACCTTATCTCCGTATACACGCTTTGTAACACTATATGGAGAGACTAAGGACGCCACTGACATTGAAGGCGCCAGATCGGGCGCCCCGCCATGGAATCGTCTCCATGTGTGTGAGCCTGAAGGCGCCAGATCGGGCCCCGCCATGGAATCGTCTCCATGTGTGTGAGCCTGAAGGACGCCTTCAAGCAGGTCAGGATCAGCTGGTACCGTTGGATCAGCATAGCTCCCGTGGAATGGAAGCGGGGGAGCTTGGCCGGTGTCTTGGCTCCTGTGCCGTCCATGAAGGACAGCTACATCAGGTTGTTGCTGTGACGGTCTGCATCAACCTTGAGCTCCGCCGCTGATGAGAGCACGGATCGGCAGCGGCGCTCGACGTCAGCGAACTGGATGTAGCTGTAGCCTTGATGGATGGGTCGGTGGGTACTTTACACATGCTTGGATGGAACGACCGGTGGCAGCGGTCATGACATATAGATCATATAATCGAACAAGGTGGCGTAGAAAGAACAAGGTAAGAATCAGCATCAAAGTGGTGACCATCTTGCCGGTCTCCATCGGTGTGGACTGCAGGGAAACAGTAGTTTCAGTAAGGTAGCTATTGATTCGCCGAACATAAGCTATTCTCCAGCTACCGAAAGCGGTGATTAATTCTAAAGTTGATCGAACTGCACTGAGAATTCTGATTGAATTCGGATGGCAGTCGTAGCAAGGTGCAGAGTATTACCTGTGCTTAGAGCAACCACAATGTTACAGCAAAGCAGTCCATAGTGAATTAAATAATCTGCAACAGGTATTGTGGCACTGGTCCATAAGGTGATCTGTAGCATCAGGTATCCATAAGCTTATGGCCTGGCCATAAGAATAAAAAAACAATACTTTCTCTCTCTCGGTTGTCTCCTACCTGCACCCGACGCTCGTGGCATCGACACGGAGAGAATCGGCATCCGATGCTCGCTACATCGACAGCTCACGGGTGAGCCCACGGCGAGCTCCGCCCAGCCCCGCCGTCCTGCCATCCGCTCCGGCCTTGAAGAAGCCGCTACAGCTATCCATGGCGTGCTTGAGGAGGTCGCCCCAGCCATCCCCGTCGCTCGCAAAATCACCGCCCGGCCATCAGCTTGTACCGAGCTTCATCGGATCCCCTTGGTTGGATCTTGGGCACCAAGTGGCGCTGCCTACACGTCGGCGAAGGAGAAGAGGGAGGGGACGGACCTCGGTTGCCTGTTGCCTCGCTGGTGGAAGAACAGAGGAGGTAGGGGCCAGATCTGGGCGCCACGTAGGAGAAAGAGGAGGGGGACGCCAGTACAGGAGAAGAAGAAGAAGGCGCCGGTGCCAAATGCAGAGGGCAGAGGTGGGCGCCGCCGGCCGGTGAAGAGAAGAGAGCGGTGCTCTGGTGCGTATCGAGACGAGGAGGGCGGCGCTGGTGCGAAGGCGAAGAAGAAAGGGGCGTTGATTTTTTATGTGATGATGGGCCCCGCTTTCTGGTCTATATAGACTCAACATTGTGGAGCTAGCCATAGCAATGGGCCACGGACACACATCTGGCTCATATGGACCAAGTAGCCCATTAACATTGCGGTTGCTCTTAGCTCCTTCAGAGTACAAGGACTCAAAAATGCAAACAGTTCAGAAGTCGGGCACTGCTAGTATTGTCGGGTGGAGCCCAGCTCACACAACGTACCAAAGTACCTAGTTGACCATGGAACTACAACTACCCACATGTACTCAGCATGTGCCTTCAAATCTCCAGGATCAAGCATTAACTCAAATAAAAAGGAGAGATCGTGATACGACGCGAGAAACCAGGCATGTGCACAGTAACAACTAATTTCTGACAGGAAAAGATTGTACAACATATAGTATAGGTGGTTGACTTAACTAGAAACAAATATGCTCTCCCAGTGGTGCAAAATTCTTTTCTTTGTAGAAAGCTAAATTCATAATTCCAGAACAGCAGTATAATTTGAGAGTATTTATTTTGTTTTTAAAAAAACGTGAGAGCACTAGTTTAAAAAACATAAATTGTCTATCAAAATATTAGTGTAAACAAATAAAGACTACGGGCCTATCACATATAGTGGTTCCAATAGCTTCCATAGTTTTAGGTCCTGAGTTCGACACTCCTTGGTAGGGAATATTCAAAGATTTAACAATATTATGCTTTTAGCGGTTGACGACATTTATATAGACATTGAGGCGCTCTCAGGCAACTAACCCGTGGATGAATTGCAAACTTGATATGGATCTTGATGCAAAAGGACAACCATTTTCTCATTTCTCAATGCACAATTCCTTTCTCATTTACAACGTTCAATCATCATCTATGCTCTGTTGATGTAAGTGACTGACCGAGAGATAAGTGAAACAGTGCTTTCTAGTCGTTCAACAGGGCATATAGATGGTGATTGATTTAACTACTAGAGTACTAGAAGAGAGTAGAGACAAATGCGCCTCTTGGTTGCAATTTTTTTTCCCACGTTTCTCTAGGGCTGTAGTGCTAGTGCAAGAGAGTTTTGCATCCCCCATAATGTTTCAAAGGAATCAGATTGTTCAGAAATGTTCAGTCTGTTGAGAGGGCGTCAAATACAGTTTAGAATTGCCGTAACAGAGTTCAGAAAGTTATCAACCCTGTGCCGCGCGTCTCCCGCACCAGCATGAATGTGTCATGGCCGGGCCGCCGCAGACGGCGGGAAGACGTTGCACCGGCACACCGGGCACGTCGAGTTTCTGCTCAGCCACATGTCGATGCACTGCTGGTGGAACACGTGCAGGCACACCCGTAGCCGCTTCACCATCTCCCCCTCCGCCGCCTCGTCTAGGCACACCGCACACTCCATCGTGCCGCCGGCCTGCTGCGGTGCTCACCTGACGACGCAACGGGGACCCGATCACCAGCTACGCTGACCGTCGTCGTCACCTTGTGCCACACCGGTGGCTCCTGTGGAAGCCGTTGATTGAGGACGGTAGCGTGGCCCTCGCTACCAGTACTGCCGGCGGTGACGGCGGGCAGGGAAGGTCGGCACAACACCAGGAGTAGCCGACTGGCGGCCGCAGCCAAAACAACGAGGATGGCGAAGAATGTTGCCTTCGCCGGCGACGTGCCGAGAAAATTGTGGGTGGCGCAGGCTGCGAGTGTGATCCATACAGATACAGCGCTGATGTAAGCGAGAGCCGCTGGATTGCAGTGCATTTCACCGGGGCTTTCTGTTTCGGCGCAAGTTACGTGTGTCAGCGTTTGCAAGCTGCGCATAGAGTTTGCTAAGCTGCTACTAGGACATCAAATTATTAATAGCAGGACCGCTTTGTTCCTGAGCGCTACAAACGAAGAAGGGCTATGATTTTGAGGAGAATGATTGCGCATATCTCGCGTTAGTACTTTGTTCCCATAGGTATGTCTTGACAGTTTGCCTCGTTCTCTTCGTTAAACGATATTCCTCCGGGTCCTAAAATATTTGATCTATTCAGATTTCACCCTAAAATAATTATCATTCTCACTTCTAAATGCATGTATATTTCTAGTGTCTGAATACACTTTATTTTTTACCCGATACATCACTATCTCTATTTCCAAAGAAGGATTTTTGTTGAGAATGTATTACCTTAAGCATTGATATCTATGAAAGACCCTAAAATATCTACTAATATAGGACAGATGAGGTAACGTTTCTGAAACGAACAGATGAGGTAACGTTGTTTGGTCGGTTAGCAGTGTAAAAGAGTTGGCTCTTAAAATATTTTATTTAGTATCAAAGGAGAGAGAATGATAAGAAATTTATTTATAAAGAGCTAAGAGCCACTGTGCTATCGTTGTTGTTATTATGTAGGCTATTTTTAGAACTTCTTATATAAAAATTAAGCTCGAATAGCTTTGTTATCTTATTTTGTAAAATATCAAACAGATTGTTTCTAAAATCTCGCATGGCAAATATAGCTTGTATATGTTGTTAGCCACGTAGCCTCATCGTTCTAGAAAGTTTGTTGTTACTTTCTGTTTTTTACAAAGTTTTCTATTTTAGAAGTTAGGTAAATTAAAAGAATCATAGGTTTAGCCACATGTTTTTACCAAATCTTTTGGAGTTGCTCTAAGCTACGACATTTTCTTTTTTTTTTTTGACTGAAACTGGAGGGACAGAAGTCCCTGCAGTGATTATTGAAAAGCAAACAACGAAGTCTTACAACAGAAAGAAAAGAAAACAACAGGGTACAGGGTACACAAGCTACGACATTTTATTATCATTTATGTTAGATATTTAGGTAATTTTTACATAAATTAATCCAGAAAATTGGCATCAAATTTATTTATAATACAATATACGTGCACACGTGATCTATTTGCAACATTACACATGAAGGCTATCGCACTGATCACAACAACAGCACTGAAAACACTAATGTGATTACAGAAGTATACCAAGAGGCAGGACTAATGTCAAGGGCACCGGTGTCGCCGTTCTCGCTAATTAACATAGTGAGTTGCTGTAAGTTGTGGACCTCATTTGTTGCAGAAAGTGTCCGCCCGTGAAGGTCACAAGGAAGGTAGATGAAGTTGTTGTTCACAATAGGGTGCTGTCGAGAAGGAAACAAAATAGGCTTCTCGAAGTCATCGGAAAGAAACAGTGGCACAGTGCGCTCCTCAAAATATTGATTGCCAGCACACCAAAGCAAGTGTTACAGACAAGGGAGTGGTTTAAGAGGCTCGCTCACATTTGCACGCAGGGGATGGAGAGCAACTCAGAACCAAAACAAGGTGTCTTGTGTTCTGTCATATGCATAATCTGTGACATAAAGTTTAGCAGGTGTCTCGTCGGTTGTCATATGTGACATAGAGTATTTTGAAGCTAGAGTTTTTCTCTGTTTTAGAAAAACCCATGACAGGGACACGTGTGTTTGGGTGTTGTAGTAGTTTTGCCGGCAATTTCAAATGGTCTGCTTGCATGCAACTTACAAGTGTTCATATTCAATATAACAACATTTACTTGAGAAATATATTATTTAAATGTTCATATTAAATATAACAACCTCTACTTGAGAAATATATTATTTACATAGTGAAACTGTGAGTAGTCAAACTTGATCTTTTATTCAGTGCATCTGGTCACACAATTATCATGTAAGGTTATCTGTGGACCACAACTATTTATGTTCCTTGAACATGCCGTAGTTTTTTTTTCATCGGATCTTATGAGGACCTTGCATGCAAACTATTCAAAATGCTATGTGAATGTCTATATATAGAAAGCTCTCTCTAAAGACATGCACCATTAAGAGAGGACACGCAACCTCTGTAAAAAATAAAGAGGGTCGGGGCTCAATCTCTGAAACTCCAAAAAAAAACTATGGTTTGATAATACCGTGGTTTCTAAAACTGAGAAATAATTTGACCCCCTTCTTTCCCTCATATACCTAGGTATTTTAAAAAACCACAGTATTGGTCCAAAACTCTAAAAATACTGAGCATCCAAACAGGGCCTAATTGTTATCGCAGGACCTTGCGGAATATAGTAAACATGGGAGTAAAGTACCGACACCCCACAATGATTAACCTAGTTAGAGCATCTCCAGCAATACTACCTAAAACATACCCTCTACTTCTTTATTTAGGGTGCTACCTATATCTGTACTACCTAAATTTCATGATTTTCTCCAACAACGCTACCTTAAATAGACTACTCAAATTCATTTTAGCAGTCAATGGCGTGTGGGGCTCTTTTTGTTATCCTCTCTCATCTGTTCTCAACATAGACACGACGAGCAAAAAGGAGTAGAGCCGACGGGGAAGAGAGAACCACGCGCAGGCTCAGTCACCGATGATCCTCATCGAGGTTTGGTATCCGCGCGTGGATGGGGAGGCCTCGCCGCGGAAAGGGAGGGGCGCATGCATCACGGAGCCTGGCTGGCGAGGGAAGGGGCAATCGGCGGAGGTAGGACCAGCACGTCACACCAGAGATGTGGAGGACGGTTGCGCCTGGAAGCCACTGCGACGGGTGACGCCACGTTCGTCACGCCCGGGATCTCGTCGCTCCTGCTTTGCTGCTGTGCCATGGGTAGGGCCGCGCTGCAAATCGCCGGTGTCGGGCCAATAGGAACCTCTATCAGGAGATAGCGAGATCCAGGCCAGGTGGGGCCGATGCGACGCCGGCGGCCATGGGAAAGCTCCAGGTGGCCGCGTCGGAAGAAGAGGCCATGAGAGGAGAGAGAAAAAGTTGGGGAGAAGTAGAGGGCCAACAGAAGTACTTAGGTGTGTGGTAGGGGGTCTGCTAGAACTGTGTTTTTCCCCACTACTCAAATCTTAAGTAACGGGATCAAGTAGGTGTCATTGTTGGAGATGTTCTTACGGCTCTAATTAATTCCATGAACCACCCAAGTAGCAAAACCAAGCCAACTTTACAACGCATCATATCATTGCCACACTAAAAAATTTCTAGTTTTATTTGTGAACAACTTACCCTAAATAAAAATAGATGATTTTATATTTTTTTTCTAAGTTTCTAAAATTTAATTTGACCTTAAACAAATTAAACAATGCAAAATGTGAATTTTTTAATAACTTTTATATTTTAATTCGATAGGTTTTTGCATTCATGCCGTTGTATTGGTGTATATGAGTGGAAAATGTTTCAAAATACATTAGGGAGACGAATGTCTCTCCCCAGGGATGTTTCCGACTTTTTGAAATGAAATCCTACTTTTTTGAACTTAAACTTTGTATCTCTGGAAAATCTATTTCATGAGCTCAAACTAAATTATTTGAGTTTTTCATCCTTCAATCCATCTCTTGTATTTTCAGGAATTTTTGTGAGATTCGAAATATTTTCACACTTAAATAGTAAACTAGCAAATATGCCCTTGTGTTGCAACGTAAGAAAAATATTAAATATTTACGCAAAACGATAACATAAATAGTACATATCTATTTATCTTTTATCCTTCTATAATTATTTCATGAGACCATAAGCAAGGGAAAAAGCTAGAAGCACTCACTTTAACATCCATAATATAAATTAATTGTTGACAATAATATAACAATGTCAAATTAAACTATATCAAATTAAAGTGCCCCCTGATATACACATAAATATATATGGACAAAAGATATATCGTAACTTTAACTTTTATATTATCCTTGTGTTTTTTCAAAAAATATTGAGATTTTTAGCTTTTTTGGCACATCATATGAATCTTCATAATTTCTTGTCGATATGTCAAGGACTAATTTGTCCGCTATTGGTTATTATGGGAGACCGCTATCGATTTACACATGGTAACCCTCATCATGAATTACATATTACATTTGTTCGACTTGATTAGATAATAATTTACCCAAGTTTATAGTTCACACAATAATTAGTTGGATCAATGACTAATTCATATTTGATTGCTCAAAAAAGTGAGTAATTTATATTGTAATAAAAATAAATTTTTGGTAATTTATTATTATTAGATATAGATATAGATATAGATTAGGTATAGGTATAGGTAATAGATAATAGATAGATAGATATAGATAAAAGTTTTATATAGATATAGATATATATTAAGATTTTATAATAGATTTTGGTCGTGGATTATTTATTATAAAGTAAAAAAGTTCCAGCAATTCCGAATGGCTCTTAACAGCTCCACAGATTAACAATTTTTATTGATTTAATTTGCGTAAGGGTATTTTGGTCTTTATAACTTCATCTCGCCCCACCACACTCCATGGAGGTGGCCATCGCCTTCGTCCGCAATGCCTGGACCAGCTCGCGCATGCGCGCGCAGCATGGCGGGCGTGGGGTGCCACCTCGCCTTCGATGTCCAAGAATCGCACGGTCCTGCTCCGGCTGCGGGACGTACAGGCTCGGCGCACGTACAGGCTCGGCGGGCTGTCCAACAGCAGCACGGCGGAGAGGCTGTATGTGAGCAGGATGGCGAACCGTGCGCCGAGAGAGGCCGACACGGTGCGAACGGTAGCGCGGGACCTCTTGGCCGCCGGCAGTGAGAGGAGGAATGGGATGGAGGGGGAGATGCACACGGCGGTGGAGACGATGGTTAGTGGGCGGCGGCGGATGAAACCCTAGAACAAGTTTTTCATTTAAATTAAAAAAATATTTTCCTCTAACTATATATTACTTGAATTATTCACTTCAACTATATTAGCTAAAACATTATTGTTACAAATAAAAAAGTATGGTTTTACCTTTTTCTAAAAACTATAAAAATACAATTACCACTCAGATATTTGGAGTTCTAATTCCCCTCGATTTTGGAGCCGTTGGGAGACGTTACGGCGCCTATGACCCACGTATCATAGACATATCTCAACGGCTCCCAACACCTCTGCCTTGACGGCTCTCAACGGCTTTCCTCGTATTAGGCCCACTAATCATAGACACATTAAATATTTTCTTAATAATTTCCAACGGCTCTCCAAGCATTGTAAAAATATTCGTCAAAAAACCTCTAATAATTACATTTACTGTTTTTTATTTTTTAAAAATAGACAAGGAAAAAAGTCACGTAAACAACCAAACATGGACTTCTATCAAATCTAACGGTGAGAAACAGAAAGAAATGAAAGAGGAACCGGTCAAGGACAGGTAGATGCCTTGCACGTATGAAAAAAAAAATAGATGGTTGACAAAAAGTATTTATTTATTTTTTGAATTGACAAAAAGTGTTTATGACTGCACTTATACATCAAGGATCTCTATATTTCTTAAATTCTATTTAGATCCTCTTATCTTTTCTTTATCTCTTATACTTTTCCATCAGGAACCTTTCTTCCTCATATATTTCTCTTTCCATGCTTTTTGGCCAAATCACTAAGATTCAATCAATCCAGTCCAATACGGACTACCGAACCAAGCGGCGGACAGAAACAGGTGCTGGACAAAATTCATGCAGGAAATTTTGCCCTTTTATTATTGTTATTATTATTATTACTACTATTATTATATATATATATAAAGGTAAAGATTCTGGATTTTCTGGAATTACCTTTTTTCCCGAAATTCAAAAAACCTAAATAAGGAAATCCTAACCCTAAATCCTGGGCATATATATATGCCGACCTTCTTCCCGTGGCATTGGCTACAGATCTCAAATTCTTTTTATCAGCCGCCACTCTGATCTCCGTAGATCTGAAACCGAATTCTGCTGACGAGGATTCCCGGCGAACTGTTCGGCAACATTTTCAGTCGAGGTCATCCCGTTGCTGAGGAAACGATCACCATCACGAGGTTCGTCTCGATCTCCGCTACACCATCGTACTTTCCGTTTCGCGAATCCATGCACGTATCGTGGTTTCCCATCCTTTCAGTTTCTCTCCGGCGACCAAACTCGGTGAGCGGTTGTTCGTTTACATGTTGTCTGGTCACCCATCCTTCGACGCAGCCCCCGCCGCCACCCGCGCCCCTTCTCCAGGCCGTGCACCCTCACCTCGCAGCCGCCGGCAGACGCCACGGCCACCACCCACACCACGAAACACCCCCCCCCCCCCACCCCCCACACACCCCACCGCGCCGCCATCACCCATCAGCCATCAGCCCCCAACGCCGGCCAGCCAGAGAAGGAAACCACATTTTGTAGAAAACCTCCTTTCCCTTTTTTTCTATTAATTAGTTCTTCTTGTCATTTTTTTAGAAACAGTTCTTCTGTTCATTGAGTCCGGTTAATCTTCACGCTTATAAACTTTTATTTATTCCATGCCGTTTAAGTCCTGCAGTAGCTAACCCTTTGTTTTTTTTAATCCTGAGCCTTATTTTGTGTTAAAATGGAATTCTTCTTTGTTACCATTACAAGTCTATGGTTAACTACCTAAACGCCCCTAATACTTCCAATTCTATTATCTTTATGAGATTCATCTTTTCAATATATATTTTTATCCTTGTTTAATCATACAATGATATATATATATTTGATCGTTGTCATCACATTTTTACCTAAAATGCCTTTTCTCCCTATATACCTTGAAATATCCATATTTTTTTTGTTTGAGCTCTGTTTTTAGTTGTCCATACACTCACAAGATTGTACAAACAAGCCCCATGTGTTATTGTATTTTCATAAGTTGTTTATATAGTGTGTTGCACTCTATTTTTATTTATTTTTATATTTTGCTTGTATGATTGTGTGCTAGATGTTTGTCATGAATGGAAGGAAATCGTCAATGGATCCTAAAGACTAAGAGTTTTAGTGGTTGAGCATTTATTAGCTGAGGCAAGTGTCCTTATCATTTTGCACCTACTTTTGTTTTATTTTGAGTTAGGATAGATAGACCTTTAGAATGCATGTAGAGTTTAAACATGAATCTTATGCTATGGTCTACTGTATTTGCACTGTCATCATTGAAACCTGGGTTGGATGAGTAGTGTCATGCTTACCTTGCTATCATAGTTGTGTTAATTGTAAACTTGATTAATGAACTATGCAACATGGATCTAGAGTTGGTAACCTCTATTGGCATAAACATGATGTATAAAATATCAAGTGGGACGGACGCTTTGGTATGATGATTATATGGTTTTGTTATATAATATTGTGCTTCTTGGGTTGGTGCTCGTACCTGCTCTAGACTTTGAGGACCGATTAATGAACTAGTGTCCTAGCTTAACAGCACTGCCACGAGGCACGGGTCCATATGATACAACCTTGCTAATTAATTATGTTAATTCCATCGAAGTTATGCTACATGGAGATAGCTTGTGTGGCTTGAGTCTAGGGTGGAGTTTGCTCCGTGTTAGTGGTGCGTAGGTGTAAAATAGACTTGGAGGAGATTTGTAAAGGCCTTTAGTTTGGCCCCACTTGACACCTTGTAGTTCACTCCCTACTGTAGTCTTGAGGATACTTTATTTATTACCTTCTTTTGCAACTTGAGCCTAAAATAATCATTAATGCGAAAATTATTAGTGATTAGATTGCTGATGAATTTTTGTCTGAACTTTTGGTATCTGAAATTGAGTATTTGGAACATAATAGAATTCTATTCGTCTATATGCCTACTGTTTTTTTTGACAGGCCCCTACTATATTTGTTTTCTAGATCCACCACTCCCTGCTGTACAAGGAGTAGATTGATTTGTGGAAGGAGTGCTGGTGAGTCCACCAGCTCGATGAGATTTATGATTGGTACTGACATGGATCATCCTGAAGCTATGAACTGACATGTAAGATGTGGGAATTGTGTAAGTTGAGTTTCTTTGATTTTATAATAATTTTAATAATACATTATTGCATTTCTATTATAGATAATTCTTTTAAGAACTTGTTTGTTAGAAATTATGCATTATTTGAATATAGTCATTTGTTGTTTAAGCTTCAATTTAAGTTAGTGTTAACCTCTAAAATCCATCTCATGGATCCATGACAAATTTATTTGAAATTAGAGCCTTTGTGTCGTTAATAAAAATAAGTTTTGATCATTTATGATTTTATTTTGACAAAATAGATCTATACAACTATTTTGGCCATGTCCAACGGAGGCCTCCTAAGGCACCGGTGCGTAATGAGATTCTAAAGTGGGTCGATAATATAAAGAGAGGTAGAGGTCGACCTAAACTAACTTGGAACGAGTCGGTTAAGAGAGACCTTAAGGAGTGAAATATCCCTAAGGATTTAGCTATTGGATAGGAGCGCTTGGAGACTAGCAATTAACGTGCCTGAACCGTAATCTTTTTCTTATACCATTTATGTGTTCTTTGTTTTCATGCCTCTTTTGAGTTTCATCTCTAGCCTACCCCAACTTGCTTGGGACAAAAGGCTATGTTGTTGTTGTTGTTGTGATCTATACAACTATGAGTTATTGGAATTAGTGTCTATCTCTCATGTTGCAACACATATGTATGTTTGCTAGTAATAAAAGCATCTCCAACAGTTTGGTAAAATTCACTTGCCAAATATTGTGTTTTGACAAGTTACTAAAATAATATGCTAAGTTAAATAGAGGCTCTCTCCTATAATTCCCTATTTTTAACTTGCCAAAACAAAAAAAGATAGAAGGGCCCACGACATAGGTCTTTGATAGGTACCTCGACCTACTCCGCTCGTGCCATGGTTCTCCTCCCATCGTGTCGTGGTCCTCCTCTCGTCGCATACGTGAAGGTACGCTACCGCAGTCCCTCAACTCTTGTCGCGCCGCCCAACTTCTCCACTGCAGTTCCTCTCATCTAGTCGGCCATCTCCTCCACCAAGGCCCCCATCTCCTTGTCCCATCAGGTTAGCTTCACTTTCTATTGGACTCCAGGTGATCTAGGTTTTGTTCTTGATCCTCAATACTTGTTGGTCAGGAATCATGCCTAGGAAGAGATCCCGTGCACGAAGATAATTGGATGATTCGTCATCCGATGACGACGGCTCTCGGATATTATTGGCTGCTCAAATTTTGCAAACCTTTTCTAATGCCAAAGGAAGACATGATGGCTCTGTCAAAGGTCATAGAGTTCTTTACCGTGATAGATAAGGCGGGTACGAAAGGATGTTTCAAGATTATTTGGCGGATAATCCAACATACGGCCCAAAAATATTGCTTCGAAGGTTCATGTTCTTTAACTTTGGATTAATTTGTTTTATGTGCTGAAATATTATTAGAGTTTTTAAACTTTAGTTATGTCTTCTTTAGGTACAAGATGTCTAGAGAGCTTTTTGTACGCATAATGAATGCTATTGAAGCGCATGATGATTACTTTGTGCAAAAAAGGAATGCAGCCAATGTCCTTGGATTGAGTTGCTTCCAAAAATTCATTTTCGCAATGCGTATGCTCACTTATAGGGTTCCAGCTGATGCGATAGATGATTACTTTGTGCAGAAAAGGAATGCAGCCAATGTCCTTGGATTGAGTTGCTTCCAAAAAGTCATTGCCGCAATGCGTATGCTCACTTATAGGGTTCCCGCTGATGCGACAGATGAGTATGTTTGCATTGGCGAAAGCACTGCATTTGAGAGCCTACGTAGGTTTGTCGCTACAGTTGTTGAAATTTTTGGAGATGAATACCTCAGATATCCTAATGAGGTGGACGCAACACTTACTTGCAATGGGTGAGCAAAAAGGATTTCTAGAAATGTTAGGGTCCATCGATCGTATGCATTGGGCATGGAAGAACTGTCCATATGAAAAACACGGTCAGTACAAGGGGCATGTGGACAAGCCTACAGTCATTTTGGAGGATGTTGCTTCGAACGACCTTTGGTATGGCATGCCTTCTTTGGAATTCCTGTGTCTCATAATGATATCAATGTTCTACATCAATCTTCTTTATTTGATAACCTGGTAGAGCCTGAAGTGAACTATTCCATTAAAGGTCATGACTACATAATGGGTTATTATCTTACAGATGGTATATACCCCTCATGGGCTACTTTAGTCAAGTCCATCACTATTCCTATGGGGAAAAAGAGGCAATATTTTTCTAAAGCGCAAGAAGCAGCGAGGAAGATGGTTGAGAGAGCTTTTGGTGTTCTTCAACTAGGTTCGCCATTGTTCGAGGACCAGCTCGTATTTGGGACATTGAGACTTTGGCAATGATCATGAGGGCATGTGTCATCATGCACAACATGATTGTGGAAGATGAAGGCTTCATGGTCGACCCTAACGAGTGTTTTGAGTACAATTGTGAAATTGTAGAACCTGCTCATGGCCAAGCTCATCGTACACTTGATGAATATATATTGAAGTGCATGAAACACAGTTTTAGTTAAAAGAAGACCTCATCGAGCAATGAACTCTTTTTTTTACAAGTGTCATTTATGCTTCATTTATTCAGTACCATGCGGTATCCATGTTCCATCAGGCCACGACACCATCCTGTCATTTATAATAGAATTTTCACTGTTCTATCAACACGACATTTGGAGCAACGAATGCCCACGGCAACTACAGGCGACCAGCTGTAGGTCTGTCCCATCGGCAGGATTTGCCAGCCACCAAAGCGCACTAGTGCAGCTCAATCTTCTCTGTCCCATCCATCAACGTGAAGTGCTAGAAGCGAAGGATCAAATATTCTCTATCGAATCCATCAGTACTGACATACGAAGATAACACCATCATTGCCGAGGACGATCTGCTGGCCACCAGCGGCACAAGCAGGATCCCTGCTCCAATCCAGTAGCACACACCATGCTCCTCCAATCAGTGCATAGCAGCGTCAGTGTCAGGCAACAACACAAGTTCAATTGCTGAAGAAAGCAAATGAAGGCAGACTAGCAGTAGGCTTTGGATTTCAGGACACCAAGACCTATCAGCCACCAGCAGCGTCACCTGACCGAACACGAGATCATCAAGGTACAATACCATGCACATAAAGATAAACAAGGATTTGCCGATCACCAACGCGCACGTTGATTTCAGAATCAAATGCATAGTTCCCTACCACATCGAGAGCCTGACATACAGAATCTGCACAGTTCCATGCAGCTATAGGATCATGCACGTCCAATGGAACAAGACCAAACATACACTATATTTAAGTGCAAATAATTCTGAAACAATAGCTGATAAAACAAAGGTTCTGTTGAATGAAGTAAATAGACTAAAGGTTCATTTGATGAAGAACTAAAATGACAGCAACTAAATTTGATTTCCAAGATGCCTAGCGACAATGTCCTTCAAGATCATCTCAAGCCGTTGAAGCTGCATCAGGTTGTCCGCCAACATAATTTCTTTTTCCTATTTTAGCAACTCCGCTTCAGCTCTCTTGTGTTTTGCATCAGCTCTGTTTTTTTCTCTAGCTTAGTGCTTCCTTGTCTAGGTCAAGTGAAGCCATGAACATCTCCTGTTTTGCCTTCTCTTTTTCCTTATCGAACTCCTCCTTTACCAACATCTGGTCCAAAGCCTCCAAGCAAGCTTCCCCACCCCCTCGCCTAAGATTTTCTTTTACCTTCTTAATCCCATCTGCCCTTTTACTTGCTTGTGTTTCTTGACCAACAACATCTGTGACTGCTTGTTCATTGTTGGTGCCTTTTTCATCCCTTGGCCTGGACACCTTTGTGACCTTCTGTTTCTTGTTGCTTTTTTATTGTTTCTCTAGCTCCACAAGTTCTACCATCTTTGGCTGCCCACTTGTCTCTCCCCTTCAGTATGTTCCAACAAGGCATAAGAGTGGAATTTTTTTGTCCTTGTCTAGTTCCGTGTACAGCTTGGATGCTTCTAAAATCTGTACAAGGAATGTATCAATTTATATATCAGTGTCAAATAAAACAAATTGTGGTCAAAGATAAAACATATAATACATACCTTGTCGTGGATAGTTTGTCCACTTTGATGCCTACGTTCAATTGCCTCATAGCATGAACAAAACTTGTTGACTTGAGCATGAAAAGTCAACCATCTATGCATAATGGAACTCTCTGTCTGCATAGCTTCAGTTTTTTTGTACCCAAAATGTCGTACGATTTTTGTTGGCCCCGTGGATGGGATATTTGCTAGCGTTCAACCAGCCTCAGCAAACAACTTTGTCTTCCTTCCAATGAAAATTTTTGGATCGCCTGGTTCTCTTATTACCACGACTTGGCATGACTTCCACATCAACATCTTGATAAGTCTATATATCTTGAGAGATTGGAATGGTGAGGTCATCCAAACCAGTAACATGGTCATCTTGTTCATTGAGAAGAATGTCTAACAAGAAACCGTCTCCTTCCATCTCCATGAATCTAAAAAAATAGAAATAGTACAATTCAGAAGAGTATCATCAATCAGCAACAATTCAAAAGAGTATGCATCTCCATGTTCCCAAGTATCAGGTAATTTTGCAACCATAGCTAGATAGCACAGACGCAACATAGCCCTAATACATTGACTACCTACATAACATTCACGCAGGTATATGACATCTAGAAATGGTGGCATCGATCAGGTTGGAACATGAAGGTATGCTTGGGGAAAGATGAAGCAGGATGCCTGATTGTGGCAGTGGCCGGGACCAGATCGTGGTGGCGCAGGGTTCTTGGCGCGGTCTCCACGGACCGATCATAGCGATGGCAAGGTGCTGGGCACGCCAGAGGCCTGGTTTTTGGTGCAGTCGTGACCCACCGATCGTGAGGAGGAAGTGGATGCGGTCACATAGAATCAGATGGATGAAAATATATGAGGACACCAAGATTGTTGCACATGGGAAGAGGCCACGAAATTATCCACACACACGTGGGTTGGAAGTTGGAGACGCGCAGGCTCATGGTGACAACACAGATGCACACGCGTAAAGATCCGCGCGCGGTGACGAGGGATAACAAGTTGAGAAAAATGGCAGGCCCAATTGGCAAACTGTTGGAGAATGAATTTTGCTTGTTTTGCCAAATTTTAAAGGAGGTGGCAAGCTCTTTACCAAACTATTGGAGATGCTCTAAGATAATATATAAGATAGAATACACATATGGTAGTTCTCCACATCTACTTAGAACCTTATATGGACCAACATACCTTGGTGCTATCTTTCCTTTCATGTTGAACCTTTTCACGCTTAAGTATAAGTCACCTTCTTCAAAGACCAATTCTCTCCTACGAGTATCTATGTAAGTCTTCTGTTGGGATTGTGCCACTCTTAAATTCTCTCTAATCATCATGACTTGTTGCTCTGCGTTTCTAAGCACATTTAGCCCAAAAACTTACTTACAAAGGTGTTCTACACTTATACCTGTACAAAGCTTCAAACGGTGCCATCTTGAGGCACTGTTGACAACTATTATTTTATGAGAACTTTGCATACGATAAACTCTTATCCCAGCTAGTTCCATACTGCAATGCACAAGTTATCAACACTTCTAATATCTGATTGAGGCTTTCATAAAAAAATCATGATTTTTGAGCACACGATTACAAAAAGATAGTAGACTGCTCAAAGAATCAGCATAGATGAGATAGGATAACAACAACCCAACTATATTACTAGCAACACTAAACTTTTTAGTCCAACACTAAAAGCATGTGGACATGCCCACATTCTCTTCTAACATTCATGAGAAAAACCAAATCATCCAAGTTCATCAACACAAGTAGCTAAATATTTAAGGTTCACAAGCACACATAGGCTAAACAAGATAAACGAGCTAACAACGTCTTTCTTTCTATGGCAGCAAGGATCTATGGGGCTCTATTAGCCTTTGGTAGACTTGTGGGGCTTCTTCTTCTAGATAGGAGGATGCCCAAGCTGACCACGGAGCATCAAACTGCTGCTGAAGGCACCTCATAGCCTTCTGTGATGTGAATATGTCCTCCTTAAGTGCATCATTGTATGGCAGTAGCAATCATGGTCAGGTCACCATTTGGGGGTGCTAAAACTTTTCAAGTCCCTTTAGATTCATTGCGTGGAAGGAACCTAAAGCGATCCTCTCTCATGGCCTAAAAACAATGACCTTGATATAAGAGATAGGCTAGTGGCTCTCCTAGCAGTGGATTCATGGATGGTGTCAATCTCGTATGCCCTCTTGATGTCATTCTAGGTGGTGATAGTTATCTCCACCCTCCAGTAAGTAGCCTCTAGAGGATGCTCATACTCCACACATTGGTACATGATGGTGGCATGAAAGTTGGGGTAGTAGTCAGCCAACACCCCATTGAGTAAAGTGTGGTAGTAGGCACCATATTTAGCTAGCTTGAAGTAAAACTTGCATGTCTGACCCATGTTTTCCTCTTCATCCACCACTAGCAGTAGGGGATGGCGCAAGTGTTGGTGAGGTGGCCAATGATGGGGCCAATGTCAGTGCAGCAGCATTAATCGATGTAGCAGCTAGAGCAGGAACCAGCAGGTGTATGCAGCATCTCATCTTCCTCAGAAGCACTCTCCACCATCATGGGGTCCTCATCATCAAAGATGGCAATGACCTCCTCCTGTTGTAGTGCCTAGAGAGTGAACATGGTGCAATAGGCTCCAGTGGTGAGGCATACGGGCTTCTGGTCATGATCCATCTACATTTTTTAAAATTAAGATAAGATTAGAATCAATATAACAACAACAACATAGCCTTTTGTCCCAAGCAAGTTGGGGTAGGCTAGAGATGAAACCCAAAAGAGGCATGAAAACAAAGAACACATAAATGATACAAGAAAAAGATTATGGTTTAGCACGTTAATTGCTAGTCTCTAAGCGCTCCTATCCATAGCTAAATCCTTAGGGATATTCCACTCCTTAAGGTCTCTCTTAACCGACTCGTCCCAAGTCAGTTTAGGTTGACCTCTACCTCTCTTTACATTATCGACCCGCTTTAGAACCCCACTACGCATCGGTGCCTCAGGAGGCCTCCGTTGGACATGGCCAAACCATCTCAACCGGTGTTGAATCAATTTTTCCTCAATTGGTGCCACCCCAACCCTATCCCAAATATCGTCGTTCCGGACTCTATCCCTCCTTGTGTGCCCACAATACCATCGTAACATACGCATCTCTGCTACACTCAATTGCTGGATATGTCGTCTTTTTGTAGGCCAACATTCAGCACCGTATAACATCACCGGACGAATCGTTGTCCTATAAAACTTACCTTTTAACTTCTGAGGCACCCTTCTGTCACAGAGGACGCCTGAAGTTTGATGCCATCTCAACCAACCAGCTGAAATTCTATGCCTAACATCTTCATCAATGTCACCATCCTTTTGTAGCATCGATCCTAAATACCAAAAAGTATCCTTCTTGGCCACCACTTGCCCATCGAGGCTAACGTCTCCCTCCTCATTCCTAGTCACGCTAAAATCGCACCTCATGTACTCGGTCTTGGTCCTACTAAGTCTAAACCCTTTCGACTCTAACGTGTGCCTCCATAGTTCTAACTTCCTATTAACCCCTGCCCTAGTCTCATCCACTAGCACCACATCATCAGCAAAGAGCATACACCAAGGGATATCACCTTGTATGTCCCTTGTGACCTCATTCATCACCAAAGCAAATAAATAAGGGCTCAATGCTGACCCTTGATGTAGTCCTATTTTAATTGGAAAGTCACTGGTGTCGCCATCACATGTTCGGACACACGTCACCACATCCCTGTACATATCCTTGATGAGGGTGATGTACTTAGTTGGGACTTTGTGCTTTTCCAAGGCCCACCACATGACATTTCTCGGTACATTGTCATATGCCTTCTCGAGGTCAATAAAGACCATGTGCAAGTCCTTCTTCTGCTCCCTATACCTCTCCATCAACTGTCGTAATAAGAAAATTGCCTCCATGGTCGACCTACCAGGCATAAACCCAAATTGGTTTTGGGTCACACTTGTCACTCTTCTTAGACGATGCTCGATAGCCCTCTCCCAGAGCTTCATCGTATGGCTCATCAACTTAATCCCACAGTAATTAGTACAACTTTGAACATCTCCCTTGTTCTTGATGCATCTTGTTTGACCGGAAAATGAGGTTAAAAAGCTTAGTTAACCATACTATCACTCTGGCACCTAGGCATCTCCACATGTCAATGGGAATACCATCAGGGCCCATCGCTTTACCTTCCTTCATCCTCTTCAAAGCCTCCCTGATCTCTGCCTCCTGAAATCTCCTCATGAAACATCTGTTGGTATCGTCAAATGATCCATCTAACTCCAAGGTAGGACCTTCATTCTCCCTATTAAACAACTTGTCAAAGTACTCTCTCCACCTGTCCTTGATCTCCTCATCCCTCACCAAAAGTTGATCCGTCCAATCCTTGATGCATTTGATTTGGTTGATGTCCCTCGTCTTCCTCTTGCGGATCCTAGCCATCCTATAAATGTCCTTCTCCCCTTCCTTTGTGCCTAGTCGCTGATAAAGGTCATCATACGCCTGACCTTTTGCTACACTCATCGCTCGTTTTGCAGCCCTCTTCGCTATTTTATAGCCCTCAATGTTGGCTGCACTCTTGTTATGATGGAGGCGCTTGAACCACTCCTTCTTCTCTCTAATAGCCCTTTGCACCTCGTCATTCCACCACTAGGTGTCTTTCACTTCCCGTTTGCCTCCCCTACTCACTCCAAACACATCCGAAGCCACCTTCTGAACACATGTTGCCATCTTTAGCCACATGTCATTTGCATCTTCTCCTTCTTCCCACGGCTCCTCATCTGGTATCCTCTCCTTAAATGTTTGCACTGCTTCCCCCTAAGCTTCCACCATTTTGTTCTTCCAATCTTGGCCCGATTGTCCCGATGGACACGTACTCAAAAGCGAAAATCCGCCACCACAAGCTTGTGTTGAGGGACAACACACTCCCCAGGTAACACCTTACAATCTAAGCAAGCACGTCTATCCCCCCTCCTTGCAAGAATAAAGTTGATCTGACTTAGGTGTTGTCCGCTACGAAAGGTCACTAGATGGGATTCCCTCTTCTTAAAGACAGTGTTCGCTATCAACAAATCGTAGGCCAACGCGAAGTTCAAAACATCCTCCCTCTCTTGATTTCTACTACCATACCTGAAACCCCCATGCACCCGCTCGAAATCTATATTAGTCGCACCCACATGGCCATCGAGGTCTCCTCCTATGAAGAGTTTCTTGCTGATAGGCACAGTACTAACCATGCTTTCGAGATCTTCCCAAAACTGCCTCTTGGTGCTCTCGAAATACCTACCTGTGGGGCATAGACACTGATCATATTCAGAGCTAAATCTCCAACTACCAACCGGACTAGGATAATCTGGTCCCCTTGCCTCCGCACCTCAACTACTCCATCCTTAAGGCTCCTATCGATCAAGATGCCTACACCATTCCTACCCGATGTTGTCCCCGTGTACTAAAGTTTGTAGCCAGTATCCTCCACCTCCTTCGCCTTCTGGCCCTTCCATTTAGCCTCCTGAACGCATAGAATATTTACACGCCTCCTAATTGCTGTATCGACTAGCTCTCTTAACTTACCCGTTAGGGACCCTACATTCCAGCTACCTAAACGAATCCTAGTTGGCTCGGCTAGCTTCCTTACCCTTCGCACCAGTCGAGGGAAGTGCGAAGACCCTTGCTCATTTTTCACTACACCCGGGCGCAGATGTAGCGCGTCACAAAGGTTGCAATGACCTGACCCTTGCTCATTTATCATCATACCCGGATCACGATACGACGCGCCACTAAGGGGATGACGACCTGGCCCTTGCACATTTGACACTACACCCGAGTTCCGATGTAGCGCGTCGCTAAGAGGGTTACGCCCCAATGAATCTCTTGTGGGTTTCATATTCATGAGAGTGGCTGGTTTTGAAATATTGGCTAGCCGCACCTAACACACCCTCCTCCTTTATCCGGGCTTGGGACCGGCTATGTTGAAATGACTCAAGAAAGTCTTCCAATCAACATAGGCGAAGTTATGATGAGACTTATTGTAATAAGATTAGAATCAATAGTTTTACAATAAGATTAGAATCAATAGTTTTATATAAGGGAATAGAGAGTAAGACTTAAGAAAGTCTTACAATAAGATTAGAATCAATAGTTTTATATAATGGAATAGAGAGTAAGAGCATAATAATTTTAATAAAATAATAAGGGCAATATAGTAAGAATAAAATAAGTAAAGGCACTAAAACTACCATCTCTATCCAGGCTTGCATCCTACAGTCGACCCTGAGCTGATACCAATTTGTCACACCCAATTTTAAGGATAAAATTGAGTGCATATAAATCTTATGTGCACCCTTGGATCAGTCGCACACATAAGTCGACAAATTACAATAAGTCTCATCAAAGTGTATATTACATAATGATAAATAATGTTAAGAAGCAATCCGTGGTCTCACGAGATGAACCAATAGGATTAGAGAATCTCATCGACAAGGATAAGTGACATGTATTAATCCTAGCCTAAGAATATAATCCAACCATCAATGTAATATCTTTTTTCGATGCAAATTAATGTAATATCTTATTGTAACAAACCGTAGTTTTTGTATGGACTACTCCTCTTACGAAATCGACATCAACAGGAGTATATCCATTGGGCGATCGTGTTTTCGCGTCCCTGAACAGGCGTCTGGGAACTCTCGTGATGTTGCATCACCATGTATAAATTCCAAGATCATCAATGGAATACATACAATTCGATCCATTCTCTCTTAATCACCACTACTTTCAAACATGTTATAAACACTTTACTCGAGATTGAGAGGGAGAAGACTCCCATCGAGAAGGTGAGATGGATTCCGACAACTCATCGTTGATCATGACCGTGATCCTCCTCGGAGTGCCACTCACTCGCCGTGCTCCACTCCTCATCGACGCCGCACGCATGGCAGAGAACTGCTCGCTGCACCATCGAGTCTTCGGCCGTAGCCGTCACCGTGGCCACCACAGCCATCGTCACACTCACCGTGGCCGCGTCTAGCTCCTCATCGCCAACAATGGCACCCAGGCTTCCTGATCAACTGCCGCACCACCAGCGCCGACCGCACCTCCAACTCTGTCGACCATGCCTCTTCATCTGTTGTTGTCGTCTCTAGGGTCCTTCACCCTGGCAGCGGGACCAAGAGACGGCCTTACGGCGTACACCTTCCAGTAGGCTAGCCAGACTACGGTGAGCTTCAACCTCATTGACTTTGGCACCATTGCGACTCTAGCAACCGTCCTGGCAGCAACTCTGACGGACCTAGCACCAGTAACTCCTCAATAAGTCTGGGAGCGCCATGTTCACTGTTGGACCACATCTGAAGTCCCAGAATACACCCATGGCCTTCGACAATGCCTCCAGCTCCTAACATACCGGAGAACCTCATAGAGAGGGATAGTATTGTGAGGTAGGGATGCACCGTCCTCGATCCATAGCTAGTCACCAAATTATGCTCACGTGGAAAACACAGCCACCGGCGGATTGTGCCAGTCGTGTCTGCGTAGTGGTTGAAGGCGGCCGCATTAAAATTTGCGATCACCAGGGGTGGCTGTATCAAAACATTGTTGTTTAGGGGTGGTCGCATCAGTGCATTGTCAGATGCGGATGTTCACAACTGTTTTTCGATGGGGTGGCTGCAGCTGCATACCAATGGACAGGGATTGCCTTGCCCCGTCTTCAACCATGGAGGCACAAAGTTTGCCATGGTAATGCTCACACCTGCACCAACCTAGATCCTTAGGAGGCTTACCATCTTAAAGAAGTAAACACACGTAATCTTATGCGAGAGTGTGTTTAAGTTTAATGTTTCAACTCATATCATTTAATGCTTGGATGCTTGTAATAATGCTTGATGCTTGATTTGATTTTTTTTGTTATGAGTTGTGGGCATGTAGAGAATCATCTTGTTTAAGGTTAAGTCATATGATTTTAATGAATAAATAGTTGGGCTCATTTATCTCCTTTTTCTCAAGTTCTGTTTTACATATCTAGTTGTGGTCTTGCAAAAATCAAGAAACATTTATGGACAAAAGTAGACTAATGTGTCTTTCTATGGCTTTGGAACCATCTTCATATCTATTTTAATTTTGGACTCATAACTCTTATTACAAGTTGATGCATATGCAAAACAGTCCTAGTTGTGGTCTGTTTTTGACTAATTTAAGTTCTGAATCAGAGAAAGTGTTCTATAATGACATTGTAGATAGTTTCATAACCTTTTAAAAAATTAATGAATTACATCATCATTAGATTAATATATAATCTAGATCAAGTCATATTTATTTTACTATACTGTTGTTTTTATATTGCCCCAAATTCTATCAAGGATTTCTAGCAAGGTGAACAAAAAATACTATAGTAAAACAAACATTAATTTCTCTCTATTAATCCAATGAGATGTGATTAAAGAGCTTATGGAATTTTATACAAATTTGTTATAGAACACTTCCTCAGATTCAAAAGTTAAATTACACGGAAATAGTCCAAATATGAAAAATGACAAATTGTTACAATTATATCTCCCAAAACAAAATAGATATAAAAGATACGTAAGTCTACTTCTATTCATAATTTTTTCATGATTTTTGCACAACGATAATGAGGGATATATAATGATGAAGGCAGATTGCTCAGAAAAATAAAACTTGAGAAACAAGAGATAAATGAACCCAACTATTTATTCATCAAAACCTTATGTTTGAACCTTAAACTAGATGATTTAGGACATGCCCACAATTTTATCACACTCAAACAAAAATTCCAATTCAAGCATTAAGCATTATTACAAGCATCCAAGTATTAAATGACATGAGTTCAAAAATTAAACTTAAACAAACTCTCGCATAAGATTATGTGTGTTTATTTTCTTAGAATGGTAAGCCTCCTATGGGTCTAGGTTGGTGTGGGTGTGAGTATCACAATGAGCACCTTTGTGCCTCCTTGGCGGTAGACAATCAAAGCTTGTCTAGCAATGTCCACAATAGATGCCACTTGGGTAAGCTTGGCGGTGATAGTATCATAGCTGAAGCAAACCTAAGTCCCAACTTAGATGTACACCACAGTCTCGTAGAAACCAGTGAACCTCGTGTGAGACCAGTACTCAGTCACCCTACTGTAGATCGAAGCGGCATATGAGAAAATATAACGAGGCATGGGTGGAAGAAGTCATCACCCTGAGGGTCGTAATGCGTCGTAATGCAGCTTCAGCTCCCAACCCTTAACAAGACAAGCATCCCGCTGCTATTGGTAGCCATTGCCCTCATTACCTCCATTGGTGAAGTCATGAGAGCTTGTGGGAGACCCGAGTTGGTGTAAACGGTTGTGGGTTGCCAAAGAATCAACCCATATAGAGCATTTGGTCCTTGCATGGATCAAAGATGAGCAATACCCTTGCACATGCATTGATTCTCCAATCACTCGGGAAAACATCGCCATGCTCCTAACCCTCTCTTTAATTTGAGTACTTACTTTCCTGCAATTTACTAGATTGTCATGTTAGATTAGGTTTGTAAAAGCCCTAGTTTGGTTTGGTAATTGGATGGACTAATATGTGTTTGATGTGAGATATTGTGTTTAGTCCACGCACAGTAGTGTGAGCAACACATAAAACCATGATGGAGAGTTGGCTTAGACATGTTGAAAGTGCTTAGCTAGTGAGTTAAAGGAGCTCATTATATACATATGAGACATGATATGATGTCATGTGGCTAGGTGGAGAAGATCAAGAGGATTGACTTGGCTATGAAGGACTAGGTTGCGAGGGGCGCCGATAAACCGAGGCAATGACAAAAAGCAAGTGAAGCTACAATAGAGGAACCAAGAAGGCCATATGATGACATGGAGTGGATCATATCTCATTTATGTGAGATCCAAGTCATGAAAAGGCTTGTGTTACAAGTAGCTTCATGAAAGTTGGATGCTTTTGCGGCAACACCGACAAAGGAGATGAAATGGAATGCACAAGGCCGCCAACAACTCCCTTAGCAACAAAGGCCTCACAATTGTGAAGATCGAGCCCTCGGTGGTTTGCTCGCCATTGAACTAAGTTTTTGAGAGACATTCACCAAGGTCATGTCATAGATATTCAGCCATGTCCGCTTGGGGATTACCTTGCACCAAGGCAAAGATAATAACCGACCTTATACCAACGCTAAGATCCTGTTGGCCACAGTCCATACCCTCGGTGGCCCTTCATTTCCCTCGCCCTGTGTGTGCCCAGCTCGGATGGTAGCCGCGCATTGCCTTCTCTTCTCCCTCGGCGGCTTCGCTTAGCGGCTCCCATCTTGTCCTCATCTGTCCCATCCCATGGGCCACATACCGACGCTGAATCGGTCGTATCCCACTTCCTCTTCCGTGGCTTGCAATTTTCATGTGTTGCATGGCCCACATACCAGCGTCTAATCGGCCGCCTTACTCTTCCTGTTCCCGCTGGGGGTAACGCATTTCCTCTTCCTCTCAACTGGCGGTGACTTTGCTTGGCGGCTCAGCCTCTTCTTTTAGTCCGTCCCATGGAGAATCAACATGTCGTCCTGCTCACCCTAACACCATCTGACAGATCAGGCCACCACCCGCTATACAGAGATGAAATTTGCATTCTTATTTACAGGTATCGTTTGCATTGATTTTGTTTGCGTTTGATGTAGTGCATATACACTTTGCCTCATTCAGCAGATCTAACTTTTCCATTGCAAGGTTCAGCATTCTTCATGTAACATGGATTGCATAGTTCAGATACTGGCATACTGCTACGGTATAATGTAACCTATCCCCCAAAGTTTTGTTATGTTCTGTTATTTAAATTTTACATATCATGTCCTTTGTGTGCAATTTCTGAATAGTGAATCATGACTCACTAAAGCATGGATGTGTTGTGGGGGTGGATTTGGATTCTAACTTTTGTGGACGATTCTTTTAGATTTAAATTCTTTTTGCGCGCACCCAGCAATGGATGAGGCACATACTGCTTACAGCTCCGGGCCTGCTACATGTTGAAGGTTTCTGAAAAGAGCTTTCTTTTCTTGCTACTGAATTGAATCTACCTTTGATTTGGTTCTGAACCTTTCATTGCTTTTTTCCCTCAAAAAAAACCTTTCATTGCTTTTACATTTATATATGTACATTCCTAATTCTGTTTCCATAAAAATATTGTGTGCCTATGCAGCTCAGGTTCAGATTTGAATTCAATTGATGCGTTAGTTTCTTTCTTAATAAGGTTCAGATGGCTAATTACTTATAATCGGGGGACTGTATGCAAGGGTTGAGGTAGGCGGACATGGTTGCTCTGTGAAGGGAGATCTCCGCACTACGGGTGGTAGGGCACAACTGTTGATGGCCAGGGAGATGGTGACGTGGCTCTGCTGGGAGATGTTATAAGTCAATCAACCTCACTATGAACTGGATCTCAAGAACAGACGCTCAACTCAGAGTTATGGTGCTGCTGAACTTGCAGATTTTTCTATTTTTGTCGCCTATTATTTACAGCTGTATGTACATGCAAAGTGACTAGGACAATGCTCACTGTAAATTGAAACAAACAGCTACGTACACTTGACTCTATCTACTACTGAATAATGTGCAGGGAGTACAGCCAACAGATGGTTGCTGAGCAGAGCCATTGTGAAGATAGCAATAGTCCATGCAAGGAATTTCTCAATGCTCAGGATTTGCAAGGTATACATTTGCTAACCATATTGGTCATTGTTATCAAGCTGTTTTCTGTCTAAAAAGAATCAATTTTGTTAGTTGAAGGTGCTAAGTTGGGCACATTTAGACTATTCAGTCACATTGTAGGGATTAACTTGGTAGAAGGATTCTCCTAATGTCTTTGATAAAATGATGTAGTGTTGAAGCAGGGCCAGGGGGGAAGCAATTAGATCCTCGAAGCAATATAATACTGTGATTTCTTGCGGGGAAAAAAGAACTGGTATTTTAAGGTAAGGTGAAAGTGTTATACCAATGAATGGCACGATTACACAAAATTAGTGTTGTAGTATTTTTTTTGTTTTTTTCGTGAGGAGGCATATAACCTGTATTTTATTAAGAGGACAAGAATGATCAATAGACCTACAACGTAAGCGATAGTTGTGGTGGCGAGAAGCCATCATCAAGCACACCGCGGAGTAAACATACAAGAACATAAGAAGAAAAGAGCGATTGTCCTCAACACCTAAAGAGCGACTGTCCTCAACACCTAATACCTAACTATGCCTGAGTACAAGAATATAATGCTAAGGTTGCCTACAGAAGACCAAGCCATAGTGGCAAAGCATCTACCAACGAATTGACGGCAAAGCATCCACCAATAAACCGGGCGGCAAAGCATCCGCCAACGAACCACGCGGCAAAGTATTTTTTTTGTTGGGTTTGGTGATGCGGAAATGGACTACTTGATCCACCTTTTAATTTCATTTTACTGCTGTGTCAATTTTTGTTAGACTTGTAGGATGAACTTGCACAGTGAAGTGCTTCTATTAAACTCAAAGTGCAATTCTAGGGGTCTCTTGTCAGGTACAGTGAAAGGCTACACAGGATGATCATTAGGATCTCAAGATGATTTGCAATGATGATTGTTTGAGTTACTTTCAAACGGTGCATTGATAATTATTTGTATTTAGAATCTCTAGATATTACCATGCAGGAAGCATGCATCTTAATTTGCACAAAAGAAACTAGTGGTTCCGTCCAGCAGGTCACAGCCATCAGCAAGTTTATTTACAAGATGACTTGGTGATGCAGAGAAGCATTCAGATAGTTCTATTTTTCTAGATGTCCCTGGGAAGAAGTTTATTTACAATATTTCTTGAAGTCCTGCACCGAGACAACCACAAGTGATTGACCCATTTGTAGGCTGATTCTCGTGAGTGCTTGGAACTTGGGAGCTATTGATTTGGATCAAGTGCGACCACAACAATGTGTTATGAAGAATTTAAAGATAGTGCTGAAGTAGGATATGATTAATTTGAGTATTTTTTATGCAACAGTTCTCTTTTTGAGCATATTCAAATAACTAGACTATGCTTTTTTTGTGGATTTGATCCATGTTAAATGATAAAAGAGTAATTTTGAATCTTTATTATTTGTAAACGAATATATGCCTTAGACATGTATGATATAATATTGTAACAAGGGGACCACCTCAAATTTGAACTGAAAATTTTTTGTTGAGTTGATTGTTTTTGAGTTGATTAATGTGTGTAAACGCGGTACTCGATCATGAGGAACCTCCTGGGGATGCAGCCGATCACTGTGTCGGTTGCATACAACAGCGGAGGGCTCCTTGTGGGCTGCAGTTCATTGGCCATCCCTGGTCGGAGGTCACGCTGCTGCACCTCGCCTACGCCATGTAGAGGTATACAGGAAACAGGTACCTGAAAACCAATGTGCACTACGCCTCCTCAGGTCCTCCTCAGGAAATAGTAGCCCCAAGCTCCGACAAATGAGATGTGGAGTCAGGGGCAGTTAAATGGTTATAGGGTGATTGAATGGTCGATTGAGCTTTGGGTGATCGAATGGTGGGATCTGAGAGTTGGAGAGAAGTTTAATCCGTCGTTGCAACACAAATCAAGTTGGAGAAGATGGGAACAAACAGTAGTTTGTGACCTTTGTAAAATGAAACAAAAAAAATGAGAAAAAAGAATGTGCCAAAAAAGGGAAATCAAATCGTCAAATTTTAAAAAGGGAGATGCAAGGATCTACTAGCAATGGCAAATCGAATCAAGTCGAGATATCTTCATCACTCAATTTGATTAATGGATTCAGGGTAAAGATATTATATATAGGATAAATTGTCAGAGAACATGTTCGGACCATTGTCCGTTGATTGTCCATTGTCGACAACTTACCATCGGTATCTGATTTATCAATCGCTGGTTGGCAAAATGGGGAATCCCTGACCAAATGTGGCCGACGGAAACTTTACTGAGGGTATACGTTCGGCTACTGTCTTTGCCCATGATGCAAGATAATGGCCAACGGTATCAAAACTACTGGCTATTCTTACGATTGCAGTTGCTTCGTTATATTTTTAAGGCTTTAGGATTTGGACACCATTGCTATCACCATTTCCCCACATTGTTTGATTCGAGTGCCGTCCACCCCACCACCCCCCCCTCCGTTTTTATCTGTCTGGTACGTAGTATGCCATACTGCTGAGTGCGCCTTTCTCTAGATTGATCAATTTCAAATGTAGTAAAATCCTAGCTTCGAATATTAGGGCTTGAGCTTATAAAGAAAAATGGATGCTTACCGTGTCAAATTGTATGCCTTCTAGAAAGAAAGTGTGAATCTTTTCATTTGTTTTACTTAAATAAATTACATGTCCAAGACACTCCCAATCAATGGGTGTCTTTGGTGGTCTTATCCACTATCTAAGTAGCCTTTTTTCAGCTCTTCTTTGGTTCATGACAATAATTATTAAGATAAAAAACACCATAGATAATAATTCTTTCCATCTCACTAATATATATGGTCCAGCAGCCTCCACCGAGAAATTTGCCGTCGTTACTTGGCTCCTTAACTTTGATACTTTAGCTTTAAGTGACTTGATATTGGCAGGGGACATTAGTATTTACAGATCTCTAGACTAGGAGGTAATAATGGAGAAATTCAAGTGTTCAACAACCCGATGTGGACTTAGTTGATGTGCCCTTGAGTGGTAAAAAATTACCTAGAGTAATATGTAGTTGGATCCTCTGCTACTTAAATCAGATTGGGTCCTCACTTTAGACGCCTAGGGTCTCTCTTGTTCTGCAACAACAACACATGTTTGAGACCATCATCATTTTTGTGATGAACATTGAAACCAATATACCTAAGGTGTCCACTTTTATATTTAAAAACTATTGGGTACAACTCAGAGGTTTGTTTGGTGCTTGACTGGACTAATCTGATCAACATAGGGTTTGGGGCACTGCACTAATTTAGTGTGAAGAAGAGGCACATCAGAGGGGGTTTGGGCCAAGTTTATTGTGCTTGGCAGTTCAAATCAGCCTCCTGGTGGTTGGATTGGTTAATAGCGAAGTCATGAGGCACTAGATGTGCCGCTTGCGCTGTTCACATGCTAGGGTTTGGTCAGGGGCCACTAGCTATCTAACCGCCAGGCTAGGTGGTTGGATCAGCCTGTATGGCCAGGGCACATAGGAAGTTCAGAAGGTGGAGTGCTTGGACCGGTGTGAGACACTGAACAAATGTAGTGGCGGCCATTTCCTCATGGTGGGATCATGTGACATGGTTGGCTAGACTACCATGCAATCACTAACATGTGAGTCCAGTCGAAGCAAGTGTCTATTGGAGGAGCGTGAGCTAGCTATTGAGACCCTCGTTGGACCACTAGATGGGTCAGCTAGACCGTGCCAGGCATTGGAAAAGGCCATAATGGCTCTTTTGGCCCCTTCTTCATAAATAGAGAGTGTCGTCGGCCATTGGAGGGGGTGGAACACCTTGGGGATGCGTCGCCCAAGTGTTGTGTTTGACTTAGGTCCTCTACTCACATATGTTTGATAGAGATCACATTCGATTAAGTGAGTGAGAGATTCTTGTGTGTTTCTTTGAGAGATTGCAACGTGTGGCATTAGGTGATCATGTTGCAAGCTAGGTTACCTATAAATTCTAGATTACACCTCCTATATGGCTTGGAGTCAGGACTCCATCATAGCACATGCGAAGGTTGTGTGGTTCTCTAAAGAGACCACATTGTGAGGGGTGTTGTGCTCAACCCACAAGATATCGCAAAGAGCAACTCTAGTAAAAGCAAGGTGCAAATAGCGCCAAGTGGTCCAACCAGATCAAGTGGTAGAGCTCATGTTGGAGCATACCTTGAGGTACTAGTGCAAGCTTGTGAGCTTGCTAGTAGCAAGAGGATCAACAACAACCATGGGCTTGCCTCAATGAGGATTAAGTGGTTGGAAAGCCATCGAACCTCCGGATAAAAACCATCATGTCATCATTGTCTTCCCATTGATTTGCAGCCGCCATCACTAGCTTGTATTTACTTGTTCATACTTTATGCTAGTGTTTGTAGTTGTTGATCTAGTGTAGTTAGTTTACTTACACATGATTTCTTTTTGCAAGGTGCTTAATTTTGTGTTTGATTTGGAGGCAATGAGGGACAGGTCGAGCTCATTATAATTTTATGTGATGAGATGATTCTATGTTTTTGTTTGATTAGGGAATTTAGTTTTTGGTTGATTAATTATGCTTCTTTGGCACCGTTAAATATACCATCTGTTTGTAGGTCCCATGTCTCATTCATCTTTCTTTCTCTTATCTACTCATGACCGTGACCTCACCAAAGTTGCTATCCGCTTGCAACCATAACCTCTCCAAACCCGCCTCGCAATGCATCTCCTCCCGCTGAGACTCACCCCACCACTGAAGCTGGCTCCCCTCTCACTAGCGCAAAACCTCTGGTGTTAATTATGCCCAATGGCACCCATGTTGGAGCTCATGGTGAGTTTGAGCGTATAGGATGCGTCGGGGCTCATGATAGTTCTACCCTACCTGGTTTGCTTTGGGTTTGTGCTCAACCACATTGGAGAGGAAGAAGAGCACTGGGGCAAGATGGCTCTGTGGTGTAGGAAGAAGAAACCAAGCAACCTCACAACATTGAAGTGGGACACACTAGTCCACTCTTTCCAGGGATGAGCTTGCCCTTCTTTCACACGAATTGTCGGTGTTTTCTAAATCAGGGTGACAATGATTCTTTGAGTGAGCATGTTTAGGCTTGCAGATGGTAGAGCTAAGGCGGGCATAGAGTGTTTATCTTGGTTTGGGCAGAAAGTCCCTACGTCCAGTCATGGGCTGTGTAACAGAACCACCCAATTAATATAAACCCAAGGTACTAAGTAAACCACCAAGGCAATTTAGTTAGCACCTTGTGCTCATATTAACCCGGTAGTCCGTGAAATCTTGAAAGATTTCAAACTTTTCCAACGACACACCAGAATCACACAGTTTAGTAGTTACCATTCACCTGTCCTTACATTTCAAAATATCAGAGTTGCAAATAATTAGCAGAAGTAGATATATTTTCAAAATATACTCACACCTATAATTTAAATACAGTGCCAGCTCAGGGTCGACATCCAACAACAGCAAGTAGATGAGATATAAGAGATGACCTTGCCCAAGGTCTAATCTTCCCCGTAGTGGGATACACGTCCATCTTATCGCCACAGCAAAAGTCTTATGATCTGCAACAAGTGGGAATAAAACCCTGAGTACGAGAATGTACTCAGCTAGACTTACCCGTCATAAACCAAAAATAAAGTGACACCAAGGAGTATGCAAGGCTCTATAAGGAGACTAGCTGACTCATTTCTTTACGTAAAAAGCTTGAGTTATTAAGAGCAATTATTATATCCTTCTAACTTTGCATTTTAAAGTCATTAACTTGATCATGCTAGATTAGCACCTGGACTAAGCAAGCATAGTGTAATCATTAAGCAAGAATAGTAACCAATTTCGGTTGAGCATCTTTCCTCATCAACATCATAACCATCCCATCTCTTTGTTCAAGTTGTTACTACGATGTCGGTGCTCAAATCAAGTACTCACTATCCAGGAGTGATGGCGATTTGAATCAATTCCTAACCAGCTGGTGAAATATTCCCCACACAAACCCAGACATGCCTGCGCGAAGGCACCTTAGGTCACCGTTCGCACTGTTCAGGTAAAAGATAGTCGCGGGATCAACAGGAACCATCATACCCAGGGGCCGCCTGGCTGCATACTAGTCGGACGCCAACCTCAGGCTTACTCTCCGCGCCCCTGTAATCACCCGCGCCATCTCCAATACGATGCGTTCAGCAGGTCGAAACCCGGCCCAAACATGCTACTAGGCTTCGTGGTTTCCATAATGCCAACTAAGTGTGGGGCAGCGTTCAATATGACAAGAGGGCCGAGACATTGGACGGGGCCCTAGTTCGACACAGACGGGATAAAACAACACAGAACCTCTAGTTCTGTCCATAGCTCCAATCCCTCCCGGTCTCGATTTATTACTTCTCATGGTTATTCCCAAACAACAACATAGCTCACCATTATGAGTTACCACCTATAACTCGCAGATGACAGGAAATCACCCGACTTCTACCGATCTATTTAAGCAAGGCTAAGCATATAAGAGAACCTATACTTAGCAGGGTATTTGGGGTAACTCAGGTGGTCAAGGTTAATCATAATGCATCAACAGTATCGATCAACGCCTATAACTTAATGCATCATAAACAATAAAAGATGCAAATTAAGTTACTTATAAAACTATAGGAAGAAATGCTCCGGGGCTTGCCTTCCATTGACGAGTGAGGTTGAAGCTCTAGGCACTTGATCACTCCACTTCTGGATCCTCGCTTCATGTCATGTTTTATTCTTCTAGCGATCCTGTATGATGCATATGCGTGTATGAATACGAGGAATGCACAGGGTATGATGATGGAGTATGATGATGAATGGATGCTTTGCATATTCTTTCCACATGGTAGTCCATATCATTCAGGAACATGTACCCTAGTCACAGGCAATCTACGGCACTCTCTACTACAACAATGCAAGCCTATGGTGGAACCTGCTTTCTACTTATCACCAGTAAACAAGCCAGTAAAGCAACTAACCCTCTTACTATCACTAGCAAACAAGCCAGTAAAGCCAAAGACCCATACTAAGCATGACCATCTTGACACATTCATCAGATGCTAATCACTACCACAATTCCATTCAGACACACACAATACATTACTAGCAAATCTACACCAGGCAATGTATTCTAGACATCAGCTAAAAGCTGCATAATAACACTAACGGATCAAACACCCTATATATGCCTAAAGAAACACTATTGATGGCGTGATAGGGTGACGCAAGGTAGAATTAAAACAACTTTATGTATAGGGTATAACTGCAACACCTAGTTTAACTTCCCATAAAAATCTACAAAAATTACAAGAGATAATACACATCAATCCTAGGCTATTATCCCATTTTCACCTCATTTGAACAAGTCTATCATTCTACACGAAAAAAGACTAGGCAGCACATAACAGGGGACCTAATATGAAGTATATCAAACCTAATGTTTTACTATATCAAGAGATACCTTATGGCATATAAGTAGCCCACAAAAATTATCAACCCAAAACTAGGCCCACAAAATGTATTTTTGAATTATTCCAAGAATAGCCCTAAAATCATACTTGAACTACAACTTCATATTTTTACACATCAAGCATGCACCAAATATTTTTCATAGATAGAGCAGGCCAACACAAGACTAACCCAATAAGAATCACATTTTTTTGATCAACCTAGATTAAGTTATGCATTTTCAAAGATTATAAGCATTTAATGTAAATAAATCAACTTAAATAAAACTATACATAAAAGTATCCCAAACATGGCACATCATATTTTTTTTGCATAGATCTGTTCACAAGAAAAATATTGCAAGTTGAACCACCTCATTTGGACTTAAAATGAGCAAGTTAAGATTTTCTAAAGATTCAACCCAAAATCTGTTAAAAGTGTATTTTTCTGAAAAAGCGAACTGAAAACGCTAGGCGTACCTCGTGGTGTACACAGTGTTGTTCCTACGCTAAAGCCACCTGGCTTGTGTACCCAGGCGGCACCCTGCTAACGTCAGCACATGTCATTAGCCTGGGCCCACCGGTCAGCGTGACCGAGACAGGGACGACTGACGGCCGGCGGCTCCTCGCCAGCGGCGATCATCTCTGGTGAAATGGCCTACACCTATGGGCTCAGCGTGACGAGACGAGTCTAACGAGGCATGAAGTGCAAGCTCTCGTGGCGGCTAACACCGGCGGCCATGCACGCCGGAGGACGGCGGCAAGTTACGGCGGCTGGATGGCCATGTGAGGCCGCAACCGGCGCCATTAACTCTGCGATGAGAATCCCCTAACCCTAGCGACACTGGAGCAGGCAAGAGGTACGGCGAAGCGGGTCGGGAGAGGTGCGGCCATGGTGAACCGCTCCGGCGGCCATGGCGGCCGTGGCGCGCAGAGAAAAGAGGATCAGTCGATTTGACCTTTACCTGGCGTAATCGGGCGCGAGAGATGGTCAAGCACGTGGTGAAGGTTATGGTGAACATGACGATGCCCTTGGATTGAAAAATGGCTGGCTAGAGAGGAAGCTAGGCGGCGACGGGCTTGGCGGTGGCCATGGCGGGCGTCGGTGATGCGCGAGGGGAAAAATGAGGGATGGAGTGAGGCCGGTGGAGGGTAGATAAAGGGCAGCTGGGGCTATTCAATTTGAGCCGTGGCCTGCGCGGTGAGCCCGAGCGGCGAGGGCGATGAGGCGACACCCATGGCGCTCGACGCAGTGACGCATCGGTCACAGTGGGAAGGCAGGGGCGAGCGGGCAGGCGGCGTGGGTGCTCGAGTGCGTGCTCGAGTGCCTGTCCTGCCGCGTCGTGTAGCCGTTGGCGCGAGCGTTGGCATGTGGTGCTGCAATGGTGGCCGGCGGAACGTGCGGCAGGCGAGCGGCTCGGGGCGTCAGACTAGCAGGCGAAGCAATGCGCAGGCGAGCATCCGGGCGCGGCGTGCGCAACCGAGTGCTCGCGCGGGAGCTCGATGCAGGGGAGCGGCAGGCGGAGCTATGCGGACAGTGACGGCAGCGGCGCTGCACTGCAGCATCGCGCGTGGCAGCGGGGAACAAGACAGGGGCGAAGGGAGAGAGAGGTTGACAGGTGGGGCCAGGTGGGTCCCACCATTTTTGTCTTGAACTGCATTATTCGACACGCTGTAGATTGCAAACGAAGCCGAATCTGGGGAAGTTTGAATACGAAAGTTGTTCCATTTGAAGATTAGAACATTTCATATATAGGAAGTTTTAGCTAGTTCGGCCTAAATTTGGAAATATAAATTTGGGTCAAAAATCAATTTAAAAATAATAATTTATATATATGGGAAACTATTTTTGGCATTTTTGAAGACCTTAAAATCATTTTCGTGAGATGCACATTAAACAACTTTTCCTCCTTATATTTTTATCTAGCAGTCATATTAAGGGTCCAACTTGAGACAAGTAATGTAACTAACACATTTTCAAAAGGGCTAGAATTCAAATCCAGGGGCATTTTCGTCAAAACTCAACCAATTCATTTTTGGGCTATATGACCAACACAAACACTGATCCTAGCAACATTATAAACATATTTCAAATAAATCCAAGCATCAATTGCATAGCAACCACAACCTAGCATTCAAATACTCTATTTAAAATACAAACAAGTAAGCATCAAACATCATGGCCTAATTATATGATCACCATGCAAATGAGATGCTCATGAGATGATTATGCAATGTAATGCAAGATTGGTTAGGCCTAATACTGGGGATGTTACAGGCTGGTGTGCTACCCGCTCTTGAGTGTATTAGCTTGTTATAGGGGATTACAAACTAAGGTCGAGAGAGAGAGATTGAATGGAAAACCCAAGTCTCAGTATTTGTGTTTGTGAGAGTTGTGTGCTTCCAAGACTGTGGTAGTCCGGATGGCATATCCTCTCATGAATCCTAAAGCTCCCCCTTTTATAGTCCAAGGGAGGGAGTCTTGGCTTACAACCTAGATTCAGATGATCATTGATTCTTGCTTCCTTAGCGGCGACGCCTTCTCCCTTGAACCATGGCCGTCATGGCTCGCCTCTTTACCACACGCCATAGTGTCGAAGCGTAAGGGGTAGCGGGGTGTCGCCTAATAGGCACGTTTCTGTGGCACCCTCTTCCACCTCACGGTCGGGTGTCATATGTGACATGGGCGCAGGAGACGGTCCGAATCCTCAGCCGGCCTGTCTCATGGG